>JAODKF010000055.1:1893832-1920722 GCA_026779585.1 Mormyrus proboscirostris | reverse complement strand
CCCCCCCCGCACAGAGGGAAACAATCAGGAAATTCATACGCACATAAATATGTGTGTGTACTCTCACACACAGACGTAATATGTGCATTACCCAAAAGAGGACACCAATGGCGCTCCGCTCACCTGTGACGTTCTCCTGAGTCTAAAAGCAGACCCCCGTTTAACCATAAGTAGGATTAGAGAGAAAAGCCCATTTTAAGGGAAAATACAGAGCTTATGCTGTGCATAACAATATACATTAAGCATCTGAAATATAGAAACTCAGCATCACTGCCGAAGAGTGAGGGCTCGATATATTTATACAAAAATACAGATGATGTAATAAGTTAAGGCAGATAAGTGAGGCAGGGCAACCAAAGCCAACTGATACAATTTATAAAGTACCATCTACATGGCAGATTTCCATTTTTCTTTCCCAGTCTGCCACCATGATGCTGTGTGGGTTGGCCCGCTGCCATCTCTGCCCTAATTGGCGTCCAGCAGGGGGCGCACTCAGATAACCAGTGAGCCAAAACACTTGAGGCACCACTGCACCCTGTTGACAGGAGGCCGGTCTATTGGGGCGAGGGCCTTCACCTTCTCAGGGCTGAGCTCGTCGAAGGCCTGCTTGTACTCACGGTCAAAGGCCTCTGTGAGAGTGGATGAAGATGGAGCATCAGGAAGGGATACAATAGTCTTAAGTGTTTGTTGTCTATAGTTGTGCAGAAAAAAAAAAAAAAAGAGACAAAAGCAACACTCACCGATGTCGATATACTCTGGTCCGAGAGCCACCAGTGCCAGGAATAGGATCTCCCTGTATATACTCCTGTTCGGCAACAAAGATCACCCGTATCACAACTTTCTTCAGTAAAGTACAAAAGTTTTTTGCTTTTGTGACAAATGACCTATCCGAACTCAAACCTCTGCCGCTTGACCTCCGGGTGCTTCTTCACCTCCTGGAGGAGCAGGTCGATGGGTGTAGACACATTGTTGGACTGGATGCTCCTGACAATGCTGTTCAGCAGGGACCTGGTCTCCTGGTAGTCCGTGGGGCTCAGCTGGCCCTTCATCCTCACTACCACAGACGGAGCCCAAACCATGATTACAGACTACATTCTATTGCCAGCAGATGGTGACTTTTCTGCTATTTGGTGAATCGACTGCAAACAGTTGGATGCTGCTAGAGTTTGAACTCAGGGTGCGGATGAGGAGTGGGGTGGGCAAAGAGAATGACCACCCTGTGGACCAGGATGTTCAGGGAAATAGGTGCCTCGGAGAGCTGGGATGTGCCTACAGAGACGAGCAGGTTTTAGGGACTTACGGAGCATCCTCCACAGCTGGTACAGCGGTTCGGTGGGATCCTGGTGCAAGTTGATATTGTCCCACAGAAGCTGGACATACACTTGCTTGCTGTCCTGGGACAGGGATGTCAGTGGGAGCTGTAGGGAGGCAAAGAGATAGAGAACACACCAGTCAAAGAAAAAATATGGGGGAATAAATAATATTAGTACAAGAAAAAGCATTTGGAAAAAATGGGGTCTCATTCAAGTGCAATGAGCCTCCCCTACCACCAGTGGGCACATCAGAACCACTGAGAGACTCCTGACCTGCACGCCGTTGTTGCAGTGCTCCGAAGTTATGATCAGGCCTGGCAGGTTGCTGGGTAGGTCTAGCCGGCGAAAGTACCACACCAAATTCCAAAAGATGATGGGGTGCTGGCTGAGGAATTTGTGTGTGTAGATGACTTGGTCCCCCTCATTCTCCAGCAGCGACTCCAGCTCTTTGCGCAGCACCAGTGGACTGAGGTAGGGCACTGATACAGGGAGTGGGTTGGGCCTATTCTGCCCTGTATCCTGGGAAGCACAGAAAACATTTACACTGCTGTTCTATTAGTGATGGCCAAATGAAGCCTCATGAACCATTTGCTATATTTTTTGACCCCACAAGATGGTGCTCTTGGTTTGCTGTGGGACATGCTTTGAGCCCTTTTTTTCTTGAACAGAGCACCATCTAGTTAGCCACTAATTGTTCCTCTGGTATACAAAAGACATACTTGGTTTACCTCAAGCTCCTGCCTCAGCAATTATACAAATAGATGAATTCAGGCAATTCAGTGAGAGTTCAGCACAGATTTGGACTAAACATTTCAAATATGTCTCCACTCTTAACATTCGTAATAACACCAGAGATTCATGCCACCGTGACTGGGTAAAGTGGAGGACCAACGCTCACCGATGCCTCCTGCAAACTGCTAGGCAAGCTGTTGGTGGAGACTCCATGGGACGGTCGCTGGTTCAGCTCCAGGCTCTGCAGGGGTCCGCTCACACTATTGCTGCGGGTTAGGGAGGTGCTCCTTTTCCCCTCAGGGAGATCCACACGTATATCCTCGGACCCCGAACTGCTTGGGAGAAACACGTGATCATGTGACACCTACTAGCACCTAGACCGCGAGCCTTAAACCTTGAAAGATCTACTCATTTTGAACAGTAAGTCACTATACTAAAACCTCTAAGGGCACTTCACCACCTTCCCTTTTCCACTGACTTTTGGTCAAATACTCATCTAAAGCGCCAAACCAACTGGGATATGTTTTTGGTACTGGATGGAAACGTTTTCTTTGTTGCAAACTCAGAAAACAACAATAACGTAAAAAAAAGTAGTAATATCGAATGCAAGGTTCAACTGAAACACCCAAACTTAAATTGCGATCTAGTTAGTGTAACACAAGTACTGAAGTACCAAAAGTCTGGTACCTGGTGTGGTGGAAAAGCGGGCCAAGACAATACTCCCTTAGTGCCATGACTGGTTGACAATGCCTTCATTCCCAGCTGATCCAACAGTGATCTCCCTACCTCTCATGGACATCTGTGGGCTTCCCTCCTGGGTCTTCATCAAAGCTGATGAGGTCTGTAGGGTCTCTGCTGGGCTCCATGGACAAGGAGGACGACGGCACATTGTTGCTGCTGTTGATGCTGTCTCCTGACGTGCTGGACTTCAGCAGAAAGCTTGGGTGGGAAGTAAAGGTCAAGACAGACATCAGTATGAACACATTACATGCCTTTTTGTGGGTCCCTCGTCCATAAACCAGGTCAACAGGTGATGACCATCTAGGCTGGATGTCTACTAGAGTGAAGGTCTGCCCTGTTTCTGCTAGTCAAGCTCACCTGGATGTCCCCCGGAAGTCCTTGAACTCCACATAGAGGAGGGGCAGGAAGGTGGTTTTGCAGAAGGGACAAGTGGTGTTTAGGTTGGAATCGTCTGCTGTCCATCCGGCCATGATCTCCTCATCATAGACCAGAGCCTCGCAGGAACGGCACTTTGAGCAGCTGGACATCAGCACCTGCCAGGGAGCACCATTTACCAATGAAAGACTTCACAGGACCTCATCTCAAAAACAGATGCTCTTCTAAAATCTTTTGCCAAAAATAACCATTTTCCCAAGATTTGCTACCTTTTAACATAACAAAATTTCACTAACACTGTCTTGTGCATTCATTCTTTATATAGTAATAAGAATAGTGATGTTATGGGAATCAGGGAGTTATGAAAATATGTACAAGTTCTCCAAGCAGTAGGGGGCAGCAGTCTCACCTCAAGGGCACAGTTCTGGTAGATACTAGAGGAGCTGGCATGATGAGAGGAGCCCTGCTCTAGCTTCTCGAACTCCGAACCACTCACTGGTTTCCCTGGAGTCATGTCTGTGTAATTAAAGCAACACTAATTAAATATCTACATACATGCACATCACATGGTAACCTGGCACTTGCTTGTGGTTTGTATGTTCATGGATAAGCAGAGTATTAATGGGTGCACCAATCACTTGTCCATGGCAATGGATTACCAGCTCCAGTGTATAAATGCGTGTATGCAAGGCTTACGGGCTGGGTGTGGGACTCTCGCGGTATCACTGCTACTGGTACTACTCAGGCTGGTCCTGCTCTGAGTCAGCTCACTGGTGGTCAGGCCTGGCATAAGAGCCCTTGGGCCCAGGCCATCCCGCCCACTCTCCTCTAGAAGGTTCTCGTCCAGCCTGGCAGGGAAGGAGCCATCGCCCTGTGGATGATCGTCCTAGGAAAGTGGAAGCCCTTGTCATGTATTGCTTGCCATCAGTTCCCAGTAAACTTTCACTTTAGCATACGACTTCAACTTTCCTGACCGTCACCAGATCTACCAGCTCCAATGGACTCACCTCGTCATCAGAGTAGTTGTAGACCGAGGATACTGCCCCCCACACTTTGCTGGCCACGTTGGCGGCCTGCTTCATGCCTGACTTGAATGTGTCTAACTTGTGTGCAGAGAGCAAGCTGTCCATCTTGATGGCAGAGATGGAGTTGATCACGGAGCCCAGCGATCCATGTGGGGAGGAGCGGACCAGAGCTGACAGGGAGGATGACCGCTGGTTGTGGCTCTTGGGCTTTGCCATGAAGGTTTTTGAATGGGCAACAGCTGGGCTGCGCTTTGGAGTCCCAATGTCCGACCCGGGCTGCTTAACAGGATCAGCAGGAAGACTGGACCTCCTCTCTAGAGATTTGTTCTGCGTGGCAGTGTCTGCTGGAACCTCCTTGGCTGCCTCCTGGTGGAACTCCATACTGGAGGACTTAGTTCCCAGGGGACTCTTGAGGTTCATGTACATCTCAATCTCATCTGCTAGTCTACGCGACGCCACTGAGGCTACAGGTTCCTCGCTCCGCACTGACAGGCTGTCCTCGTTCTCTGTGGCCATTATAGACAGTGGATCAGCGCCCTTCTCCACATCCTCTCTCTCCACCACTCGCGAGTGGGAGCTGTTCCTCTTGGAAGGGTTCCCATCTTTCACTTCCTTCTTCTTCACCACCTCAGGATCTGTCTTGGCCACAGGGGTCTCCTGAGCTATATTAACTAGCAGGCCAATTGACTCGGCTGGCTCCTGGACTTCTGGAAACACGCTGTCCTCACCCAAATGCTGGCTGTGGGAGTGCCTCAAGCCCTTGTCTGAGAGGTCCATGGATTCAGCAGGTGGGGTCTTGTTCCCAGAGAGTGCAGCAGCTAGGATCTTGGCGTCGGCACCCATTTCCGTCACCATCTGGTCCACACTCTTTTCCAGGCTGCCCTTCTTGAGCAGCATGCCCGCACGACTCTCCACGCTGAAGCTGCAGCTTCGTTCCGAGAAGGCTCGCTGCCGCTGAAGCTGGGAGCTCGCCTCCCTGGTCCCACCCCCCAGCACGAGGGCCCCACCCACATCAGGCAGAGCCACTTCCTCACTCGGGTTTCGGAAGGTGAACAGCTTTCCTCCATCAACACCTGGTGGACAAAGCAAGATATCAGAGAGGGGAAGTTTCGCCGGTCCAGTGACTCATCAGTATCTCTGCAGAAAGTGGCTGAAGCGGAGTGTGAATATTCAGAGGAAGTCTGTACCTTAAACCTGAAACCACAGCGAGAATAAATGGTATTTGAATCTCTTACCACTGGACCCTCTTGCCAGGCTGCTGTCAAAACTCCCTGTGGACAATCTGACGATACTTGGCCCTGGTGACGGCACACCTACTGAGCTGGCATCGTTCACTACACCATCCCCCGTTCCCTCTATGGGATCCCCTGCAGGGTCATCAATACCTGGCAATTAGCCAGGAACTCAAACACAAAGCCTCAGCATAGCAACTCCACAGCTCCTTCTGCTGCCAAGACAACCTCACTCCATCTTGTAACCATCCCATCCCCTGATAGTGGTTCATCATGTTAGCATGTTCTGTTACCTGTGTGTGGGGCTTTTATTTTGCTGGGCTGCTCGGAGCAGGTCAGCGGAGCAGGGAGGCTGAGAACATCCAACACTTCCTGGTGCAGCTCGTCCTTTGACCCATATCCCTGGTCTGACTGACCACCTGTGAGGACAGAACGGCACAGCTATCTTGAGTACCATCGAGCCGGCCGGGGCTGTCACAGGTCTCTACACAGTCTTTCATATATTTAAGAAGCTGGCACCACATTGACTGTTACAAATCTTCACAGTTTGATTTCCAAGATCCAGCTCTGGGCACAGATCCTGCTTCCTAATGTGTTTTTATAATCAGCAGCATTCCTATCTGTAAGTTACCATACCAGTGTTGATGGAGCAGCATCAATAATAAGATAATCACAACTTTATTGATCCCCGTGGGGAAATTCCTTTGTTGGGGAAATTCTTTTTTTACGCCTCCCTAAACTTGCTTTTTGTAGAGCAAGTTGTCCGCGAAGGGCTGCCACCTGTTGGGGCGCCCAGGGAGCTAGGGGTTAAGAGTCTTGCTCAAGGACCCGCAGACATGCTGAGGCTGGGTTTGAACCTGCGACCCCCCCCATGCCAAAGCCAAGCCTTACATAGTACAACAGAGACTGCAGTGGCAGACAGCACCCCCCCCCCCACCTTGACCTCCTCTAAATCAGTGTTTCCTAACTCCATCCTCAGGGACCCCCAGACAGTCCACACCTTTGTTCAGGTTTGGCAAAAATTTGGACTGTCTGGGAGAGAGCAAAAACATGGACCGCCTGGGGGTCCCCAAGGATCGGATTGAGTAACGCTGCTCTAGATGAAAAGGGAGATGTGGCACAATGCTAAGCTCCCCCGTAGTCCAGCTGGCCCTTTTTATCTAACACCATGAAACACCATCAAACAGCCCATGTTCACAAAAGTTGTTTGTAAGAGCTTTGAAAAGCTAAGGTGACCAAGGACAGGAGAGACTGTTCTGAAGCAGTGCCATGGCTGCTTTTCACTGAAAAACAGTGAGAGTGGTTAATATTAATATTAATAGCCAAGGTGAAAGCTGTGTGTCCAGGGACAAAGGCGACCCCAAAGGCGACCCCAGAGCTGAAAGCACAGTGCCGCATCGCAGGACTTTAACACCCCGATCTTGTCCATCACACTCAGGAGTCTCACCCGTGCTGCTGTGGTTGTCTGTGCCATCGGGCACCACAAGGTTGCGTGCAAAAAGCGTGTGCTCCTCCCCGTTGACATCACTGCTGCTGTCTGCACTGCCGTGGCTGATGTGGTCCACATCGTGCATGTCTGAACTCACTGCCATAGCCCCAGCACAGTCTGGAGGAGAATGCAGTGATGTCATTTGTGAAAGTGAAAGTGCGAGTCAGTATTATACAATTTTAAAGCTCCCAGCTGCAATGCCCAGTGCATCCAGATCTGCTCTGCATGTTACCTTTGGCAGGTCCAGTGGTGATGGCCTGCCTGAACTGCGCCACGGCCCGCACCACGTTGCGCACTTTGGCCCACCTGAAGCGGCCGCTCCTGTTCTGGCTGGGCCAGGGCCCCTCCAGGACAGCCTAGAAGCACCGAGATGGCGGGACCTTTAATCACACGGCTACCCTGAGAAAAACCGAATGCTCCAAAACGATGGCGCACCAGAGGTAAAACCGCAAACTCTTTGGCATCGATCTGACAAGCACTGCGACGTAGAGTTTGCAAGCAGACAAATCACAATGCATAAAATTCGACTGATGGTTACCACTTTTAACTGCCTGCCATTATGCACATGGCATTCAGTTTATGATGGAACAGTCCCCCACCAGCATTTCAACCTAACAATCTTCTAGCCCTCCACCAGGTGGCGACCCCGAGTAGACCAGTGTACCTTGTTGTAGTATCCGTAGGTGATTGCGTTGGGCTCCACCCCAGCCTTCTTTATGGCCATCAGCACACGTACGGCCATGACCGGCAGAGCCCAGATCCCACAGAGCTGCATGACCACACGGTAGCACACCTGCACATGGACGACGAGAGACTCCACCCTCTTAGTACAAAATGCACTCATAATTCATAAGGAAAGCACCGACATTGAGCCTCTACAGGGCTTGGGGGTACTCGCCTCGTCCAAGACCTCCACCTCCGTGCTCTGCATCTTCAGCAGCACGTCGTAGGCCTGCTGCATGGCATGTAGCTTGGAATGGGTGGCCCGCACCCCCGCCGGCAGGCAGATGAACCACAGGCTGTAGCAGTGGCTGAACAGGCACTTTGCCCACAGGGGCGGATGAGAGTAATAGCGCTTCGCCATCTTGTAGGCCATCTTGATCTCCTGCGGTCACATTTCAACAAGCGGGCTGAAGCGGGTCTTCGAAAGCGTTTCTGCGGCTTATGGGGTGATGTGAACGGCACGGAGCAGATTAACACGGTTTAAACAAGGATTTCTAAGCACTACAAAGGCACTACAACATGATGAGGTAACGAAAGGAACACTTTATACTACGGGGATCATCTTCGGAGGGGGGAGGGTGAAAAGTAAAAACAAACAAGTCTGAGGGGAAAAAAAGGTCTAAAATAAAAAGAATTTCCCAGAATGCTTCTGACAACTGTATGTTCTTCATCCACGCAATGAATAATTCAGTCGTGAAGTAGTGACAATGGAGAATAATAATGACCTAATTTAGCTAAACTTTGCCAGCACACCTACACCTCCACACCGACTGACTAATCGCACTGCTCACTTTAAATGCATTTTGGATTAGCTCTTCATCGAAAACACTTTTGTTGAACAAGTAAAAACCACCATTATCCCCTTGAGGCCATCAGTCTAGCTGGCCCAAGAACACAGGGCCGTGCATATAATTTACACCACTGCAATCCTGACGAGCCCCAAGAACAAATCTGCCTCGCTTCTGCGTCTGATATCCTGTGAGGATGTTTCCCAAATCTGAAGTCCCTTCCTCTACGAGCCTCGCTCCTGAACAATGGCTGGCTAGAAATACTTGGTCTGGATGGTGAGCCGGGGCACCCCACCACCTGCTTGGAATACCACCACGTCCTGTCCCAATTTAACCTCCGGTCACCCTGGCCCTACAAGCCAAACCAAATCACCTACGACTTTAGCATTTGGATCACTACTGAAGGCGAGACACAGGTTCATTTCTCATGCTCCAAGGATGAAAGTTCTTTAAAGGGGATGGTCCCCTGATGTCTCAGCTAAGGAAGCTGCTCTTCTTGTTCAGCCATGGCAAACGCACCTGACAAAAGCCATGTCAGCTAGTCACCGAGATCCTGCTAGCTGCTCACTGGTCAGCATGCTTTAAAGAAGGATGACGCTCCTTAAAGCAGTCTTTCCCAACCCAGGTCCTCGGGGAACCCCAGACAGTCCATGTTTCTGCTTCCTCTCAGCTCCCAGTGCAACTGTACCAGGTAATCAGTGTTCCTGATTGGCTGGGAGCTGGGAGGGAGCAAAAACGTGGACTGTCCGGGGTCCCCTGAGGACTGAGTTGGGAAACACTGCCTTAAAGGATAATGACCTGGGAGGTCAGGCAGGCAAACCACCAGTGCTGTGGGGGGGGGGGGGGGGGCAGGCTATATGGTCCAGTACATGGTCCTGTACATGGTCCTACCTGCTTAGTCCTCTTGGCCAGCAAGGCGGGGCTGCTGGACACGCTGGCACCAGCTGTCCTACGGCTCAGTGCTGGCCGCAGCTCGTGGGGGCAGTCAAATAGCTCCAGTCGTAGGTGAGGGAAGTTCTCATAGCTGGGGAGGAACAGCAGGTGTGAGAAGCCAGCTGTCATTCTCATTATCAATCATTGCCAAGCTGACACACCCAACACAACTAATAATCCTATATATTAATCCCAGGGTAGATCTGTTAGGGTAGGCATGGACTGATGACAAGGGGCATCGTACCATGGTTCAGCGATGAATCTCGGTTCTACAGAGCTTGGTTGCCAGGTAACCATCTGCAAATGCACATTACTATGTCGCTACACACAGGTTACCACTTGTGTCACTAACAAACGTGACAGTTTAAGGTTATCATAAAAGAATCAGACTTACAGAGGATCCCACAGACGATGTCTGGTAAACTGGTTCATGTAGCCACACCCAATAGAATTAAGTAAATGTCAGCACAGCAGTTCGGCCTATCCAGTAAGTTCATCCACACAGCTGGCCACCAGCAAAATAGGCTGTAAAAATAACTTAGATCTATTTAAGTAACAAAGGACTTCAGCTGTCAGCCTTGACCAACCTGAAGACAACCTAACATCCAGCTGCTCTCGTCCTACGCAACAGCCTTTGACACACTATGTAACAGCAAGATTATCATACGAAATCAGAGCTGGAGACTTGGTCTCAAGCAACCAGCAGAAAACTCAAGGGATAAGGCTGCAAGGACTGCAGTTTAGTTCAGCTGATGAACGTGACTTCACAGCATGAAACATAATAACAATAACAATAATAATGGAACAGGGCCGTTGAAAGAAAAGGCCAAGGCAGAGAGTGGTAGCTATTCAGTGCAGTTAGCTCTCCAGTCCATACTGCACTTTTAGCTAGAGGGTCCGGATGCTGAGGCAGACACATCGCAGAAATGCAGCGGCCAGGCCTGGCAGTGACTCATTCGGCTCCTGATTTGATTTCACTCATCAGCACGGCACGATCGCAACACAGCGGCTAAAGTGATGCCGGCAGAAATGAAAGGGCAGCCACAGCAATCAAACATATGCATGAGCTGCGGCCATGTCATCTTGGCAGCAGCAACCAAGGCAGCGGGAGTCTCTACAAACCATGTGTCTATGTTTTTACTGACCCCCCCGCCAAACACTGACCTATAGCGGGTCACTGGCTCTTCGCCCTCCTCGGTCGGCGGCTCTGGGGGCATCACAAACACTGTGAGGTCACTGTTCTGAGACTCATCCACCTCTATCAGCCTGGTGTCCTCAAGAGTCTCCCCTTCTATCTGCACACAAACACATACCTCCAGTCACGGTGACATACAGACATGAAGCCAACTGCAGAAAACCACCATACAGCTGGGTGTCACATGATGGCACTCCACCACGTTTTCATAATCCACCCCAACAAGTGCTCAAGAGCAAGATCTTGTGACTCCAGAGGACTGGAGATAAACACAGAACCAATGAAGCAAGAGATGCTGATATTACCTTGGCTCCTTTATCCATCACTTTATCGGAGGGGAAGAGCTGAAAAATAAAACAACACAGGGATATCACCAGATTTTTATGGCTGTTGATCATTTTTGTGCCAAAGTTAGACTCTAGGACAGTTTGCAAAAAAGATTTTAATACAAAGTCAACTATACTTAGTGACAAAAAAAGTTCAGCACCCAGAAGTAATGGTCTGATTTAGATGTAATTTGGTGCACGTGCAGACCAGTGACGGGTATGTAAATGATTCGTTTTGCAAGGAACTGGCACGTCTAGTCACCAGACTCAGAGGATGCCTCATAGATGCATTAGACAGCATTACCAGCACTGAAGTTTGATAGGGGTCACATTGTGGGTTTGCATGAGGATGGGTGGTCGTATCCTGCAAATGCACGGCATGTGGGGCATGCAGATGTTACAGTCACTTGATGTTGGAACCAATGGGCACGTGAGGGCACCTCACAAATCGTGAAGGTTCCAATCGGCCAAGACAGACCACACCAAGGAGGACTGGCGCCAAGCATTACAGAACCACAGGCATGGACTGATGACAATTGGCGTCAAACCATGTTCAACAATGAATTTCTGTTCTGTATTAGTGTATTTAATTATTGTGTGCATGTGTGGACAGTCAGGACATAGGGTTGCAAAATTCTGGGAATTTTCTCATTAGTTAAATACTGCTTTTAATTCCCATGGAAAGTTTACAAGTTGGAATATTTCCATTCTGGAAAGTTTCCAGGGATTTTCCACCCATTTGCAACCCTAGTCAGGAATGATGTTTTTAACCAAAAAAAAGCCACATAAAATAATACCATAATAATAATATGGCATAATAATAATAACCTAATAACCAGCTCACTTTGTCAATGCAGTCGTCAAAGAAAGCGAGGCCAGTGTCTTTGTCACTGACGAAGGTGCACTCCTCAATGAAGCGGATGAAGATCTGTGTTTTGGTCAGCTGAGTGTAGAACTTCTGTTGGGCACGATCTCGGCTCTTCAGGAACCCTGGTGCAAGAAATCGACGGGGATGTAGTTAGACCATGTCTTTCAATAACATTATGCCCATGTGCTGCTGATGACCCTGAGGTAGCTCTGTAAAAAAATAAATATTTTAGAGGAGAAGTCAATGATGCCAAGGTCTACAAAGTCGTTATCGACAGCAGAGATCTGGGAAAGGCAGCTGACGTGTTTTAAGGGGGTCGTGCTGCTCTCCTTTCCATTGTGTTCCTGAGTTCCTCCTGCACTCCGGATCGGGTGCCTGCTGGCCCATTGCACATCCTGTGTTGAAGGCCGGCATTGTCACTGCTCACCCGTTTGTTATTACTGGACCGCGCAGGTCTGAACAAGTGTGAACCTGCCATGCCCCAGATCAGCGGAATGACTTTCCCCCTTAGCGGAAAGGCCAAGACCCTCATGCGACTGAAAACTGCAGCCCCCGCCCCCCCCGAACCCTGCTGGATAAGTTAAATGCAAGAAGCGCACATGGGAGACATTTGCATCTGCAGACATTTAAAAACAGCACTGCAGTACCTTGCAGGTCGTACAGCGAGTCCAAGGCGGTGGCCTTCTCTGAGGGCGCCTGGGTGATGGGCTTGCGGTAGGAGCGATAGCCCTTCAGGATGGAGGCCATGAAACGCAGGAAGGCCTCCTGCACCTCCATCTCCAGACCTGTCTTCCTCTTGAGCCAGGTGAAATCTGCCTCCATGGGGGTTATGTCCACCGCCTGTCCCTCTGAGGATGTCCTGAGGACTATGCAGCCCATAGACAGAAGCTCACAGTTCTGAATGACCGGAACTCATAACACAACCCCACTGACCCTCTGCTGGATGGGTGAATGAAATCGCTGATTCTACAAAGGCCTCCAGAGAATAATATTAATAACCAGCAGTAGATGAGACTCCTATCTCCCATAATCCCACAAGTGGGTGACAAAAGATCAACTGCCCCACCTGTGGTGAGCTGGTGGTACAGACTGCCGAGGGAGTTCAGAAGGTTTTTGCTTGGCTTCTTAGGGAGGTTCTTCCAGCTGTAGTTTCTCTTCTCATCAAACCTGCGGAGCAGACACAGCACAAGTCTGAGGGACAGAGGAGATACACCCAAGTACAGTGGGTAGGGTGATGACCAGTGACTTACAGGTAGATGGTGTTGGTGTCCAAGTCCACGCAGACCACATCGGGAGGGGGCTCATAAAGATCAAAGTAGCGGGAGTCCACGCCCACAATGAAGGGGCAGGGAGCATTGAGTACCCCCGCCAGGGACAGAGGGCATAAGGGGAT
Organism: Mormyrus proboscirostris; assembly: GCA_026779585.1. Classification (NCBI taxonomy): domain Eukaryota; kingdom Metazoa; phylum Chordata; class Actinopteri; order Osteoglossiformes; family Mormyridae; genus Mormyrus; species Mormyrus proboscirostris. The sequence continues at coordinate 1,907,589 of JAODKF010000055.1, read as the reverse complement.
GTAGGGGCACTGCCATTGCAAGGGGAAGATCATCTGCAAAGGGGGGGACATACAAAACAAAATGCCATCACTGCAGTATCACAAGGCTGGGCCATTGGCAGCCTAAATGTCACCTGGCAGCAGATGTTTGCTCCCACCGTCAGTTCAGTATAAACTGCTCAGCATAAAACAGTCTGACAGGATTAAGGTACTGTAACCCCGAGCATGACTATGACTCACCGGAGCCAAAACAATCCTTCCCAAAGACATTTAATCATAATTCATTCTCTTATTTGCGACTTCAGAGTGAAACGAACACAGCCACAACAGGAAGGAAGCTTCCGGAAGGATTTTCCAGAATTGACAGAGAGGGGAACACCACTCCCCCCCCCCCCCAACCTGACGAGGGCCGGTGAACACGGACTCACCGCCACCACTGCCTCAGCCACGCCAGTCAGCACATCCGGCCGCAGCGAGTGCAGAAGAATCTTGCTCTCCATCAGGACAAAGTGCAGCAAGGTGACACAGTTCTCCGGCCCGAGGTTGGACAGCAGCGTGATGAAGTCGGCTCCACTGCAGGGGACGGATGGAGATTAGAGCTGGAACAGGACAGAACCCTAATCCCGGACGTCAGACCACTTCATTATTACAAACTAATGATGCTCTATTCAAAGGACCTACAGCAGGGGTCTCAAACTCCAGTCCTGGGAGGCCTGTGTAGCTTACTTCTTTCCCTGATCCACCACAAATGATTCAGCTCAAGAGCTGGCAGGTGTGTTAAATGAGGATAAACCAAAAACTGTGTAGGGCTCCAGCCCCCCGGGACTGGAGGTTAAGACCCTTGACCTACAGCTTTAAAAAAATATATAAAAAAAAATAGCAAACTACATATTAGCCCTCAAAAATGGGGGAGGGGGGGGTTGTAGAGTTTTCTATTACCAGATTAGACAAAGGCTGCCTAACCCACCACTTAGTCTCTGACAAACTAATTGACTATGCGCTAAAAAGGTCCTTGTTTCACTTGAGGCAGAAGCCCTGCAGGTAAAGAACGTAATTTACAAACGAATAGTAGCCGACACCAATCCCAAGAGGCATCTCTGAACATGCTGCTTAACAGCTGCTTACCAAGATACCCAGCAGTATCAAATCTCAAACCCATTTTGAGTAAACACATCTGCTTTCATTATGCTGGTTCAATCAGCCATTAACCTCCCTGCTTATTGGAGGAGTTTCTCAGGCATAAATCTTTAACTTCCCCCCAACCGACGGCACGTGACTCTGTCGGAAAGCCCCCTTACAGCCTGCACCGCACCATGCTGGAATCCGCAATGAACGAGAAGACGAAAGCGCAAGCAGAACTACCGTATAAACCCATGTGGGAGATCCAAGACCACAAACCACACAGCTGTCATGGGATCTGCCTGTTACTTCGAACCTCTTCGTGCTGGTCGGGACGCCAACTCGGCACAGAGCAGCCGGCCGTGATAGAGACAGCCCTGAAGACAGTCTCTCTCTGCTAATGGAGCCAGCGAATATGAGCCTGGTAAAACTGTTTATCCTCCTGGTAGCTTCAGGAGGCTGCTTACACGATGACAGGCGCTCGGGGAGGTTTTCTGAGTCAGTGTGGCTAAGCCTGGGGGGGCAGAGTGGCTGTTTAACGTGCCACCGAAGGGAAGGACTGTGTCAATGGGTAGAAGCATGGAGCCCTTTTCAAAGGCACCATGACAAAAACTGGAATTAGACGGGCGAATTATAAAGGAGGGAAATGAGATCAACAGATTCCTCTCTGTCCAGCATAGAGAGTTAAAAAGATTACCGTTAGGTTCTAATTAGACCCAGCTGCTTCCAAAACTATAAATACCCCCAGAGGACATAGCATACGGTCATTTGAAGGGGAGGAGGATAGGAAGTGTGATCTGGAAATGAAAGGGGACACTAATGACCATTTACGTGATTTTAAATAACAGGCCACCAGATGATCATGCGAGAAATTCTTCCTGAAAGGCAGGTGGCAGGAGTCCTGCAGCGAGAACCACGGGGAAGTAACAAACAACAAAACAGACCTACCTCAGAGGTAAAGGCGTGCACACAGGCTGGGAGAGGATCAGGCTGTCGTGAGCAGAGAGCTAGAATGACAAGCACAACACACACCGCTCGTCACTCTCTCCGAAAAGCCAGCCGAGGACCAGAAACTCCGGAAGTTTCTTTAAGGCACGGGAGCGCAGGCCGGCTGCCGCTTCTGTCCTCCAGAGCTTGGCATTACTTGGAAATACATTCCACAGACGTGCTGACGCAGGAAACTCTTATTAAATACAGGTGCGCGGATCAGCCGATCCGGGAACACAGACAGACATGTCTCTACTATAAAAGGCATTCCATGCACAATTAGCATGGAGCGTTTCTTTCAGTAATGTGTATTCTGCAGGTCATCCGTCACTATGAGCACATAGCGATCTGCATGCTAATACAGAATCTCACCTGGACCAGGATCCGGGGTCTCTGGGGGGAGGGAAAGGACACATTGTGCATAAAGTGGGAGATGTGCCTGTTTGAAAGTGGGGAGGGAAGACAATTAATAAATGATCACAAAAAGAAAACAAAAAACAAAAAGCCACATGATTGGCAGTCAGAAGGCAGCACCAAATCAGGGGCTCACAGCATCACATGAGGGCATAATAATCAAGATCTCATCAAAAAGAGACCCACGATGCTGAACTGAGGCGAATGCATCAACAGACTGAGGGGTATTCACCCTGGAGAGGTCTACATGCAAATTATAACCTACTCAGAATTCATGTTCTCAAACATGACTTCTGCCAAATAGATTCAAGGGAATTAGATTGAGTGTCAATGTTTGAAGGAGACATGGATCAAAAACGACATGACTGGTAAACGTCAGGCATTCCTGGAGAACGATACAAGCGAGTTGCAGGTGGGCGGGGCCTCACTTTTCAATGGGCAGCGGGTGTGGCCCCGAGACGGACAGCTTGTACAGGAACATGAGGAACTTGCGGAAGGACTCAAAGAAGGGCCAACGGGACAGCAGGCAGATGCATTTGTTGGTGTTGACCGGGCGGTTGGGGATGAGTCGCTTGTCCACCACAGAGAGCAGGCCCAGCTGGACTTTCTGCTTCTCGCTTAGCAGCTCCAGTGGGTACTGCTCATAGAACTGGATGGCAGCTCCATACATCTGCAGGGCAAAAGGGCACTTAGACACAGACTGCTCCTGTAACACTTGGTAATAGCAGCATCCAGTGCATCTTACCCAAGAACTAGGGGCAGGCTAAACAGCCGTATTACCTAGGTCGTCTCATCCTATTCAAATCCATTTAAGCACAATTAATAATAATAATAATAATAATAATAATAATAATAATAATAATAAAAAAAAAAAAAACCTTTTTCCTTTTCAAAATTTTGTATTTTTACAGAAGTTAGATTCAGCAACCTGCCAAATAACGCAATGGGAATAAGTCCAAAAGTACTTTGTATGGCATTAACCTTAACTCTATCAGTACTATTTGTGGTAGCCGAAGAGTTCAGCCTTGATCGTTTCAAGGGTTTTTAGCGCATACCTTCTCCCCAGAGGACACTGTTAAGACAAATGTGGAGAAGATGGGCAACGGATAGCGGGTGTTGGGTGCCCAACACTCAATCCTGGCTCCCATGGGCAGGCAGAATAGGGGCACAGACTCAGATAGGGGGAAGGACTCATAATCCTCAGCCGGGTACCTGAAGATCAGGCCTGGATTGAAGCACAAGACAGACATGCTGAGGTGCGTCTGGTAGATGACCTCCAACGACCTTCAACGTACGGCAATACTCTGCACAGCGGCTCTTGACCAATCAGAGCTCACTGCCATGGTTGGCTCAAGGGGACACCAGTGCAGAGACCAAAAAAAAAACACTGTTACGGAAAACGGAATCACGATAACGCACTCTGCACTGGCGCCGTGTCAACCAACAAAAGTCTGGCCAGACCTCAGAGGTTTGTCTTCATGGGCTTTACACAACAACTCAGCCCTGATGCAGAGCAGATTGGTGAAAACTGCAAAACCGACAATAACAAATGGAAACAAACAGACTTCTGTTGACAATTTAGACAGAGAAAAACCATTAAGCCAGAAGGTGCAGAACCACATGTGACCTCAACTCAGTCAAAGTCAGGCGGACCAGACAACTGTCCCAGAATTACTGAGACGTTAAGTATACAGAATAGTCCCGGGTCACTCAAGAAGAGGTTTGTGCTTTATACATGATAGGAGATGAAACCTCTATACCTTCCTCTTTACAGAAATAAATTCAACACAATGTCACCAAGAAAAGAGACCATTTCCCCAGGCAAACTAAATATAGCAGGAAGAAAAAAATAAATAAAATGCAGCTTGGTTTAAACCATGCCGGCCTCTAGCAAGGAAGCTGTTACTGTGAATGTACCAGTCTCAATGAGACTTGCTGTTATCTTTTGTCCCATTTGACTTTTAACAGAAATGTTAGAGTCAGTCTTATGAAGTAATGAATAAAAATGCGAGTCTCATATTTATGGATGCATCTCAGCATAGAAGCTGGATCATTAAAAGAAAAAAAAGACTTTTTGCTAGCTGGATTGAAACATCGTAAAAATCACCCCTTTTTGAGTCTTGCCGTACTCTGTGGCACAAGGTACTGTGCTGTGTACACATGACAATCATCCTGCAAGATCTGAGGGAGAAAACACATCCAGCAGGAGATCAAACACAGCCGAAGTCTCTGTGAGGCTTCCATTTATGAGAAATTCCACCCCCCCCCCCATCCCATATCTTACAACCACAAAATACAAGACATGGGAAACCTACCTGCTGTATAAGGTATCGAGTTGGACGACGAGACAGACTTCTTGTAGCAGAGGAACACACTGGAACCCCACTAGGTGTCAAAAGAGAAGCAAAGTTAAGGCACTATACAGAATCCTTTCAGCAATCTCTGCCCGGCAGCTCAAGCCGGCGACAATCTAATCAAAAACGTCACAGGTCAGACGCCCCAACGCCGTGCCGGCTCACCATGCCGGCGTTGAGATTCTTCACCACCTTGCAGAAGGTGTGTGGCGGCGTCTCGCCTTTGCTGCCGATGATGACGCACACATCGGTGACGGCCAACGAGTTTTGCGGCCGGACTGGCGGGGCTCGGCGGAAGGTCAGGAAGATGCGCTGCGAGGTGGCCGAACTGTTGTTCACATTGGCGCAGCGGCCGTAGGGCGTGGCCTGAATGACCTCACAGCCCTGGATCAGCCTCTCCTTACCCTCGTACAGTGCCCTGAAAGAACAGGGCCAACAAGGAACAGTAAGTACCCACTATGATATGGACAGCAAAACTGCATGACAGACAGCTTCAGCAATGAGGTAGTCTCAATGAGACCTTGCAGAATCCAGCACAACAACCATATTTTCTACATAGGCCATTCAACACTGGAGAACCCACCTTCAAGTGTGGCTGGACATTAACACACAAATGCACACATTTTTACCTGCAAGTCCGTGCAAGGCTATTTGACTAACTAAGCTTGACTCTCTACTGGTTTGTAATGCAATGACTTGGGTAGAGTCAAGAGGCGAGTGCAACAGAAGGCATGAAGTTTGGCACGTTTGAAATACAAGACGGCACAGGACCAAAGTACGGCACAAAAGCAGGTCCCCTTGAGGGACCCCAAAGAACAAAACAATGAACGCGGCACAGAACCGGCTTCCCAGCTGTTACTGCTCCAAATGGACGGAATGGCAGTTAAAGAGAGCTGAAAGATGCGAGTGTGTTTGCTGCCCTCAGGAGACCATGAAAAACACACAAGGCAGCAGCAGATCATGGCTACAACGTAGGTGGAGCTGAAACAGAGTAGACTTCTCACATGTGGAGCTGGACTTGTTTGTCCCACAGGGAGGGCTGGCTTCCTATTCCAATTGCTGGAGTCTCTGCTTTCTGAGTCACTCCTGCCTTTGAGCATGAATGCTATTTCCTATCCTTTCCTTTGCGTGCCATTGTGGTGGTTTAATTTTTGTTCGTATCTGTCAAAATGACCTCAGGGAGGGCTTAAAGGGAATGGAAACTTCATATAAGTAACAAGCAGCGGGATCTGATTTAAAGGCACACGTGTCTGCATACATACACTGAAGATCTATTTTTGGGAAACTTCAGACTTCAGTTAAACCTCTCGAAGGGGAGGCTGGCACTGTCGGGATGTCAATTTGGCTAATTGAAGAAGAAAAAAAAAAAAAGAATCACATAGAGCAAGTTTGTGTTACCAACAGGGAGGAAAAGATTCTGACAAGGGTCTATCACTGAACTCAAATATGAAACAAGAGAAGGTTGCTGGAGGACTGTCCTATGACAGGCCATCAGGAGTGGACCTGACTGGCCGCCATGATATGGTGAGTGAATGGGATATGTCCCACTGGCCCCCAAACCTCACTCACACTCTTGGTAAAGAGGCCCACAGATGGAGATGGAAAGCTGGCTCCAGAGAACTGGCTTTCCACCACGAGGATGACAGCAGCACGATGAATAATCTCTGATGCGGTTTTTCATTGTTGATGTGCCAACAACGATTCTGCTCGTGATAAACAGTTCTCCCGCTACCAGCCCAGGGAAGGGAGGGAACCAGAAGCTGCAGCAGAACTTTCCGGACCTCAGCACACTTAAGACCAGTGAAGGCATGTAAATGTAAACTCAGCATTAAATTGTCTTCTAGAAGTTGAATGGTTGTCAGTTCAATGGAAATCCCCATTGCTCACTACTGACAAGACGACACTGTCCCCAGTCAGGTGCCGTTTTCTTGGGATGTTCTGGAATTGCAGACCTCCCAGCTGGCAGATTTGCCTAATAAATCACTGCTCTTTCTGCCAGCTGTGGCACATAATACTCAAAACATATTCAGATTCCACATAAAGTTAGTCATTAAGTGAGAGTTAGTCATTAAGTTCTACTATACAGGAATAAGGATATGCCTCTTAGACAACAATAGAGGAAGGGTTGCTTTGTCAAAGCAGCAACCTCCCTAGAGCTTTAGCATGTAGGACAAAAGACAGGAGTTCCTCCTAATGATAATGTAACCCCCTCCACCATCAATTCTCACCCAATGTCGATAAGCGGGGCTTTCTCTCGTCCTCTCTTGTAGCACAGAAATAGCTCGGGACTTTTCAAACTCCCGTGGTTGAGGTTAGCCGGTTGTCCACCTGGAGTGATCTCCACACAGGTGAAGCCCTCTGGTACCGTCTCGCCTGCTGACCGGTTGATAACAGCCAGGTCGGTGATAGGTGCCTTGGGCCCGCTGGACTTAGTCTCCGACAGATCCTGCTCAAGCGGGGCGGACTTCTCCGTCAGTCCGGCCACCACGAAGTAGTCCGTAACTCGGTGACCTTTGTCCTCGATCATGGCTGCATTTACTGTAGGATGAAGAACACAGGTAGTATGTCATTGATGCCCGGATACCATCAGGAGATCCTGCCACAGGGTCTTGAGGATGACACTCGAAAAGTAGATTAATGGCTTGGTTAGACATGCTGAGCATGATTCAGTCAAATTCACAAGAAGACACTGGTGAAGGCTACTCTTACAGAGACAGAACTTGATCAAAATTCTTGGAGCATTCTTCATTTAGAGCAATGGACACAAGAGAACAGATAAAAGCTTAAACTGATCTGAAAGATCTGAACTGAATGCTGATAAGTGATTACAGGAGAGGTAAAGCACTCAAGCTCCACTTAAAAAGCTTTTGGTTCAGCATTGGACATAATTCAAAAGGGATGACCGTCCTCACTCTAAACATGGGAATGTAGGAAGCAGACAGCAGAGCACTGCTGAAAGATTACCAGCACAAGCACTTGACGTCGGGCCTATCTGCCCTAACGACAAAACCAGAAAGATGAAACCTCATAAATAAGGCCGTTTCTCAGCCTCTGTCTGACACAAATCTGATAAGGCCGGGCTCTGGCGGACACAGGCTGCTCTATCTGCGAGCGCTTACCAGTCTGACAGAAGGCTCTTCGCATCAGAAGCCGGAAAATTTATGGAAGCCGATTTATGGTTCTGCGCCATAAAACCTGATTGCCTTCAAGGCTTCTCAGCTGCTTTGACACGGTTAGCCGCCAACAGGCCCGCGGTCTATGCATATTCACATGAAATCTCCAAACATGAATTACTCTGACGCTATAATAGCTGTTTACAAAAAGCCACCAACCCGGATTCACAGTAGTATTAAAAAAGATGCACTCAGCGCAAACACTGGTTCTTTGTGTGGCGGCGTGCTGGCCGAACCATTCTGCTTGGATAGTGGGACCACAGTCTGTAATTATCACACACACGCACGCACGCACACACACACGCACGCACACAGAGCCTGAACAGTAAACATCACAAATACACACATTTGAAGTTTGAAGTCAGCAGCCTTTCAAGTGGAAGCGAAAAGGGCAGGTTCATCCACAGTGTATAGGATCTACAGCAGCATGAATGTATAACTGGAGCAAAGGAGGCCGTCAGGCAGCTATGTTGTGCTCCTGGAAAGGCCAGTACACACACACAGCTTTCATTGACGATAAATCTAAATCTAACATACAGGTACTATTTCTAAAATGTAGCTTCGCCTTCCTGAAGCAAAGCCGACATGGCTCAGACACCACGCTGGGCTGTCGCATGGATTGCCTCACCCTTTGATCAACTTGGTAAGAAAATCCTTTAGCATATCCTGTGTTATAAAAGGGTCTGCTTCAGGAGAGGGGGGGGGGCATCAGAATAAGAATTATATTCACAGATTGTCCCAAACAGTGACTGGGTTTGAGATCTAACCCGTGTTTTCCGCAGAACTGAAAAGGAAGGGAAGTCGAATGCATGGTCCTTTGGCCCTGCTGCAGATGAAAGTCCTACACGTTGACTGGCCACGTCAAGCGGGAGTGGACCTGTGGTCAGATGTTTCGTGGTGGCTCAGCCATCAGGATAACTTCACTTTGAAACTGAGCCTCCAATATGAGGCAAAAGGCGAGTCAAAAGAGATGAGTCACAACGTGCTGGCTTATAATTTGGATAACTGATGTTTATACTTTTGTAAAAACAAATATAACTTTTTACCAGCCGCTTTTTATTTTTCAAACACATGTAATGATATGGAACACGTCATTATTTGAACTTTAATCTCAAATAAATTAAAAACGAAGACTAATAACATTATTTGGAACTTTTCCGGACATGGCCTACAGTACTTGATTAACTGAATATAGGGGATAATACCCTCATGACACATGTCATTTGTAAACCACATACACTTTGCAAAATGCCCCTGCTAAGTACTCGTCCAAAGTATGAAAATATTTTGGGATTACTATAAAGGATGAGTCCCATTTTGTTTGTAAAACTTGCCTTACTGAAACATAGTGGAGGAACCACAAACTCGAGACAAACTAAAGAATTTTAAACATAAGGGCATCAGTCGTGTGCCTATGCAACTGTTGATGACTGACATTTTTGCAAAAATTTATAAAAGACGAAGAACATTCGGTTTTCTGTTATATATGTTTTGTATATACTGTATGTATATATGTCTTGTGTTAAATATGAACGGTTGGTAATAGTGGGTAATACATATAGGTCTTTGCTTTTTATGTCCTGCAAACCGGTTGATGTATTGCTGTATTGTATCGTGACACGGTTCGTCTTGCCCAAGGCCTAGCGATACACAGCTCTACTGGCTGTCATGGAAGATCCTCATGTCCAATAAGTCAGGGACCTTCTCCAGATGACAGTCTGCTGCCCTGTCCAGGACCATCTGAAATGGGCCTATGTCCTAGCATGCCCCAAAGTTCACTGCATCGTGGCTACATCTACCCAAGCCCTGGTCATATAAAGGTCCTGTGACATTTGTGACTTTGGTAGAAACCACAAGTGCAAAACGATTCTTGCTTTGAGTATTTCTAAAGATCCAAATGATGGTTGTGTGTGAGGGGGCAGACTTCCTTTCAATTAATATTTGTATTAATCACTGGAAAATATAAATATGTAAATATGGCCGTTCTGGCTTCTGCCATCTGGCTTACAGTGCGAATTTCCAGACAAACTGATCCAAATACTAAAGAGATTGGAAAAAACACAAACAAAGCTGACATTTCGCTCTGCTATTGTGCTCAGGGTTGTACATTTTTCAGGTGCATGGAAAACTACTTTGTGTTACTACTGGTCAGAACAGCACTGTGTCTAGTTTGAGATCTGGGTAGGCGTAGCAAAGAAGGTCTCTGCCCCAAGTCTCTAATGATCACAAGAGATCATGAGGGCTCAGGAGATGCTGCCCATGTTTCATCACACTCAGGACCACAGGCTACATTGCTTATTGTACCCAAACAATGGTCTAACACACATGGGCAGGAAGCATCAATGATTCCACAATCAGTGATTAAACCAGTGATTCAACCCGGCCCTTTACCTGCTTTACAAACCCTTTAGCTTCACCTTCCTCCTCTTCTGCGCAACAAAAAGAAATGAAAACAGAGTCTCAATCAATCCATGCTTCCCTGGAATCTGTCTGTATGATGTTCTTCTCCCTAAGGCCATAGAGCACGTTGCTTTTACTCCCCAAGATTAGGATGACGAGCTAATCCATTGTCAGGGGGGACACTTTGAGCTACTTCAGGTTTTACAAACTACTGTAAAAATGAAAGGCTCCTAAACAGTTAAATTCCTTTTGTGCTTTTACTGGTTTGCTTCCTTCACTGAAAGACTCAGCCATCTAACATTAACATTAGAGACACATGCATGATTATAGGAGGCTGACCAATCAGCACACAGCAAGAACTCAGTGAAATCCAGGTCTTTTAATTGAAATGGTACTTTACAAATCCTCTCCTAGCTCATAGAGCACCCCCCAACATGGATTTGGTGGTCACCGTACCCAAGACTAGTTTCAATTAGACACTGGTCCAGCACAACTGCCTTTCCTGGGATTTTAACTGCAACCTTCCAATCATTCATTCAGGGCTTTAATGACCTGTGCTGACTCCACAGTGTTGGTCTTATCTCACTGCAAAGCAGAATCCTCTAAATCGAGATTAGGGAAAGGCATCAATGAGGACGCTACCTGATGCATCCCTCACTCCAAGAAGGATGGCATGCATCTCCCTGCTTACAATTTGAGGTACAACATGTTAACAGAGCTGTGCTTCAATACCAGTAATGAAGAAGTTTGCAAAGATATCCGCTAGGCAGCAGACAGTCCTGTTGCAAAATATGGAGACACACGGGTGGCATGTCTTACAAAAAGGTGGGGTGAAATTTGTCATGCAGAATCCGATAAGGAACTGAATGACACCAGTTCTGTCGGTTCAGTTGTGCAACTAACCCCTCCCCACCCCCACAACCAGTCTGCCCCACCCTACCCCCAAAGCTGTTTTGTATTCAGTATCGTAAAAACAGCACTGCTATCGATTCTGGCTCCTCAACTTCCAGTGGCAGAGCCTGCTGCACTCTGCAACAGCAACCGGGGGCTAGAGGCTCTGTGCGTCGGTGCCTCACGGCTGTAACCGTAGCAACCTTAAAATCTGATAGCTGTGGGTCATTAAACAGGCAGCCTGCTGCAGACCAAAGGAGGGCAGCGTGCTATGGGAGCCGTGGGAGAAGACAGGCTCGTATGGCCTGATCAAGGCTAGGAGACAGACCGCTAATGATGTGAATCGCCATCAGAATTTTATAAGCAAGCTGGCTGGCGTCACAGACAAGTCACCTGCCTGGCCTCCTGACAGACCTGCTACATTCATATTCCAGTAGCCTGCAATAATCGCCATGATGGTTATGAAAAGGAATCCCCATTACAGTGATCAGCGAACAAAAGGCAGGAGAATAAGAGGTTAAATAACCCATGGAAGATCGAGGGGGAGACCAACAACAGTGACTCAAAGAGAAGCCACTATGACTGATGGTTCAGGTGACAGTTACTATGGCTCTGACGACAGACACACACACACACACACACACAGGGCTGCACTCATATCTTTGTGAGGACCATCCATTCGTTTCTATAGGCAAAACAAGTAACCAAACAAAATACAAGACTTTGATATTTTCAGTTCTTTTTGGCTGCAGTCACAGTCAAAAAATGGTCCCCACAATGTCAAAAACAACAGGTTTGTATCATTTGGTGCCCACAATGTATTGTACATTTGACACACACACACACACACACACACACACACACACTTACTTAAAGGACACCACAAAACTAAAAGCCATTTCGCTGCTTGGTACAGTCCGTCTCACATGACAGCTCATTCCCCACCTCTTCCTGAGTTATAAACATACGACTCCTGACTAATTGAGGGTAAAGCACGTCTGGATGAGACGATCCTCACAGACACAGCAAGTACGGTGCAGCTAGGATTACGGTAAGACGGAGAGGTCATCCTTCTGGTAGAATGCAGTCTAGAAGGATTATGCCACGTCATGATTAACCTGGAACTGCCCTGAGATGCATACAGTCTTGGTGTTGCTTCATTCCTTCTATTCCAGCAAAGATCTGATGCTGCTCCACGGGACCCCCGCTGAATGAAACCCTTTATTATATTTTTCCTCACTGCAACTGACCGTAATACATCTGAACTATATTAAGCAAAATCAGAACTAAAACTGGCACAATGGTGACCAAACTCCCAACTGGGTAAGAAACAAGGAACAGGGTATTCGTAATAACCGGTTTTGGAGGTGACATCAAGCTGACAAAGAGGAATCGGAAAGATTGACTTGGCTCAGCTTTACCAAGCCTGAGTCAGACCTGCGCTTCTGGGATGCAAAAACTCTAGCTGTACCAAGGCTAGGTCAAGGTTGAATGTAGACAAAGATTCACAGTCCCTGGCAGGTGGTCACGTTGAGGTCATGGGAGTTTTACTTACACAAAAATATGAGGGCAGAAAAAAAATTGTTTCAGAGAGAGGGACGGGACAAAGAGTAGCGTGATACAAGAAGAGATTGTGCAGTAACAGAATAGCTTATGTCATGCGAAATGGGCATGAACATGTGAGAATATAATGTTGATAAAGAGCAGGCAGTATGGTAACAAGCAGTTACCATACTGCCTGGATAGATGCAGATCATCACTGGCATGCGAGTTGACCTGATGGCTTCATATTCAAAATCACACTATTTATACAACAACTCGCTTTTGTTTTTTTAAATATAAGGAAAGTCCAGGCTATTGGGTGAGATCTGTAAACAGAACAGCACCCTCCCCCCCATAAGCTTCCTGTTAAATCTTTTGCGTCATGGCAGCCCAGCCAACCACTTCCTCATGGAGGTTCTGTGACTGCCACATATTCCCCAGTCAAAAAAGTCTGACTAGTTGGCCTGCGGGTGCCTCGAGAACCAGACATTCCCAGTGGTTTCCGACTCCGCCATTGATGAGCCCTTCCAACGAAATGGCTCGGTCAGCCAGGTATGTCAATACGGAACTATTTATTTCTGAAGCTCCAAATGCGTCTCTGGTCTGGACCGGATCTCCAGCTGAAACCTGAGACAGCCTAGGACAAGCAGGCACAGGTACGGGTCCCGCATGGCAAAGACGTGCTCTGTTTCATTATTAAACAGCCAAACAAAGCCTTTGACACAAGGCAGCACTGCTGCCCTCTTCATTTTAGCTATTCCCAAACCCCCCTTCACCCACCACGCATGCAGGCACACGCGCACGCACAAACACGCAGAGAACAAGAGAATAAGAACCAAAACGACACGGGAGCGGCCAGATCCTTGTTCCACGCCAAGCTGGTGATGTCACAGAATTC
>JAODKF010000055.1:1860176-1885424 GCA_026779585.1 Mormyrus proboscirostris | reverse complement strand
CTTTGTGAGACACACACATACACAAGCCATCAGGCTTCTACATACTCAGGAACTGGACTGACATACACACACACACAGTCATTTGCACTACAACTTGTTTTATTTTGCTGCACTACAACTGGTTTGCACTCATTTCCTGCTCATTTATGTATTGTCTGTTGTTCTGTTGCACTTGTCTTGTTTACTTGCTGTTTTGCACATGTCTGCACACGTACACTTTACTAGCCGTCTTGTCTTATGTGGCATACGTGCAATCTTTTTTTTTGTACTGTCCCAGTCCTTTTACGTAGCACCATGGTCTGGGGGAACGTTATCTCATTTCACTGTGTACTGTACCATGTCTATTGTTGAAATGACAATAAAAGCAACCTTGAACCTTGATATGCCAAGCTGCCTCCAAAAGAGACTGGTGTTGACCTGGCCACCTCACCTAAACATGATAGAGATGGTTTTGGAGGAGTTTCCCCAGAGAGTGAAGGAAAAGCGGTTAATGAGAGCTCAGCATACATGTTGGACCTCCATCGGGACAGCAGGAAAAGCATCCAAGGAGGCCACCTCGTGAAACTGGCATGGAGGAGAATATAAGGTCAGCCAGTCCCAAGAGCAATTTGGGGTAAGGGTCTTGCTCAAGTATCCAATGGTAGGATCACTCTGCTGAGCTTAGGATTTGAACCGGCAACCTTCTGAGTCCCAACCCCCCCAAGATTTTTATTTTTTTTTTAATAATTTTGTCAGTGCATAATTCCATACAAGTTATTTTATAGTTTGATGTCTTTGTAATTATTATAAAATGTTAGTACAAATAAACCTATGGGTACGTGCATCCAAACTCACAGTTTCCTGTTTGAAAATATGTTTCATTAATCAGAGAGCAGAATTGTCATTTCAGAAAGCAGCAGGTGCAGTGCCTTGCAAATGTATTCACCTCCTTTGCATCTATCTATCTGGTTCCCTTAAACTGGAATTTAAATGGATTTTCAATTTGATTTTAAGTGATTGACCTACAAAAAAAACCTACAGATTAATGAAGTTAAAAGGGAAAAAACTTGTTTAAAATAATTCTAAAAATACACTGAAAAGTGGTGCGTGCATATGTTTTCACCCCCTTTGCTTTGTTGCCCCAACCACTACCTTCAAAGGCCACTTAAATAAGATCCACCTGTGTGCACTCTAAGACCAAGGAACTCTCCACACAGGTCAGAACCAAAGTTGCAGAGAAGTACAGATCAGAGCTGGGTTACAAAAAAAATATCCCAAACCCTGTACATCCCAAGGAGCACCATTAAATCCATTATTAGAAAATGGAAAGATTATGGCACCACAGCAAACCTGCCAAGAAAGGGTCATCCACCAAAACTCACAGACCGGGAAAGGAGGGCATTAATTAGAGCAGCAACCAAGAGGCCAAAGATGACCCTGAAAGAGCCGGGCGGCTCTATTGCAGAGAACTGTCCATAGGGTCACTATAAGCTGCACACTGCACAGAGCTGGGCTTCATGGAAGACTGGCCAAGAAAAGGCCATTGCTTACCAAAAAAAAAAAAAGTTTGAAATTTGCAAAAAGACATTGGAGATTCCCTAAACGTGGAAGAAGGTTCTGTGGTCAACTGAGACTAAAATAGAAGCTTTTGGCCATCAAGGGCAAAGCTATGTCTGCTGCAAACATAACACCTCATCACACCAAGAATGCCATCCCCACAGTGAAGCACGGTGGGGGGAGCATCATACCATTTGTTATTCCAAATCGACAGGGACTGGGAAACTGGTCAGACTTGAAGGAAAGATGGATGGTGCAAAATAGAGGGATTCTTGAGGGAAACCTGTGAGAGTCTTCCAGAGATGAGACTGGGACGTGGTTCACCTTCCAGCAGGACAATGTCCTGGAATGGCCCAGTCAATGCCCAGACCGCCATCCAATTAATCTTTGGTATGATTTAAAAATTGCTGTACACAAGCTGCACCCATCCAACTTGGAGCTGGAACAGTTTTGCCATGAAGAATGGGTAAAAATACCAGTGTCTAGATGTGCCAAGCTTGTGTACGCAGAGACCTGTCACGAATTGCTGCAAAAGGTGGCTGAACAAACTATTGACTCTGGGAGGGGATGAATAGTTATGCACATTCAGGTTGTTTTGCAATTTGTTTCACAATAAAAACAAAATATTTGCATCTGCAAAGCAGCAAGTTGTGTAAATTAAATGAAACAACTCCCCCCCCACTTCCCTTTTAAATTTGAGGTTGTAAAGGGAACAAGAGAATGCCAAGAAGGGGGGGGGGGTGGATACTTCTGCAAGGTACTATAGGCCCATACAATCCCAAGCAGACACCCAGAAACTCAGCAAGTAGTCTGAACCCCCCCCAATCTCTCCATAGTTGCTGCTGGCCTACATTAAGACCAGGTGGAGCCAAAGCTTAATCCTGGAATTGAACTGTACCTTTTGTATGAACCGAATCTGGCACAAGTTTAAAACAAGACCCCTCCAATTTGGACATGAAAGTAAAGTAAGATGTTTGCTTAGTCATGCAGTGCAATTTCCAACATGAAAAGAATGAAGTCTGAATGTCAAATTGCTTTTTATTTAGAGAAAAAAAAAAAAATCCAGTAATTATTCTAAACGCATGACAGATACCCTTGCCAAAATCCCCCCCCATTTCAACCATTAAAGAAAAAAAAAGAAAAAAAAAAAAAACCAACCTAGGAGGTGGGGACCCACAGGATTGCACCCTCCACCTGAAAAGTCTACATTAAGGGTGCATTTCACAGTGCAAATGGTATGTTTCCAGCCCTTAGATCATTTCAACCGTCTTGTCTGTCCATCATACAGATGAAAGCCTAGTACTGAAGCACCTTGTCCAATGGTCCTTTGGGGCTGTTCAGTCTGGTCAGAGAATTCTCCACGGACATATGCCTTCCATAAGCTGTTGCAGACCTCAGAGGCAGAAACTGCCACAGCCAGAACCTGAATCTGAACATTCTGATGGAAGCCTTGTAGACTGGAGACAACGGTCAAGCACAGGGTTTGCAGCTGGTTGGTGAGCCCACTGGAGGTGACCACAGTATGCAATTCCATCTGCTCATGAGAAACGCTGGATGAAACAAAAACTCAGAGCTACAAAGTTGATTCTTGGGAACTCCTAACCTTAACATCCTGCTCCCCATCAGTGGTACAATCAGCCCTGTGGTGCACCTTGGTGGAGATTGAGGGCAGACAGACATAATGGCCAGGCTTATTGCCAGCAGGGTCAGAGACTTCCCCTAGAGGGGAGAAAGGACAAAAAAAAAAAAAATTAAACAAAAAAGATTTGAATGCATATTCAGACCTCCTCTTCAACTCTTGGTGAAATATGTACTTTTAGAAATTCTGCATCTACCCCAATATAATTAGAATCAGGAACACAACTGGGAACAAAGTACCTGTGGAAAGCAGCATTCTTTACAAGGAAAACAGTGCAGACAGACTTGCTCAAGCTTTCCATTAATTCTGTTTTTTGTCCAAGTTGGACACTAAGGGAAACTTTTGCAAATCAATAGCCATTCCAATTTGGCTACCATTGTCTTGGTATGCATTCCGGGGTAACTGGAGCTTAATTCCATAGCAAATCTGCACGCTAGGCTGAATTCCTAATATACAGCAGCTCTGAAACTAAGCTGCATCCTGCCCTCACCAGAATCCTCTGCCGTAGCGGGGCACTGGGCTTCCGCCATCTCATGGACTGTTGGGGATGTCTTCATGGCGTTCAGGAGCTGGGCTGCACGGCTGCCCAGCACAGCGCCGAAGCTACCATCCAGCGCAGACCTGGTCATTAGCATGGCCTCCCGCAACACCACACCAGCCTTATCCTTAACTACCATCACCGCATCCTTAGCCATGTGGACCATTACTGCCCTGGCATTTTTGGCTGCGGTCAGGACACTGTCGGGCTTGGACACCACCTGGAAACAGTGTATACTGTATAGTCCTTTGCAGAAGCGGGAGACTAACCAAACAAAAAAAAGATGAGGCTAGTCTCATGATCTTCATACTATTCTAGTTTTGAATAATATTGCCATAATGGCACTCAGAAGACAATAGGAAGGTGACATATAGCCAAGGACAACGGCTCAAACCTGGGCCAAGTGCTGCTGGAGGATCGGAAAAGCCTCCTCAGTCTTATCCAGGTATTTACACATCAGCTGATTTGCGCCAGCAACTGCAAAATGAAGGAGTTACACATAAACCATACATACATTACATTCCAGCATGCTTCCGAGCACCACGCTTTGGAAACTTCATGCAAACAGCATCTGAAGACCACCGTTCTTACTTTGAGGCTGAAGCTTGACAATAATGGGTGCAGCACCGCTAACAGCCACGGCGGTGATTGTCTTCACTCCAGTCTCTGCCACCTCACAGAACGGCTTGACGCGAGGGTGACTTTCCTTCATGTTGCAGTACACAAGAGACACCAAGTAACAGGTGGAGCTCACCAGGGGGAGGTTCAGCAACCTCTTTACTGCATTCTGTGAAGAAATGCCAGCATAGAACAGCGTAGGGCTACGAGAATGATGGAAGTTAGCTGGAGAACATTAACTGAATTTGAGAACACTTTTTTCACAGCGTGTAGTTAGAGTATAGAATAGCCTACCTTTTAATGTAGTGCAAACTAAAACCATGGGTTCCTTTAAAATCATCGTTAGATAAGATTAACAACACTGAGCTAGTAGTTACGTTCTCCCCAAAGTGCCAAACGAGCTTGATGGGCCGAATTACCACCTCTCGTTTGTATGTTTCTTACGCTCAGTCTACCCATGACAGCATAGGATTCACGAGATGAATAAAACCAATTAGTTATACATCCCTAGCAGCCAATAATATGCAGCTTTCGTAGTTTTATAAATGAAGTTACCAACTAACCTGATCAGCGTCCAGCGTCTCCATGTTCGCCTAAAGAAATGGATATTTGACAGCGGTACGGATGCCGTGCTGTGGTTAACAGTTACGGGAAAAAACAGAATTTTTAATCATTTGAAAGACAAGTAATGCTACAAGCATACAGTCCTTAAATACTACTTGACTATTTAAACATTACAGAAGGGACTAAATCATTGTTACGAAAATACAAAACAGCTGTTAAAAGGCAGAATGCGAAAAGCGTTAAACGACTGATTCCAAACTCTTAAATTCCATCACAAAAAAAAACTTTTAAAACTTGATATTAGGTTTTTTTTAATGGATGCGGCCTGATTCCCATATTCTAAACACAGTAACAATCTTCCTTTGTCAAGCTAATAGTCATCAGATCCCCGCGCCCAAATCGGAGCCCCCAGCTTTACCAGGTCGTAATCCGCGAGCTGCGAACAAGCCACACGCACCTGGCGGCGCGATTTATGAACGAGCAGAGCAACGTTCTCGCGAGATTACGCAATCGACGAGCTGCATCGACCGAATTATCAGTTTCCAGTAATTCACACACACGAATGTTTTATATACACATGTAATTTTTTTAATTATTTGGAATATTTTAATTATTTCCTTTGGATGAAGAAAGCGGTTTCTGAGAATATCTCTGCAGAGTTACACACATAGTCGTACCCTGTCGCCCAAGTAAGGTATACAGCACAGACAAAGGATACAAAGTAATTTTATGCTTTGGCAACGAATGTTAAATTGGTATTGTATCGTAGCCAAAGCAGGCCTCATCGCTACTAAAGTTCCGGTTAGAAAGCTAGACCTTACCACGTGACACAAACAATTGTCGTTGCTTCTGCCAGCGGGCGGTGGGCGCCATGTAGACCGCGCATTGGAGGGAAGTTTCCAAAGCTGCGGTCTGACGTGTCAGGGGAGGTCTTCAGCAGCACGCCTGAGCAAGGTAGTTAACCTGAACTGCCCCAGCAAAACAATCAAATAGATAGGCATAATTTTAAACTCTGGCTAAAACAATTAATAACAGTATCCATCTATATCCCATACTGCTTTTTCCGTACATCAGTGACTCCAGGGCCTCTCGGACAACTCACACAGAGACCAGACACACACACACATTTCCATCTTTATTCTTGTACAACAAATGAAATAAAATACATTTTTTGTTACTTTTCTACAAAGCAGTTTGTCTTCTAAAAGTCACAACAGTAAGTGACAGGACATGTCAGTTTGTCAGTTTTGGCATAACAAAGCCCTAGTTTTTCAAACCGGAGCTGTAAGGCAGAGACCTGTCCCTCCACTTTGAATGGTAAAACTTACAAATGGAAAGTCTTCAATTGATGTTTGTACACAATTGCAAGTAATTTAAACAGTGCACTTTCATGTAAGCAGTTAGGGCTAATACAACTATGATGACCAAACTCTAATAAATTAGTAAAGAAAATATTTCAGATGCATTGTTGTACAACAGCAACATTTTGACAGCAATATAAGTGAGCTTCAGTTCCAGTGTTATTAGTGGAAACTCTGAGAATGGAAAGTGTTTTGGTTTTTCTGTAAACTATAACTCTGCTAGTTACAGGAACACGTTGGTGATACACAGGAACATGTCGGTGACACAGCTCGTTTCCAGTGTTCTTCCTAGGCAAGGGCTCAAACCAACATTACATTTGGATGGATGATCTTAGGTCATAACAAGGCTCAGAGGAAACTGTTAAGTCAGGAAGTAGGCTCCGGCTGTGTGGACCTAAGGAAGACATGGAGGTTCGATTTCATTTTTAAAACAAAAGGAAATTCTGAGGGTATTTACCCATGGGTGTGTGTGTGTGTGTCAACAACTAAGACTCAGTTTCACCAACACAACAGTGGCCTGTACTATGAAGCGGGGTTACTGGCTTATCGACATTTTGCCCAGACTACCTTAAATCTGACAAGTTACCCCAATAAGCCAGTAACCGCACTTCGTAGTACAGGCCCCAGATGTTTTGGAAAAAACAAAATAAAACCAACATGTCCTGTTGATCTGAAAGGAAGTTACAACACAGCTATGCTCAAATTTGTCACAGTAGGTCAACGCATTCACACCTTCTCCGGTAACCTTAAATAATTACAGTGTAGGTATGTTCTGTCGGATGACATAATGAATGGTTGAGTTTTTGCTTTGCAGTAATTCTCTCTTTCAACAAGAAGACTTGCCCAGTTAAGGTCCTGCAGAGTCCCTTTCCAGATGATCTTACATACACCACCTGTTACAAAGGAGAACAATGACCTGGTAGTTCCTGATAGGACAGGCACTTGTTTAGGATGACTATGAGCGCAGGAAGGTTCCACAGGAGAGGACATCAGGTGATGTAAGGAATGCTGTCATACAGAGACCTCCAGAACCCATGCTGGATATGTGTTAATTGGCTGCTGGTGCAGACCTCAAAACACAAGCAAAGACGACGCACTACGCAACTTTCAATCTTAGACACCATGATGAGTACAGTTGCCACCAGTAACAGAACAGAGGGTCACCGCCACACCTACACTGGGAGTGTAGTGCACAGGGTAAGCTACTTGGGAACAATACTGACGGGAGTTAAAAGACAGGGAGTATTCACTGAAAGGCGGTGTAGGATTTTCTCTTTTCCGATCATCTACATCGACTTACAAACGTTACTTATGAAGAAGACGTTTCCCAGCGGAGTGGGACATTTTGGTTGAAGGAAAACATCAGCTAAAATATCTGAGACCTTCAAAGCTCACATGAAACAAAGTCCACACGGCAACCATGCCTTCTGCAGATATGTGCATTATTTACATTTTGAACAGCTTCTGCATTTTGTGTCACTCTTCCAACCTCACCAGGAACCTCAAGAAACCTTCACAGAAAACAAGAGAACATCCCTCTGGAAAAATCTTTCCATATTTTTTTGCCCAATGAAGCCAAAATTTCACTGCTAAGCAGTATCCTGCTTTCAAGAGTGTTATGTGTTACACACTCACATAAGCTTTGGGGCCCTGCCCAACAACAGAGAACAAAATCAGTGAGTATAATCTGAAGATACCACTTAAAGTCACCATTATAATAGCCATAGTGACTGAGAAATGGGGACAAAACACACAAACAGAAACATTCCCCCACCCGCATCCTTTCCTGTGAAGTCGGGTGCATTTACTCCACCAGCAAAAACAAACAGTTTAGCCTTCAGAACCACACCAAAGGTCAGGGAGGCAGGGAGCCAACCTCGCATACTCTCCAGCCTGTTCCTTAGCAACCATGCAGGTCACCTTGTGCAAGGACGCAGATAAAAGGCAGTCCTGCATTAATGACTTTATGTGGCTGATCCACATTCCCGACAAGGACGTACCTCGGCACGTCAGTGTCCACGAGTGGCTCCTCTACCCGAAACAGATCAGAGTGATGTGGCATGGGGGTGCAGAAGTTTGTCATGAGACAGTGACCACTGAAATAACTGGACTTTTTCATAAGCTTCCTTAATTAAATAAAAAGGTGTGGCTCTCCTAGTTCTGCCCATAGGCACATCATGCTTTTCCCACGCCCCAGCCTTAGCCCTCGTCCCACCCCCAGCATGCTCAAAGTAGGCCCCCAGACAGGCCACTGTTCTGCCAGCGGAGGCAGGTGGTCTTGGAGTGCTTGTACAGGTGGCTTGACTGGCTGAAGCGCTTGCCGCATTTGAGGCAGGCGTAGGGCTTCTCGCCCGTGTGTACACGGATGTGCTTCTTGCAGTCCGTCAGTGTCAGGAAGGTTTTGCAGCAGATCTTGCAGGCATATTTGCGGGCACCCTCCACCACCAGCACGTTGTGCTCTGACAGCGCCTTCTTACATTTGGAGAGGACGTCAGCCGAGGCCCTTGTCAGCAGAGGGGGAGCAGCCACGCCGGCGCTTCTCTGGGACTCGGGACCGCCATATCCAGGCCCGCCCTGGAAGCTTCCGCAGGATGAGGAAGAAGCTCCATCTTTTCGAGCTAGCCCGGAGCTACCTTCTGGGGGTATCTTGGGCGCGATGCGGCGGTAGGAGGGGAAGCCCGGGCCACCGCTGGCGCCTCCTCCCCTGGGCGAGTGAGGCAGAGAGTGCAGGCCTAGGCTGGAGCGTTGGTAGTCCAGAGGGAATGAGTCGGATGCACGGCTTGGCTGGTAGCCCAGCCCCTCCTGCGCAGGTCGCAGGAAGAAGGAGTCCGCCTGCATGTCGCCAAAGGAGTGCGCATCACTGGAGAGGAGGTGCTGGTGAGGGTGGCGCATGCCTGGGTACAGGAGGGAGGATGAGGCGCTGAGGGATTCTGGACTCCGTAGGTAGCCTCCAGCCTCCATGTCCGGCCCACACTCAGCCGTGGTTGTGTTGGGCAGACTGTCATCAGGCAGCAGCCCCCGTCTGCAGGGCGTTGACCCATAGCCCTTGGTGCCTCCAAATGGCATCCCAAAGCCCTGCTTGCCATCCAGGCCATCTCGAGACATCCTCGTCTCTTGGTCGCCGCCACTGATTCCCCCGTCTGCAGCCCCCTCCAGCAGGTGCACCTCTGGCACGCGGTCCGTACTTGACTGCGGGTCCGAGAAGCTGCGGTCGCTCCCCCCGGGGCTGAGCTCCACCTTCTCGGCGCCAGGTTCCACCTGGTCGCTGCACTCAGCCTGCGAGGCCACGTCGCTGGTCTCATCAGCAGGTTCCGGCGAGCTCAGGGGTTCACTCTTCACCACCACCTGCATCTGTTGCGGTGCCTCCTCCTCCTCCTCCTCCACCCCCTCCTTGACCTTGACAAGGAGCCCAGCCTCCTGCGGCGGCACGCCTGCATACTCCACCTTCCCAAGTGGGTCCTGTCCACAGTCACCGTCTGACTGGCTTGGCAGCTGGGCATCATCCTGCGCCACCTGTGGTTCTGGGATACCGCTGCTTTCTCTGTCATTATTGGCAACGCCGGTGTCCAGTTTTGAATCTGGGGAGAAGAAGTCCCCCTCACCCAAGTCGCCAGAGCCTCCCCGGATATGGGGTGCCCCCTCCAGAGTAGCAGAGGTCCGGATCCGGTGCCGGGGGCGGTCATCGGCAGCCAGCGAGGACAGCGTCGGCTTCCGTTTATGGAATCGCCGGATGGGGAATGAGGCACGCTGTTCCACCACCCCGCCACCAGAAGCACCCTCGTCCACCCCACTCAAGGCAGAGCTCACCAAACTGACGCCCAACTGCTGCAGCAGGAAGGAGCGCTGGGGTCTGGGACCTCCACCGTCCAGGTGCGGCTCCTGTGGGTGCAGGGTGGCCTCTCCCGGGGGCGACAGGGGTAGTGTGCGCGTAGTCAGGTAGTGCTTGCAAGCCTTGACCACGGCGTTAAGGTGCAGGTGCGAGGCGGCCAGCAGAACGTCCATGACATTGCTCTCGCCTAGCATGAGAGTGGAGGTATACATCATGTCCACCAGGGCGGCGAAAGCCTCTGCAGTCACCACCTCGCTGTCCAGCTGGATCATGTTCATGCTGCCCTCGCCCTCCGCCACTGTGAATAGGGCACGGAAGTGCGTGCTGCAGGCAGCCAGCACTGAGCGGTGAGCCTTGAAGTGCCGGCTGCCCACCACGATGACGCAGTCGCATAGCTGGCCGTGCAGCCGCTGGTAGTTCAGCTGCTGGAAGATCTGGTCGAAGTGGCCTGGGAAATCCATACCCTGCAGGTGAGGGGGTGGAGAGAGATCAGTGAACGAAGGTGCCATGGGACATTCTCCTGAGGCACAAGCAGGCTTTAACCAACAAGCATTGCTATGTGCAATTTTGTTCCGCAAAACATTACAAAATAACCTACACGTGCAAAATCTCACCTACACATTTAGACAGAAACGATATAATGGAGGTTTCTAGCTAAAGACACAACTCCTTCAGTTAATCTCTCCATATCAGTAATTCTCTTTTTCCATCTATATATATTTAATCTGTGTTTTCTGGTTAAGTCTGCGGTTCGATTCAACCCCCTTTTCTGATTGCATAAAAAGCATTCAACTCCAGCGTCAGGCTGCCCCCAGCGAAGGCAGGACAGCCGCAGCGCTCCGTGCCGGGTTCATGCGAGGTGAAGCCCGCCTCTCTCTGCCCCCCGCACCGCTCCGCAGCCCCAGCTCCTTCGTATCCCACACGCCCAAGAGATTTTCCTTTAAAACGTGGCAGCGAATCCCACAGCCGCAAACTTTCATCGTAAAAAAACCCGTAACAGAGCGTCCATGTCCTCGGGTCCCCCCCCTTACAGGGTGCCGGCGCTCTGCCTGGCCCATTGTTTCTGCTCCCTGAGCGTAACTTACTGCCCCAATTCCTCCCCAGACGTCGCGCCGTCCTCCGGTTTTCAGCCAGCAGCCTCCGCCAGGCACAGCGTCCCCCCTGCCGCCCACCGCTCGAGCTCGCAAACCCCGCAGCCCCAGCGGAGCGCTTTGGCAATGCGACCCGCCGACATCTTGTCGGTACGAGGAGTCGAGGTGTCCGCTAGGCCGACCGTAAGCACAGTCACGGCATCGCATTCTTGTCCCACCCCCGCTGACTGTGCGATAGTCACCCCCATGACTATGATCATCAGGCGCTCGGTAAATGGCGGCAGCTACCTTATCCCCACGAAATCCACAGCACGGCGGACGGCGGGGCACATATCAAGCGCAGAGCCCCCCTCCTCTCCGGACTCGCCTGGCCGAGGGCCCTGGGCGGCAGTACGGGGATAGAGCCGCTTCTCGGTACAGCCCCCTCCCGCCCCCGAGAGCCGGTCTCAGCGCCGTGTCTGCGCCCCGATGCCGCGCAGCCGTATGAAAGACCTCCGAGCCGAGCGAGGTGGAGACGCAGGCGGGGGGGGGGCAGAAAGTGGAGCAACGTCCTGGTGTGGATCCTCTGCCAAACGAGGCGGAGACGCAGGCGGGGGGTGGAAAGCGGGCTGACGGGCAGCCAAGGCGCTCTCTGCATGCGAGGGACTCCCTCTCCTGGCGACAGGGTCACTAACGCGCCGGATGTCTCATTTGTACATCGAATGACGGCTAGTTGGTGTTTAAACTCCAGGTTAAAGATGTTTTGGGCAATCAGTCCAACATGTCGTTTTATTAATTATACTTTAATATGTTATGTTATTTCATTCATATATATGGCATAGCTCATGTAGTTAATCTCTTTATTAGCAATTCTCTTTTTCCATCTATATTTCTTTAATATATCTTTCTCAAAAATTTTTCTCCTAATATTGGCACTTAAACTGCAACATTTAAACCTATGCAATAAACACGTTTGAAGTAATTGTAAATATCACTGCAGTTTCCACTTAGACTCTCCGTGCGCACTGATAACAGAAACTGCGAATGTGAAGTTACTGCATTTTCCACTTCATCGAAATACTTGATTGTTTCAGCGTAGACGCAGCATTGAGGAAAAGGCAGACCAGTGATGCCGTGACGTATCCAAACTGTGTTCTGGTTCTCAAAAGGATGCGGAGCGGAAAACGCTGTCTGTATGTGGCGATGAGGCCTTTGGGGTGGAGGGCTAGAGGCGAGTATTTGGCAAGTAGTGGAGTATTTGGAAAGTAGTGGAGTACTTGAATGAACCGAGCTATACCCATATGTAAATAAAATAAAAAAAATTAAACTATACGATTCGCTTTCAATAAAGCGTGTACAAATCATCTATCTTTCCACGTGGTTTTTCTTATTGATTGTCGCCATGGATATTAAAACATAATATTATTCTAAATGAAAACAGTAATAAGTTTTAATAATGTAATCATAGAGGCGTGAAATCCGAGACTAACTAAAGTACGACAACGAAACCTTGTCCTGGCGATTATGGATTCATCTGGCAATGAAATAGTGCAGTAACCTATATATCCTCTGTGTGGCGCTGTGACATATAGCGCCTACCTAATGCTGCCATGTACTCTTGTTTTGTCGCGAGTGGCTGCGCTCACAGCTGACGTCAGTTCAGTTTGCGGCCCGGATGTTGACAGTGTTACGGCAGCGCGATGGCCGCGTCCTGTGTTTGGAAGTGCTGCGACCAGGAGAGGGAGGAGGAGGCCTGTAACAGTGCCGTAGTTGGTAGTTACGGTTTGTTTTTATAAGTTATTGCAATCTGCAGACTGAAAAGTGTGTTTCAAAGTTATGTTTTTAAACCGTCTTTTGTAATCAACATATGTAGAATCTTATTCGGGTGCCCACGTGGGTATTTCTGCATAGATTTGCATTATCCCCGGCAAGCGTTTTCATCTTTTGTCATATTGTTGCTTAATGTTATATATGGTGTTTAATTTTGACCCATTTGTTTTTCCTAGTTCAGTTTTCCAACGGCAATTTGAAAAACACAGACCATGTGGACTTCAGCCTATACAGGAATATCGACAGAAATGCCCCCAGGAAAAAGAGCAGGCGCATTGTTGTAGGTTGACGTGATTTGTAAGACGGGCCAGTTTTGTCCTTTGTAATCTAATAATAAGAGCTTATTTACCATTTGTACAAATATGAGTACAGGTACATTTATGCAGGGCTCTCAAGTGTCACGCATTGAGCGTGACAGTCACTCTTTTCAGTCTTTTGTCACGCACTCCCGCCACACATTGTATTTCTCACGCAGAGAAATAATTTGTAGGCTAATATGCCACAGCGCCCAACATTTCTCAGACCACAGTAGCGCCTCACTATGAAACAAGCGCGTCTCCGCTGGGGTCTTGTAGCCTATCACTTACCAGCCTATCAAAAAAAAAAAAAGAAAGGCCCTACACAATAGCCAATTAGAAAATAGTACTATTGTATCTGGGTAAAATGCAACACAACAACCAATGAAAAGGCATCCTGTGGAATGTCACTCTTGCCTGCCTTCAAAACTTGGGAGCCCCGTTTATGTCTATCTATGATAAACGTTGTTTTTCTGTTGGCCTTGTTCCGAGCTAATTCTGTTACCCTTCTGCAGGTGGCTGAGACGGACAGGCTTTCTTACGTTGCGAATAACTTCGGACCCGAGTCGTTGAAATGTAACACCCTTTGCAAGTACGTTCTTAAGCATTTTATTGCTTTGCACAAAAGTGTTCTGTCATACCATGATATCGCAATACTTTTTGAGCATCTAATAGTAAGGTATTTAAACTTTTTTAAAAACGGGATAAGGTGTAATATTGATAACTTTGCAAATTACATGTGTAAAATATGCCGGTTGTTATATCCACAGGTATTATGTAGGCGTCCTTGACAGGAACACCAAGCGCATGGAAGTGCATAGTGCTCAGCTCTTCAATATGCACCCTATAATCCCAGGTATTTAAGATGAACCACATAAGGCCGTTTGGATTTCACATCTACTGTAAGTGTCATGATCTGTTTTCTGTTTGTTACAGGGGAATCTATCCCTGAGGACAAGACTTCAAAAAGCACAGCCACGTCTTACCGGGAGAAGGTACCTGTCACTCGTTATTTTGTTTGCCTGTGTTGTCGATTGGCCAGTGTCCCTTTCACCCATTGGCTCTTGCATCTCGCCTATCCTTGCAGGTGGACTCTCTGATCGAGGCCTTCGGTACCAACAAGCAGAAACGGGCCCTGAACTCCAGGAGGCTGAATCTAGTGGGCAGTGAGGCTCTGCACCACGCTGTGGCCAAAGCGGCTGACGGCATCATCGAGCAGAGGGGCGTGGAAGGTAGCTTAAATAAGAGTATAAAGAGTCTTATTGACAGAGTACTCAACTGGTTGGTTGAAACAAAATCTTGGTCCGGATTTTTGCTTCCTGGACCTGAACTGTGTATCGCTGTTCATTCCATGTGACTCCCGTTGCCACTTGTATAACCTGAAGTGCCATATCAAGGAATGTACCCAAATGCCTCTGGGTTCCATGGCACCAGTACACTGTGGTTTTGTGCTCCCCCAGCCCTGGAGCAGGACGTGGCCCAATCACAGGCACAGAATGACATCATGCACCACCTCCCACCCTGCTACGCTGACGCTTCCCAGCCTGAAGACGTTTATCCCTTCGATGAGCGTATCCTTTCTACATATCTGTCCCTTCATGTGTATGTCTGTGTGGTTCAATATCAATTCTATACATACACACTGACACGCACAAAGTGCACACACGTGGCAATGAGCAGAGCACTTACAAGTTTTTATAGCCAAAAGAAAAATGTGAAAGCATGAGGAAACGGCATATTGATACTGTAACAGCTGTCATTCAGAAATATGTCGTAAGCCTTCTAAACCCATCAAAAGCAGTGGTTTACAAACTTATTACTCCACAAACCACCCTAGAAGGTATGCTCTCTGCATACCAGTGGGAATGAAGGAAGTAGATGGGGGGGGCGGTCTAGCCATGTATCACCATCTTTTTTTAAACCGCATTAGGAATGTTAGCTAGGAGACTGAACTGAAAGCCGAATCATAAATCCTTCTGTTATCTTGATTTGTGTGTCATCTGTACCTACGACAAAGGCAATAATTGCTGTTTAGTCACTGTCAGATACTAACACTGAGTTGCTTGTCTGGGATCAATAACAATAACAGTAATATTGTCATACCCCACAAGCCTGTTTATCTTCAGTTAGTTCTGTTTACCAACTCCAGCTGCCTTTGGCACTTAAGCTGTTGATAATTGAAAGATAATCAGCGTTTAGTTTTTGCCGAGTCATACGGATACAGTTAAGGACAAAGGTTGTGTGTTCTGCATCCTTCATGCCACTTAGAAGTCAGTCAGCCCTCCTTATCTGCGTGGCAGTCCTGTCCCCAGTGGAGTATGCCGCCCTGGAGGAAGCCGGCTGTAAGCTGGCGGAACTCTCTGCGGAGGAGCTACAGAAGATGGAGCAGGAGGGCAGGTGGGCTGTGCAGAGCCATCCGTCACGGTGTGTGACACTTGTGCTGTGACCCCTTTGTAGGCGAATGATGGCTTCTGTCGTGTTCTTAGCCCCAAGACGGTGCTCCTGCTGCTGCAAACCCTCCCCATGGACACAGAGGCACGGGAACGCCAAGCTCGCTGCGCCTGGTACCTCAACCAGCTCATCAGACTGTCCCACCAGAAGAAGAACATCAACCGTAAAGGTGAAATTTGGTGGCTGCACTCTGACTTCTGTTAGTCATGCTCAGTGTTGCTTGAGTCATAGCTTAATTCTTTTTTTGTAATCTGCCATTCTGTACCCCCACAGCTTTTGGGGAAGGCTGCCCTCGTGTGGTCCACAATAAAATAATGAGGACCTTCACCATCGAGGTGTTTAATGGTGGCCGGTGAGTACGTCCTCAGACTTGTGTGGCTGTGCCTCTCTGCGCTTGGGTCCATCACTGCTCCGTTTGCTGAATCTCTGAGGACAGGCTTGTGAGGAAGCGCCTTTCTGCCCGACAGGCTGCAGAGCATGGTGCCGACTTCGATGCGGGTGAAGCTGGCCGCTCACTGCCTGGCTCTGCTGCTCCACGTGGGCCAGTGGACGGCCGAACTGACGCTGCTGCAGCGCGACCTGGGCCTGACAGACACCAAGTAAGGAGGGCCTGGTGTTTGGGTTGACCTTCCAGCCTCCATGTGATTGACTGCTGTCATTCCCCGCATCAGGGGTCCATGAATCTGGGGCCTTTTGCTAAGGGTACAGCAGCTGGTGCCTAGTGGCCTACAGAGGGGTGGGGTGAGCTGTAGAAGGAGGGTGAGGGTGGAAAGTGTGTACAGGGGCCGTAGCTGATTGGCCCACCAGGATCACTCGCACATCATTGGTGAACGGTAAGGTTAGCCCCTCTGTGAAATACACCCTCCTGTTATGCACCCCACGTTAAAAAGAAGTTCTAGAAACCCCCATGATGATGTTCCTTGGATGAGTTGAAATGCCACAAAGCATATTCACTTATCTACTTCAGATGGCATAGAGGGACATTCACATGATACCAATGGATCAGCATGTAAATACCTGGACTGACCGAACCTGGATGAGGTTCTTAGAGACTCATTCAGCCCCCTTTTTCCTTGAGACACAGTGGGGTGGGGGGGGGGGGTCTGTAATGTACAGTACAACAATGACGATGACATCATCTACTGTAGACTCTGTCTTGGCAACTAAGTGGTGGATAGAACTTCCCCCTAGATGTCCGAACAGCTGAGTCATCGGATGCCTTCAAACAACGACTTAAAACCTGCCTCTTTCGAAAGTACTTGGATCACCGATTCTATGATTATGCTCTTATTAAAAAATTGTATTTCTTGCCAACAGAGTTTTTTAGTGATAGAATTCTTGGTCGAGTTCTGTCAAACCAGTATCAGAATGTATTCACTTAGACTTCTATGCACTTATCTAAGTCACTCTAGTTAAGGGCGTCTGCCAAATGCCGTAAATGTAATGTGGTACCAGTATGTGTCTAGATACCTTTAGATGTGAGCAGATCCCTGTGCTCTCACTGCCTCTGAGCTGTCTCCATCCTTCCTTTTTCCAACCCGCTTATACTTTTTGGGTCATGGGGGGTCCGGAGCCCATTCTGAGCTGCCTATCCTTCATTTTACAGGATGGTGGAGGTGGCCAAGTCCATGGGGCTGAGGCTGAGCAAGCGCTACCCTGGGGCGGGTGACATGGCTGGGCTGGAGGAGGAGCACCGGCTGGCCACCCTGGAACTGCCTCTGGTGAAATACGACCAACCCAAACGACTGCACAAGCGCAAGAAGATGACCTGAGGGCTCCAGGAGGGCATTCGAGCCGACAAACCAGGCGAAGGATGTGACGGAGGACAGAACGGGAAGCATTCCATGTCACATGACACCCTACCCTGTTCAGACTTCCCGATTCTGTTGCTATATTATGCAAATGTATGATAATGACTGTTGCCACTGTACTCCACGCATAATCTACATCAGTCTTCAGATTTACATTTTACTGGATAAAATTATACCAAATGTTTTTTGAGGAAGATACTTTGGACTGAGTAAAGAAGTTTCCAAAATCTGAGAACAAACTTCTTGGAAGTTTCTACATAAGGATTTAGAAATATCCCTGTACTAGGGCTGGGGGATGTCTAAAAAAATGTGATAGGCTATTTTAATTTTAAGATATTGAGATAATATCGAGTTGCCCAACACCCTCCCACACACAGCACCAAGCGGGGCACCTAGATTTTTTTTTTGAGCAGAAAAAGAAAACCACAAAAGCATGAAAAAACAAAACGATATATGGACATTTTGCTATACGGTCGTATACGGTTAATATTCTGGTGGCTCGCAGTGCTGTTTAGTGGTGCTAATTACCGTTTTTTAGTCTCTGTGAAAATCGATTGCCAGCCCAGATTTAATCATGATTTAAAAACGTGTCATGGGCTATGTACCACTGAATACCAGTATTATGTTCTCCATGTACCTGTGGCTAAGAACTTGTCATGGGGGAGGGGGTGGCGATGGTAAGCTCTAGACATACCACCGTTATGTCCCGCATTTACATACACTGATAGCCTAACTTTGCATACTGTAGGAGGAGATAAAAATAACTTTTTTTTTTTTGTACTGCATGAGACATGGGCTACAATGCTGAACTGAAAGCCACATCATATACCTCCGTTACCTTGCGTTTTGTATTGCCCATTCCTATTTTCCCGACAAAGGTAATAATCATCAATTTGACTCTGTCAGATACTGACACCAGGTTACTTGTCTGATATTGCTGATATCGTCTTATCGCAAAAGTCTATCGCGTACCCTTGAAACACGTGATGAGTTTTACAGTGGAAGAGCCTTTGTTGCCATGACGATGCTGTACGTCAAGCAGCTGCCTCTTTCTGGTTCTATCATCATGCCCAGCCTCAGAAGTAGGAGAGCTAGCTTGAGACCTTGTCACAAATCTGAGTATGGAGCAGAAGATGCTGCTGCATCCACTCTGGTGCTGATCTTGGTTGCTATGGTGATACTGCATCGGGACCCAGAGCCCACTAAGGGAGTGGCCTGTCAGACCTTAGGCTGAAGGGCCCTCCAGGACGTAGGAAATATCTGCAAGGCATCCTGTGAAAACCACACAGGATGCTGTTAGGGGTGTTTTTAAGGGAACCTGCCAGTCATGGACATACACAGTAAAATGGTCACAGCCCACTTTTACACCAGCCACTAGGGGTGTAAAAGGGCAAGATGGCATCGTGAGAATACATTTTGGGATTTTACTTCAAATGCGAAGACCAGGGAAACTCCACACAGTACAATTCTGCTTTAAGCAATATAATGTCTTACAATATCTAGAGGATCAAAGTACCTAATTCTGTGAAGTACTCCTGTTCATACTACCAGTAAAGGCCCATGTTAAAAGACAGCCTGCAATTCATCCGTCTGTCCATCAGGTGTCTCCCTGCCACATGTTACTGACACGTTAATTATAGAGTCAAGGGGCAGAATTAAGGTGGTCAGGCATTTTGTATAAGTCTAAATTACTTTACTACGAGTTAATACACTTAAAAAAGGGGAATTATATATGGTTTGTTGATGCAAAGCAAACGGGTCAAAAAAGCAAAAATATTACATTAATACACGAGTCATGTTCTGATGAGTGTTTGCCGACGTTGTTATTCATGTCTGATGAATATTCCAAATACTAACATGATTATGATTTCAGTGTTTTCCCCATCGGTTTACGTCTTCAATGGCCTCTGGTGTTCCCACCAAAAATCGCTACTAAATCGAGTAGTCAGTCCATCGTAAAAAAAATAATAAAATGAATCGACTTATAACACAAATTCGTCAACAGGTGGCGACACTTCCATTTATTTTCCCACTCAGCGTTGGAAGCAATTTAATCTATCTTTAAGGATTTTTATGAATTACTACTGAGATGTTGCCACAGCAATGTTAAACGTAAATTCCATTTGATCGGTAGGTAATTGTACAGAGCGATAGGTGTGCGTCAGGGAGGGAGGATGAGGCAGAGATGTTAAGCTGAAAGGAGATTAGAGGGAGTCGGAGTTGCACGTCCGGCTGCATCCTCCACACTCATCATTTCGGACCGGCGCTTCACACGCATCCACCCATCATCTTTCCGACTGCACAACCTGCATCTGGGATTTTCGGCGTAAGAGGTGAGTCGTTTCACGCTTTTTCTTTACTCTCCTTTTTTGATGTCGCCCAGAAGAATTATTGAACCGGCAGGTGGAATGGTAGGATTTCAATATCCAGGTTTAAGGTGTAATACCCGCACCAGATTTAGCTGACGCTAACTTGTCTGGATATTATAGACTATGCTGTCTTATTTTGAAGACAAGTTGCTGTGGAACAAAAGTATTAAGCATGAATCGTAATGCCGATGACTTGCCATTTCATAGTTTATTCTAACAATATCCATATAGCTTTTGGTAACATTACCTGGCGGTAATTGAAGGGGACAAATATTGGTTAATGTGCGTAGATTAACAGTCGGTCTGACCCAAGGATCAAACTTGGTAAAAAGAAAAACCAAAAATAAATATTATATTTAAATTTCGCGAAAACATGGAGAGCACGTTGCTCAGCTATTAATACAATAATAGTGCGTATTTAAACTAATCTCTGTATTTATGAATTTTATGTGATCCACTACTTTCTTTGCACTTCTCCCCCTAAACAAAACGCTTCCCAAAACTCACCTCATGTCACGTGGTTTTTCGAGTCATTTTTATAGAATCTGAATCAGTTGAAAAGCTGCAAAACACGTTCAGTTATCATTATTTACTTATGCCAGCGTAGAGAGATATTGTTACACGATACTGATGGGATCAACACGCAAGCGCCTGGACTGACCCTAGGGGCTTGGTGTGTTGGCTTGGGACTCTCTGATCCCCAGTAAATGTTCACTAGAATGGAGAACAGATGTCTCATGGCTCTAGGGAAGCCACAATGTTCATCTGCACCGTGGGCTTTTAGCAGGCATTTTCCAAATGCTGATCTCTGGAGACATCAGCGCTGGATTATATTAATGGTGGCTGGAATGGGATACCAGTTTCAACCGCTGCGCAATGCTAAAACCTTTTTCCTTTAGTGTTCATCAATGGGTTGATTTTTGTGTGTCGCTCTACGATGTTTCTTCGCGTGTGTTTGTGTGTGTGTGAGAGAGTGTGTGTCTGTACACATTCATGCGGTAAACAGTAATGCCACACATTTATGCGTTTTTTTTAATTTGTGTTAGCTAAGGAACAACTAACAAAGAGGTTCCAGAAATTAGGTCAAGACTCAAGATTTTAAAAGAAGTTTATGTCCTGGATTGAAATACTTGACTTTATCAATGTAAGGCGGATTCAAATCACAAGCATCCATTCCCATAACTTCTTATACGACGTGGTGTCATGATGAGTCTCCACAAACAATCGCTTCTTTATTTAAAAGGTAATTAAAGCTTGTTGCTTTACACTCAAAAATCAGACCAGATTGCGCACACCTGCCTGCTAATACCAAACGCTCATAGGAGTTTTACTTACACAAAAATATTCTGAGGGTAGAATGAA
Source organism: Mormyrus proboscirostris (assembly GCA_026779585.1). Classification (NCBI taxonomy): domain Eukaryota; kingdom Metazoa; phylum Chordata; class Actinopteri; order Osteoglossiformes; family Mormyridae; genus Mormyrus; species Mormyrus proboscirostris. The sequence continues at coordinate 1,864,150 of JAODKF010000055.1, read as the reverse complement.
AAATGATTGGTTCAGAGTGATAACCAATCAGATTGGAGAGGAGGTGGGTCCAAGCAACTAGAAGAGGAGGGACTAACCAATCAGATGTCTTGGTCCCGCCTCAGAACATTTTTGGGTACGTTAAACTCCTACAAGCATACCAAATAGTCTGGTCCTTTAAACAGCCAATCATATGACACACAGCAGATCGGCAGGGGTAAGAGGTTCAGTTACTGCATGGCTAAGCATTAGGATGGCTGATGCCTGTGATCTAAGCAATTTTAAATGTTATACATATTTTGGCGTTGGTCATAGCAGGTCCAGCACCTTGTAGACACATTAGTTATGTCCCAGTTCGGGGGCTGCACCCTTCTTAGCACGCAGTCTATGTAGCCTTTGGCTGTGTCCAAATTCAAGAGCTGCCATCTTTCAGAGGCTGCATTCAAAGACCGAGTGCATCAGTGGTGTGACAAGGCTGTCCCACTTCAAAGGCTCCTTCAAATGTAACCTACGATTGTGTTGTTTTGTTGAGTTGCGAAGCATCCACCAAATGGGTCCATCGGTCAACGTATCTCAAGATTCATTGCACAGACCTTTGAAAACCCCAGCCTACAAGGCTATGTGGTCCACATGCTTCAGAGGACGTGGCACCTGAATTCAGAGCCAACCCTTGTAAGCTGCATCCTTCTAGAAATCCATGCAATGAATCCTGGTATAGGTCGTGTGGTGAAGGATCCATTAGGTGGATATTTCTAGGCCAGGTTTGAAGGGACAGCCTTGTCATGCCACTGCAAGAGATTCAGTCCTCAAATGCAACCTTAGAAGGATGCAACCCCTGAGACACAGCCAATGTCTGGACCAATGTTTCCCAGATAGAGCACATTTTTCTCCCTTGCAGCTCCCAGCAAATCAAGAACACTGAATACCTAGTACAGGTGTGTTGGGAGGTGGGAGGAAGGAAAAATGTCCGACTTCAGCAGAATTACTGTAAAGTTCTGGCATTTCATAAAACATAACAGGAGTGGAAGTATGTCTGGAACTGACATTATACCTCTAAAATAATAAATATATATCACTCATTATGTTTGACTCATTTCAATTTAGTGAAATAAAACTCAGTTTGTGTTTTATACAGTAATCTTTCAGAGCTGGCCCAAAAGCATTTAACATAAAAAGGTCAGAGATAATGAATAAGACGAATAATGAAGAGTAATGAAATCTTACAAAATCCGGAAGAAAATACCAGTGAGGGAAGAAAGTATTTTTTAATGAAAGTTACAATCCTCTGGGGTTGTCAGACCACTTCTGTTCAGCTTATCCATACGGGTCACAGAGAGAGATGTGCTTTTCTTCATGCAGGGCCTCTCAGCAGGACAGCAACACTCCAGGTCACATTACTGTGGGCAAAAACACCACAAAGTGCCAATTTATATACCCACAGGGAATGAGGAGCAGGTGGACCAAATTAGCCCCCATAAATGCAGTCATCTGACTCTCCCTCCCAAGATGAACAGTGACCCTGTCCTGCTCATGCAACATTTACATGGTACTTCCAGCCAAAACAACTCACAGTATTTTTGTATCCCCAGGGATTTGAACCCACAACCTTTGTAGTGTTATTACAGTGGTGTGCTTGTTGAGCTATAAAAGCACACAAGCGCTTCTTGTATTGCTTCAGTGGCCAATTAAGAGGACTTGAGTCGTTCAGTGTGGGTTTCGGTGAGGTACGTAAAATATCACTCTCCATAATTGCTTGTTCGGGTGAGAGGGGTGATCAGTTTTGGCCTGCATTACACTCAATGCGATGGCATCTCGTCTGACCTGAGCAGATCTGATTTTGCTCACAGCAGTAGCAACATAATAGTCCCAATCTGGAACCTGGGTGAGATTAAGAAGAACATAAGGTGTGTATAGCTCTGCTCTCTGCTCTGGGGTCCTGGGAAAGAGTGATCTTCGCTTTATGCAATCGGATGGGTTTCCACCCTTGGCAGCAGAGCATGTCATGACAGCCGTAAGGTTAACGAGGCCTGGCTCCTGCTTCCCGTGTTGTTAGACGCCAACCGTTTCCTGAACCACGGGGGCTCCGACTCGAATGGATCTGCTAATTGGATTGTTCGGTCCAACTCCTGCCCCGCAGTCAATGTAGGGACCCCACCCTCCATTTTAACTCCTCCAGCAGCAACAAGGGCTGAACAGTAAGCTAAGAAATTGAAGCTGGTATTTATTTTATTTAAGATGGGACAGATGATGAGTTTTCTGATATCACTCACATGCCAATGTGAGCCTGACTGTCTGTGCACGTCACCCCATTCACGGTGGCCACTCCAAAACAGCTTGTTTGCAGTGCTGTAGTGTTGAGCAGCAGCAAGGTTACTGTTTGTTCACCAGCAAGGCTGGCATTGATCAACTTTCTGTCACTATTATTATCCCTGTCCTCCCCGTGTCCTGCCAGGTCGCTTTTCTCCCACAATGCACCTCTCCTTTTCCACATACTCTCCTCTTGCTTCCAAAGAGTCATCTTATTATTATTTTTTTTTTACACATATGGCTCTCCTCACTCTCTCCTCCTCCTCCTCCTCCTTCTCCTCTTCCAGTCTCCCTTTGCCATGTTGCGAGTACCGTATTAGGAAGTTGTGTGAGGCGTAGCTGCATTAGCTGAATGTATTATTGATGGAGCCTGATCTCTGAGGGTCCATCCAGCCTGCATTAGCTGCCGTGGTGTCTGGCCTCTGTGTGTGTGTGTGGGCAGCAGGGTAGGGGTGAATCCTGCCTACCATCAATGCCCAGAAAGCTCTTTCTCAGTTGTACAATAGCCCCACAGGCCTCGATATCACCTTGGCCCTTCACAGACATGAGTGTGTCGACCAACATTTCAACTGGAGCGCTAGTCCTCTGCTTTCCACCTAACTAAACATTAACCTTAAACTTGTTTAGACCATGAGCCAAATCGAGAAAGTCAGCAAGTTAAAGTCGTAATTTAACGAAACGCTACAGTGCATCGGTGTTTTATTGCCGCAGCACAATGTGCGTTCATGTGCGTTAATGTGCGAGTATGAGTGGAGGATGCTGAGATTGCAGGACAATATAATGAATTATGGTCTCAAATACTATGAACTATACATTTTTACTCCTGTGATAAACTTCGCAATAAAAGTCCTCCACTGGAGAGGAGAAGTAACAGATCTAGAAAGCTGCCTTGGCCAGAGAATCAAGGTCTGCCTGCTCCTACCATCCCATGATTCCCTGTTGGGAAAAGAGAGTGCAGAGGTAACCCAAGTGCTTCCTCTTTCTATCTTTGAAGGTGTGATATTAAATATTCATAGCTAAGGCTGCTGCTCTGACTGAGTGCTTTTTTTACTCCGCTAGGTCCGCGTCCTCGTTACGGCTCTGCCTTTCATTGGAGCGGGAGGCCTGGTCTTTCATGTTCCCTTTTTGAATGAAAACCGTCCTAAAACAAAGCTTTCATCAAACAGGGATGGAACTCTCGCACGCCAGTAGGCACATGGGCCCCATCACGCATCTGGGCTCTGTTGTCGCTTGTTGTTTTGTTGCGTCCAGATTGTTCAGGGGGATGGCCAGGCCGGACCACAGCTGGGCCCGGATCTCTGCCTTTCTAGTCATGACCGAGATGTCGATCTCTGCATTCATTTACAGTCTGAGATGACAAATATAATACCGTTAACTGTCTCCAGTCCCTTCAGGGAATATAAACGAATGCTCATGTGGGCACATATGGGCAAAGGGAAACTAGGCGAGGCAATAGTTGATCCCTTTTTTACCTGCAGTGTTCCATATGTTATGCAGCTCAGGTCTAATCAATATAGGAAAGCTGTGATACTCTTGCTGGGACTGATATTGATATAGACACTGTGGTGAGGGGTGAGGGGTCAGAGACGCTGTCTCATGTTTCAGGCTGTTGTGATTGGTTGAGAATGAAGACCTGACATCTTTATTCGCCATGTCATCACTGAGTGGTTTAGGCTTTCTGAACCAGA
>JAODKF010000055.1:1846856-1860076 GCA_026779585.1 Mormyrus proboscirostris | reverse complement strand
GAGAAAATGCTAGTCAGTTGGTTGCTATTTAAGGGATTTCTGCATCTGGTGGCCTAGTGTTTATGCGTTTGGCTTTTCCCACTTACAATAGCTTGAATTAATACATATGTAAGGCATCACCAGAAGAGAGTGTGTAATCGTGTGTAATGCTATTCATTTCAAATATTGGACTAGATGTTTCTCTAGGAAACATTGTTTTTAAACAATTTTGTGTTCTTTCGCAATTATGTTTTGTGAGGGAATGCAAATGTTGATTTGTATTTTCAAGCCACCTCCCCTGGGAGGCGTTGTACTCCAAGGGTATAAACATAACCACTGGGACACTGTTTTTGCTTTTGTCTTTTATCAAAGTACTGAAGATGGAGGCTGTCCCCGTTAAGAATCGGACCATTAACAATCTATTAACACTCCTTGATCTCAAATATTGCAAACAATGCAGAGATTTTAGTGACTTCAGAGACTTTTGTTGTGAAACCCAGTCAGCAGTATTACCATAGATCTCCTCTGTTTTTCATTTTATCAGATGCTTGTGTATCATTAAATTAGATTTAAATTAGATGCACTTTATTGATCCCAGAGGGAAATTCTTGTGCTTAAAGAGTACTTACATAGACTACTGAGAAGCATTCACTGCCAAACAGATGCAAAGACAGTACACTCTCCATAAGTAAACATAGTGCGCATAAATTACATAGTACACAAACAGAAACTTGAAAAAAAGATTATAAAGTGTTAATGAAATTAATTTAAGAAAAAATAAATAAATAGTATTTTTACCCTGACTTAAACTGTGACTTTGTTAATTTGACTTCCTGTGCCGGCCCCTGGAGGATGGGCTCCCCCTTTGAGTCTGGACCCCCTCAAGGTTTCTTCCTTCAAGGGAGTTTTTCCTTGCCACTGTTGCTTCTGGCTTGCTGTCTGGGGCCTTTGGGCAGGGATAATCTAAAGTGCTTTGACACAATGTAATGTTGTGAAAATGCGCGGTACAAATAAAATTGAATTGAACTGAATAATAAATTTATTAATAATTCAATAAGAAATTGCACAGACAGCATGTGGCTCAGTGGGCTAAGCGTGTGTGTTTGTAATCAGAAGGTCACTGGTTCAAACCCAGCCTAAGCCAATTTCCCCACAGGGATCAATAAAGTATCTATTATTATTAAATTAGCTTTGTGAAAAAAGAGACAAAGAAACTAAGGCACTCCTTAAGTTAAAATGTCTTTAATCTAATGACGTGTCCTAACTTAAATTAGCATTTGTGATTTGATCCAGCTGAGTTTGATCCAGACTGACCAGCACTGTGGGAGTTCAGGGCGTCGGCTGCCTCTCCCCAATCCAAAGACCTGCAAATGGATTTCTAATGACTGGGTCTCGCATCAGGAAGCAGTGAGCTAATGTTGAGAGGTCCACAGCATCACATCGCCTAATTACAGCTGGTGCTCTTGCGCTGAGGAGATTCTTCATCGAACGAACTGCACCGCAGCTAACAGCTCGATCATCCTAGAGCAGACCACAGCATCCGATTCGAGGAACAATGTCTGGCATCCCATTACATCACCCGTGACTTCTTATGCTCATTTTATGATGTTGTAAAGATGCGATAGTTGCATTATCGTTACCTCTTACGTGCGCGGTATACAGGAGAATTTGAGGGCAATTTTAATCTGATCAGGGTGGCCTCACACCTCCAGGGTTGTGGGTTCGAATCCCTTTGCCGTTGTGCATTGGGGTGAGGATTGTGTAGCATTTTGGCTCATAACAGAGACAGATTATTAAGAAAACTTTGATGAACAATAATGATTTCCAGTCTATTACGGATGGGCGTGAAGAAGAACGGATAATCCAAGTTGTGGCTCACAAGGGTAGAATTTTATTAAACTCTAAACAAAAACAAACACAAGAAACAAAAGGATCAGGAGCAAAAACAAAGCAGGTAAAGACAACAAGGTAGGGGGCAACGCAGGAAGACAAGGAATGGGTGTGGACCAATTACAATCAAATGCTAGGATGGGTGTGGACCAATTACAATCAAAGGCTAGGATGGGTGTGGACCAATTACAATCAAAGGCTAGGGCTGGGAATAACAAGGCACATGTGAGGATCATAAACATGGCATCGCATACTAGAAACTTACAAGCCAGCGACACCTGCTGGCCAGGCAGGGATGACCCTGACACTGTCGAATAAGGCCTGCTTGAGACAGGACCCGTGTAGCCGTGGTGGCTCTCCTCCCACCTTCGGGGGCTCACGACGGCCAGCTGCCACACGAAGAACAACCACTCTGATCTGGATCAATGGGCAGATGCACTAAGGCCATTAGAGGCCACGGACAGCGATGTGTAATCTCATTATATTCCCATGTACTCACCACTGTGAGTGAGTCAGTGTGTGTACGAAAGACAGAGACAACGTATGACTGAAGGAGCAAGTGAGAATGTGTGTGAGAGAAGAAGAATGAGATGGAGGGAGAGTGTGAGAGAGACAGTGAGAGAGTGAGTGGGGGTTGGAGGATGCCCCAGCTGATCCAAACTCTCAGTCTCAGGTTCCCACACCTCTTCTTATTCCAAAAATATCTGACAAATCGGCGCAGTCACTCATCATTGCTACAAACCAACAGTTCAATGAATAAACAACTATATGGTGTTATTAAATGTTTTTTTTTTTTTTACCAGATTTTGGTAAATGATGAAATTCACATTTGTTTAATACCGTTAAAACAAACATAGTGACAGAAAGGTGTGGCATTTAATTGTTTGTCCACACGTTGTGTGCTTGTGTGCAATGTACTGTCGCATGCCGGCTTTCCCGGGGGGGGGGGGGGATGACAATAAGTGTCATCGCTCCGACTCCCGTCTGCCGATAAGCCGTGGTTATTGCTAACGCTAATATGACAGCCAGACGACAATGAGTTATTTTCCTCCATCATATAATCCCACTGGCGTCACTGGCTGAAATATATTGGAGAGGCTTTTATAAAAAAAAAAAATAGAAATCCGAGGTGGAGCGCAGCCGGTGATTTCCCGTTAATCTTATTTTCGCCATTAACGTAGCCCGGGGACCTACGCGGAGGGTTTTCCTTGATGGGAAAACTGTTTTACTGAGGAAAAACAGAAAGAGGGAATAAGGAGGAGGCCTGGTGTGAGTGGGTGGATGCAGGGGCGGTGGACGAAGTGCTGTTTATTGGCCCCCCTCTTCCATTAGCAGCTCCACGGTCCAGCTCCGTGCACCCTCCACTGCCAGCTTCCCCCCTTCCCGACGGCAGGCCGATCAGATGTGCCGGGAAATAGGATTCCACCCCCTTCTCTGATAATCTCATTACGGCCACAACAACAACATGGGGAGATTCAACGGGGGAACAGTAGTGTCTCTATAAATGGTGAATGAGCATAGTGACTATGAGATCGCGCTCTCCTCATTTAAATTGAAATTAACTCACTACGCCTGGAAATATCATAATAACTACACATGTACTTATCGGCAGCCATCTGTAACTCCATGAGGGGAAAGGCGTTATCTTCTGCGAATGGAAACTTTTTATGGGGATTACAGAATTAGGTGATCAGTGGTCATTGTTAACACACCACAGCACACAACAACAAAATGTGTCCTCTGCATTTAACCCATATGTGACTTTTCGTGACATAGCAGGGGGCAGCTAATTCAGCGCCCGGGGAGCAGTGCTTGGGGACAGTACCTTGCTCAGGGTACCTCAGTGGTAACTTTGAATCTTTTGATTACAAGTGTGCTTCCCTAACCATCAAGCCAGCAAGGAAGCATGAATCAATTTCGCCAAGTATTTTGTGGCTTTCGCTCCCTATTACACGCAATTAAAAACCCTGCAAAGCACATTCAGTCCTATAGTCTTATGAATGTAACCAGTGATTATGATGAAGTTTATTTATGATATAAAAGGTGTACGCACTGGAATGATGCACTAACACTAAGGCTCGCTCATTGGACAAAGTAATACAAGTATAAAAATATATAAATACAACATAAAAGTATAAATAGCTAGTATTAAGACAATAGTGTGTTATCATCGCTGTGACTTAAGGTGTGATCAGAAGTGTTACCTAGCATGGTTGCTTGGGGTGGGGAGCTTAGCCATGAGTAACCCCTTCTACAGCGCCTATCAGCAGGTGCATCCAGGGGGGCTGCCATTGGAATACAATATTCACTGGTTCCTTAAAAAATATTTTGCTAGTTTTCCTTTTAGTTTAGCTTTCCAATCACTCTGAAACCAAGTGGCCTTCTTGAGATGCATACAGAAGATGAGCGACTTAGATTTTATTCCTTTATCTGGTGAGGTTCTTGGTCCCTTTTGTGTGTGTGTCGGAGGGGGGGAAGATATGTATATGTTACATAGTGGAAACCACATAAAAGCCTGAGAAAAACCTTATTTTCATGTTGTGGGGACCATTTTTTCAGTCCACAGAAGAGGAAACTCAATTTTATAAAAACTGAGAATTAAAAAACTCAAAATGGCAAAAGTGTCGTATTTTGTTTGGTTACTTATGATTAAGGTCGTCATCATTGGGATTAGGGTTTTCCCATAAAGATGACTGGAGAGTCCCCACAAAAATATAGGTACTTAATCTGTATGTGTGTGTGTGTGTATGTGTGTTGCCCTCTGTGTGATGTGCCGTAAACAGCCTCCCCACTGGAGCGGTTTATGACTTCATCTTTCATGGTGACTCGCTCGGCCCGTGAGCCACACTGAGGATACCTATGGCAGTGCAGGTCGCACTCCACACCTGCCGGATGTTTCCGCTTGGGGCCCCCACCCACTCAGTCAGTCAGGCAGTCTGGCAGGAGCCTCTGATGAGATAACGAAACCGGGCTCGCTCCAAAGACAGGGTGTGTATCTTCTCTGTGTTTCACCCAGTCACAGGGAGCGTGGTTTCAGTGCATATCATCTGTTTCATTGATGTCTGTCACTGAGGCTGTGGTTACAGTTGTATAAGGGAATCTGTGGGTGTCGCTGCAGGGTCATATGACCTTCCTTGCCCTCAATCAGAAGTCTTGGTCCCACCTCCTCTAGATGCTTGCACCTACCTTCGCTGCAATCTGATTGGTTATCTCTCTGAACCAATAATTTTTCATTCTGCCCTCAGGACATTTTCGTGTAAGTAAAACTCCCATGAGTAGCCAACAGGGGGCATGATTCCTTCTACTGGCTTAGGATAAAGTACCAGTGTCTGGATGTAGTGAAGGACACACTGTGAGGGTGTAGGTTGTCAAATGAAACGATGCACGAGGTCCTGAGTCACCCTCACTTAAAGCTGTCACTGCTTTGAAGAAGCTATAAGGCATTAATCACAGTCGCTTTGAGAGGAATCAGGGTCCCATTTCAACATTGTGCACTCTGTTGGCCAGATGAAGCATCTGTTACCGTGTTCCAGTACAAAATGGCCGTCGTATCTCGCCCCAGACCTGAGCTCAGAGGTCACTAGAAAGCACTCCATAAATGTAATCCATTATTATGCTTATCACTCTGCATTTCTGCAGTTGTACGCTGGGCAAGGATTCTCCCAGGGCTTTATGAGGCACCACGTGGGGCCCGGTGATACCCGTTAGTGCCGCAGGCTTTTAACAAATTATTCTGGGGTGAAGTGGTTCAGATGATACAGTATATGGGCTTTATTCCACTCTTTACCAGTTGGCCTGTGCGAGAATCCAAGGCTGGCTGTTTCCGGGTGAGGTTGTAGTGTTTTTTTTTCCATGATAAACACACTGCTTTAAGGAGATAACGACCACCCATTGTTCTCCACTTGTCTCCCCAGTTGGGGGCTCTCCTGTTGTAGTGAGAAGAGCAGGGCTGAGGATGTGGTTGCCCGAGAAAATCTGACCTGTATGTGTGAATCCCCCCTGTTTTCCACAGCTAGATGGAGCCGGCGGAGAGAAGCAGGTCTCCGTCTCGCAGGACCAGCCGTGTGGAGCAGGTGGTTGGCCGATGGCTCCGGCGTAGCCGGGAGTCCGGCAGCAGGTGAGTCACCCCCGGCCACCTGTGCACGTGGGAAGCTGTCCTCAATGAACTATCCGGATGAACGCGTGATGAACCACAACTTGCATCCTGGAGTGATGCCGTTGTCTGCCATCCGTATGTAATGTTCCTTCGTCGTACTCGTATTGGCTAGTAGAAGGTTTTCCTGGCTCTCCCTGCCCACCCCAGGGAGCGGATTCTGGGCGATGGTGCATCCGGGGATCCCACCGGCGTGGACCTGAGGACCCGCCCCATCCGTGTGATGCTGCAGGTCGCACGAGACCCTGGGCTGGGCTCGCACGGGTTCAGCCTGTCCACGCAGATGCCACTGCTGGTGCAGGAGGTCACGGCAGGTACCGTCTAACCTTCCAATGATGTCCACCAGACTTGTTTCCATGACTGCGCCTGTTCTCGTGGTGCCAGCGGCAGCTGTGTCCCTCATACTGGATCTCCTCTGCCGTGGGTTGTCCTTGGGTCTTCTCCTCAAAGCCTTTCCGCTGCCAGCTCCATGTCAAGACAGATCCCGTCCAGGAAGCGGTCATATGTTTGGGCTGTATGTGTGCGACTTTGGGAGAGATCCATGGAGACTGGGGGGCAGGGCATGCATTAGGAACCTGGCTGCCAGGTTTGAGGAAGGGGGGGGGGGGTGGCCGATCTGTTTGTTCCCCACTAGTCTCCTTTGGCAGGTGAATGTGAGGGACGTGGATCCAAACCAGTATCACTGGGATCCTGGCACTGGGACACAGTCTCTGGCACAGGCAGAGCCAGATTGTTTCTGCTCGGACGGGCACCGGAATCGTCTCGGGAGGAATCTGACCGTTGTGATAGAATTTAGAAATGTGGCTCGGTGCTGGGCCGCCTCCACCACCCCTCTGCCCTTTCCGGAACCCAAAAGAACATTGGAGTCATGTTTCCTTCTTGGCAGAGGATGGACGCGGGTCCTTTGTCGTGGGTCCTAGCCGTCACTTCCTCTCTGTCGCTGGAGAGTGTTCACCTGATGATATCATCCCGGGCCTTGTGGTGGTTGTCAAAGGAGTGGTCGTGCGCCATCAAACTTGGTTCGGTCTCTTTCACTGAGAACACCCCTGAGGCTCAGTGACTGATGAGCTCGACAGGACAGCAATGTGTGACTCGCAGAGGTTTTGCTCAGAGATGGTTGATGGTGTATCCCATCTTCTTCTCCTGACTTTCCTGGGGTCCAAAGTTCCCAGGCTATGTTTTAGGACAGTGTTCCTCAACTTAGATCCGCTTGGGACCCCCAGAGAGTCCACATTTTTACTCCCTCAGGAGGTATTTGGTGTTCTTGATTCATTGGGATGGAGAGAAAATGTGGACTGTCTGCAGGTCCCTGAAGACAGGGTGAAGACACACTGCTTTAGGGCAGACCTTTGCATCTAGGGTTTTTAGGTTTAGATTTCATTCTCATTTGTAGCTGGGGTGAATAGTGACCCAAGGGTCTCCATAAACTTGCTGATTGAAGAGGGGAGTTGACAGATACTTCTTTCACGTTGACAATTTTCTGTGATTTAAACACATGGCATTCTGTAAGATTCACATCTTACATGAGATGGCTACCAGCATTAAAAAGACGTGAGCATCTTGGATAAACCGAGATGACACCTATGCATTCTGCTTTTGAAATGCGCCGTATGCAGCGTGAATTTGCCGGAAGCTGTTGGTTTGTTGGCGTGTGATTATAAATAGGAGAGTTGTCACCTCTGTGCGTGTGTGTGAGAGAGAGAGAGAGAGAGAGAGAGAGAGAGAGAAGAGCGGGTGTACCTTACCTTATTGGGACATATATGGGAAAACTCAATGTAATAAAAATCTGTGACTGCAGTGAAAAAACTAAAAATGCAAAAACTCTTGTATTTTGCTTGGTTGCTTATGGTTATGGTTAGGGCTGGGTAGGTTAAAGTTATAGTTTGCATTAGTATTTTTCCCATAGAATAAATGAGTGGTCCCTATAAAGATATGTTTACCAGCGTGTGTGTGTGTGTGTGTGTGAGTGAGGGAGGGAGAGGGACAGTGGCTCGCCTTCACTCTGAGCTCGACTGTCTCTGCATCTCAGGGGGACCGGCAGAGGGGAGGCTTGTTCCTGGCGACCAGGTGCTGCGGATCAACAACGTCTCCACGGAGGACCTGTCTGCAGTGCAGGCTGCTGACATCCTCAGGTGCTGTGTGTCACCCTCCCCTCCCCCGGTGATTTTGGTTCAGTCCAATACTTCACATGTTTGCTGTTTGCTGTTGTGCTGTTTGCTGGGCAGTGGGCATGTAGTGACTGTAATGCTTAGTGTTAGCACCCAAACAGGGGTGCCAACTTTGCTCAGCCAGCTGGAATGAGATTTTCAATTCAAGACAAGTTTGCACACGCATACATGCGCATTTACATGTATGTAACAGTTTTATTACCTTGTAAATAGTCTGTAGGGTTTGCAAACTACCTTAGTGCTTTTGACGTAAGTAATTTTATGTTTGTAATGGAATGATATAGATTTGCTGTAAGATTTCTTGCGTAAGTGTTGAGAGTCCAAAAGCGTGAGACACATGAGAAGCATGAGAGTTGGCATCCCTGACCTAATTATGCATCTACTGATGCCGTATTACGGGTTTAGTCTGGTAGCGAGCTTACACATACAGGTAGGAAGGGGACCACTAATGGGCACTCCAATTTCAGGATTAATATCTGAATATCACATTTAGATGAGCCGTCAGGTTCGCCGCATGCCCATTCTGAGTCATGTGCTAACCATGAACCACAGTTTCTGTCCGTCATCAGCATCCTCCAATTACATGCCTTCAATTTGGCTGCATCCCTCCCCTCAGGGAGTCACGTGCGGCAGTGACCGTGACCATCCTCCGTCACACCTTGGTGAGTTTCCGCGGAATCTCCTCTGCAGCTGCATGTGGTGCACCAGCCACTTTTTGCATCACCCAATGATGCATTGCTTATTGGCTTCAGGAAATCTGTTCTTTATATGAAATGCCTGCAGAAAACTGGTATAAACCTATACTGTACCTTTAACCCTGATTGGGGTAATATTTCTGTGTGTCTCCATGATGAATGAGTAAAATAATTATGCAGATGCTACAAGGACAGACTCTCAGATTCTCTTGTCACACGTTGACCAGGCTCTGTGATTTGTTTTGTACGATTATACGCACCGGGGTCGTGACACATTTCTCTTGGGACAGGGCCCGAAGTCATCCTTCATCACAGAGGAGAAGAGGGCACGTCTGAAAACCAACCCGGTGAAGGTGCACTTTGCGGAGGAAGTGGTAGTCAACGGACACTGTCAGGTCCGAATCTGCCAACTCGCTCCATCATTGGGGTATCCGTGTGGTCTACGGGGTGTGTTTGAGCACGTGTGCCTGTTGAAAGAAGCTTGCTTTCCTTGCCGAAGTGAGAGACCCAGCAAAGTTGGGATACAGCTTAAATTAGGGCATGGGTGTATAAAGGGGCAGGGCCATAGGGGGACTGACCCAGGCTGAAATCTGATTGGCCCCTGGAGCAACTCCTCCTCTGTTACTCACTGATTCAAAATATATCATTGGCTAATGATAGGGTTGGGCCCACTGTATGAATAATGCCCATCTTATGCCCCCCCACCATAAAAATGTTCCAGAAATGCCCATGAAAGAGGGAGCTTTGAGATTCTTAATACTCATGGAGCGATCCATCTATAACAGGGCTCTTCATACCCGACCCTCAATTTCAAATCCAGGCAGTGTTTTCAGTTCTCCCAGGCAATTAGTGTAATAATTACTGATTCTGATTGGCCAGAGGCTTCACACCTGGCTCACAGGTAAAGGCAGGCTGGAAAATCAGCAGGGCTCGGACTTTGAGGGTTGTGATTTGAATAGGCTAACATTCCCCCATTAGTCACCAGCTTCAGTAGCCAACAGATCTTTTTTCCCAGCAAGTCCAGGTTGGCTTAGAGTTAACTAAACCCCAAGACGGGAAGGTTCCAGAAGCATTCGGCGGGTATAGTTAGACAGTGCGGAGCTCATGCTGTTGTCATCCGAGCACCGCAAGCTGTTATAATGCCAGATAGGCGTAGCTTAAGTCTTAAGCCTGATTCTGCACAAGCATGAGATGTTCCCATAGGTGGTGACTGGGTCACGGCAGTATATAGCAGAACTCCAGCATGACAGGAATGTCTGTGTGTGTGGGTTATAACCAAATGTCCCCATGATGTGATACATACCTGTTATTTTGGCATTTTGGTCCCCACAAGGGGAAACTCAAAAAAAAAAAATCTGTGACTGCAATCAAAAACCTGAAATTGTCAAAAGTCGTTTTTTATTTTGGTTGGTTACTTATGGTTAAGGTTAGGGCTAGGTAGGGTAGGGAGTATGGTTGTATTGTTGGGATTAGGGTATTTCCCATAGAAATGGAGTCGCCACAAGAATATGAACACAAATGTGTGTGTGCGTGTGTGTGTGAGAGAGAGCGAGAGAGAGACCTATACACTATCACCTCCCACATCACCGTAGCAGAGGTGATTCTAGGGACTCTGAGCTGCCCCATGTAAAAAATACCCCATTGCCCCCCCACTCACCTTCTCCGACATGCTGAAATTTTATGACCATTATGTTAGCATGAAGTGTAAATTTATAATATTAAGAAAGAGTATTTAATAAACAGTCCTTTATTTTCCTTTTTGTGAAAAGCAGAATGCGGAAATAAAGGCAATTTTGTCGCTGCAGCTCGTGGCTCCAGCCGTTTGTCAGCCTTGCCTATCCTGCCGCCACACCTCTGCACTTTTGAAAGGTCTCAGAGGCACAGAAGACCACAGCAGAGATTAAAAAGCAATTATACCAGAAGGCTGACTATGTCCGGATGAGGGAAAACCTCTAAAACGCTTAAATAAGTCCCTGGTTTCTTCAAAATGACCCCCCCCCCATCAGAGTGCTATCAGATGAATAGCCATTTGTTGTCCCGCTTATCTTATCTCTTCTGTACTTGCTTTCATTTGTCAAAGCATCTTTTACACAGAGACATTTCATGATGGCCTACAGTCTGCTTTAGGTAGTTTCGTCTAGCTTTTGGCGTATTTCCAAATATGAGAAGAATTCGCCGTCGTCCGATAGCGTGTTTTGTTCATTTTTGCTGTAAGTTTACTTAATTTCCTGTTTCCCACAGGGAAACTCACTGCTCTTCCTGCCAAACGTGCTGAAGGTTTACCTGGAGAATGGCCAGACCAAGGCCTTCAAGTTTGACACTAAAACCACTGTGAAGGTAAACACAGTTTGCCTCGCCCCTGTGTTCCTCCTTAATGTATGTCAGTATCGAGAAGCTCTCACTCAAAGGCTGCACTCCAGTGGAGCAGTTCTTCGGAAGGCATATCGACAAAAGACCAGCACCTGAGTCTCTCAGGGGAAGCTGGGAACTTCTTGCCATATGATAAGCCAGATGGTCTAGCACAGTGTTTCTCAACCCAGTCTCTGGGGACCTGCAGACAGTCCACATTTTTGCTCCCTCCCAGCTCACACCTGAACCAAGCAATCAAGAACAAAGCAAGCGATCAAGAGTACAAATAATGCACGTGATACCAGTGTGTTGGGCCTAATGGAGAGGCACCGTGTGATGTCTGTGTTACTCCATGGCAGGACATTGTGCTGACCCTGAAGGAGAAGCTGTCCATTCTCTGCATTGAGTACTTCACCCTGGTGCTAGAGCAGCAGTACAGCGTCACCAAGCTGCTCCTGCTGCACGACGATGAGCTTGTCGAGCAGGTGGGGGCTTGATGCTGGTGTGCTCGCTCTGGCTCTCTCTCTCTCTCTCTCAATCGGTAATTCATACTTCACTTCTCTAGGTGGCACTATAGTCCACATGCAGGGTGAGCAGTGTTAATTTCGTCATCAGGGGTGTTCATGTGCCGGCCAAGATTTTATGCCCAGTGGACATAAAACTGCACATGTGCAAGGAATTTGACTAGGAGCTTCCAGTAGGTGGCAGCGCTGACTTTTACAGAGCTGTGGTCAACGAAAAAAGAGAATTGTTCTTGTCATAGTTGTAGATATGCTGAGCTGCTATATGATGAGGTACCCATGTATCAAATTTTTCATATCATACATACATTACACCCTGGTGTACACTGTTTTCAAAAACAACACTTATCCGACTTTTTAAAATCTTGGTGATTGAAATTCTTGGGGGTGGGTGACTAATTTTACTGGCAATATTTCAAAGTACGGCAGTGTGCTGTATCGCTATTTCAACTTTAAAACCTTTCGTTTACCTACTTCACATTGTTGCAATACATCTGCCCTCTGCTGGCCAGACTGTACACATGCACCAACTGTCTTCTGCAGACAAATGTAGTACATATACAAGAGGCACGCCGAAAAGTGAAGTATGAACTAGGCTGTCTCTCTCTCTCTCTCTCTCTCTCTCTCTCTGTCACACACACAGGTTTAATTTGTAATTATGTCTGTGGGGAGTCGCCATTCATTTCTATGGGGGAAACTCTAATCCCAACATGACGACCTTAACCCCTACCCAGCCCTAACTGTGACCATAGGTAACTAAACAAGATACGAGAATTTTGGCATTTTTCGTTTTTGATTTGCATTCAAAACTCCATAGTGGTCCCCACAATGTAATATAAACATAATCCACACACACACACTTGCTCTCACCAAGCATGCACAATCTCTCTGTCTCTGTATGTCTCTCTCTCTCTCTCTGTCTCTTGCTCTCTGGCTGTGTCTCTTTCTCTGTCTGTTCGTGTCTCTCTCATACACACACCCACATACTTGCTCTCACTCCCCACTCTCTCTCTCTCTCTCTCTCACACACACATACGCGCACATGCTTGGTGTCACCCCCCCCCCCCACTCTCACTTGTCATCCGGCTCTCCCTCCCTGCTTCTCCTGTGTTGCTCACCTGTCTCCTCGGTTCACACACGTGACCGTTTCTTCACGGACCACACTCCTCCGCCGCTGACCATCGCCACACGGCAGGTGGTGCAGAAGAGGGAGGCCCATGACTACCGCTGCCTGTTCCGGGTCTGCTTCATGCCCAGGGACCCCCTGGATATGCTGCAGGAGGACCCGGTGGCCTTCGAGTACCTCTACCTGCAGGTGAGGCCCTCGAACGAGCTCCGTGATGGCGTGTGCCTTCACAAATGACATTTCCGTGTGACCATGCGGCCCTGCGTGTGGGGGGGGGGGGGGGGGGGGGGGGGGGGGGGGGGGGGGGGGGGGGGGGGGGGGGGGGGGGGGGGGGGGGGG
>JAODKF010000055.1:1822948-1846755 GCA_026779585.1 Mormyrus proboscirostris | reverse complement strand
CAAATTATTATGCAAATGATATTTTTCTCTGATTTTCCTAAATAGTCAATGCAAATGACAGTCAGCATAATTTTCAACAACCATTAGAGTATAATTCGAATGTTACTGAGCAAACCTCCCTATAATAACAGTATGTTTTTCAAAAATAAAAAAACTTAAAATGCACTGTTCCATTTGAGGTTATACGTAACGGAAAAGGGTCATTTGTTGAATTTGCAGCATAAGGAGGTCATATTTACTGAAATCAAAAGCTATTTCAATCAAAAACATCTTAACAGGTCAAGTTACATTTCAACATAGGACCCCTTATTTCACAATTCTTTCATCCATTGAGCTTGTGAGTTTTTGGAGAGTTTCTGCTTGGATTTTTTTGCGGGATGTCAGAATAGCCTCCCAGAGCCATTGTTTGGATGTGAACTGCCTCCCCCCCTCATAGATCTTTTGCTTGAGGATGCTCCAAACTGTCCAAAGGTTCTCAATAGGATTGAGGTCAGGGGAGGGGAGGGCCACACCATGAGTTAAGAATATTTAATCTTTATGATACTTAAATACAATTTGCATAATAATTTGGAACATGGTGTATACTGTATTATCTTGTGAACAGGGAAAGAGATGAACTGCTGCAACAGATGGCTTGGCCCCCAACAATCTGTGTTTGCAAATGTAAATGGAAGGAAGACCTCTTAGGCTTGTAGACCATGATGGACCGGGCTGGAGAAGAGTAAGGACAGACAGTCCTGCAAAACCCACTCGTTCAGGTCAGATGAGAAAGGTGGAGTGCTGTGAAGCCTGTTAGGGAGCCCTCCTGCTGGAGACAGTGTGAGCTGCACCCTGCCCTAGACAGATGTGCGTGTGGATCACTGATGGTGTGTGGCGCCTTCTTCTGGTATGGTTTGGAACTGCCCCCTCCATTAGGTGGCAGAATCGCTGCAGCACGGTACATTGCTGTACTAGCAATAGTCTGCATCACATAATGCGGCAGCTGTCGTTCACAAAATATCCCATCAGTTTCACCTTCCTCCAGTGAGTGCACCCCCAGTCCCAGAGAGCCTTTAATGGGACACGCATTTGCGGTTCAGCGTTTGTTCTGGAGAAGCAGTTCCTGCCTCCGGTGTGAGTTGCAGGTCTCACAGAGCGAGAGAGATGCCAGCTTAGCTTAGCTGCACTGCACCATCTATACCACCAGGATCCCTGCACCCTGGGTGGCACATCTTCAAACTGCGTCCGGTTTTGTCCAACATCTGTACAAAACGTGCTTAACGATCAAACGCATCCATCTCTCCACAAGAGGTTCTAGTGCTACAAGCATTACCGACTAAATCTAATCACAGGATGAGGCAAGCGGCAACACAGTTGGGAGTTGGGATCTCACTTTAGTTATTCGGCTTTCTCTTTCTGTTGTAGGAAGAGCTGGGGCATCGAGAACCTCGTCTCTCCGACTCTGCTGAAGAACATGAAGGAGAAGGACCTACTGAAGGCCTTGAGCTACAACCTGAAGAAGAGCCAGACCCAGGAACCCAGGCATAAGGTCTTGGGCAAAGATGGCATCTACCAACCAGCTTTAGCTGGGCGGTGACTTCCTCGCTACTCTTTCTCAGGAGTAATTTCGGCCGCTTGCTCTCAACAGGTGACGTCGGTGACTGAGGCGCGGTTGAGCTACCTGAGGGAGCTGGCGGAGCTGAAGTGCTTCGGGGCAAAATCCTTCACAGCCACCATGATGGTAGGACAGGCCACTCGGAGCCATGGCAGTGATATGTTGGTGGCTGATTCAATATCATATCAAGTTAATTAAGTGAGCTGGTGGTGAAATGTAACAAATACATGGAATGGCTGAAGTGCCCCTGAGGAGGTTTGGGAACTGAAGCAGTGTTCAACTACACCCACAGAAAAAAAGGGTAAAAATGTGTACCTTTACTTGTTATTGGGGCTATACCCTCAAGGGTTTGCCAATTGTACCCTTAGCTGTAGGTAATTGTACCTTTTAAGGTATAGAAATGGACTCAGAAACATTTTGTTTGACTGCCAAAGACTTTTGCATAGTACCATGCATCACAGAAGATGTTGAAATGATTCAAGGCCTCAGTGATTGTCTCCATGCACAACCTGCAGTCTTAGAAGCAGGGCCGACTCTTATAGGCAGAATAGGGCTCCCCAAATACCTGCAGTGGAGGAAGTGAGATTGTCGGGTTTTTAATTTTTTTTTTGTAAAGCTTTGCCTAGAGGCACTGAAAAGGTAAGGCCGGTTGCACAAAACACCTTAAAATTTTCCTTAAAGTACGAGTTAAAGTTTCCATGAAATCAGTTGCACAAAACACTCTTAAGTCTTCTCCTTAAGATTTCTTTAAAATGTTCAGTTAACTATTTATGTTTTAAGGAATGCCTTAAAGTTCCCTTAACAGCTGCACAAAATACCTTAATAACGAAAGTAAAGAAAAAAATATAAGGTACTTCTATCTTAACTGCAACACAGCTGAGTTTTTGACGATAAATGAAGAAAAGGAGCACATCCCGAGAAGAGAGTTCTACGACAGAGAACCCACTGGATACAACTAATGATGAGCATTTTGCATTGTAGATTTTAATGGCAATTGATTTATGATTTCATTTATACAGCCTGTGTTATGTATATAATTCATTATTAAATCGGAGTTTTACTTAAGAATAGAGGTAAATGGAAAGACCAAAGTGCTTAAATTGGTCCAGCAAAAAGGACCTTGGTGCTCCACTGAGAGAGTGAGCAGGTCCGGTTCTGCTCCATGGACTTCCCCCTGTCTATGTGTCCTCAGCTCCAGGACAGGGACTCCACGGTGACCCTGCTGGTGGGGGCTAAGTATGGAATTAGCCAGGTGATCAACCACAAGCACAGCATCATGACCAGGTTAAGCGAGTTCGGCAGCATCAGCCGCCTGGAGCTGCTGCCTGAGTCCGACAAGGTCAGCCTGGTAAAGATCTACCTGCAGGAGATCAAGGTGCGGACTGGCTCATCTTCACACGCATCGTTGTAGGATCACCTCTGTCTCCCTGACTGCCCAAAAAGCAGGAATGATGAGTGCAGATTTGTTCATTAACCAGATAATGAGTGCATACCAGGGGGATATTCCACAAAGCAGGATTTCTTCATTAGCCAGATAACTTAAGCCAAATGTAAGGATTGTCCAATAGGAAGGTCACTTATCTTTTCCTCCTATTGGACAGTTCTCACATTTGACTTAAGCTATCCAGCTGACTGAGAAATTCTGGGGGTGTTTCACAAAGCTGGCTTAATTTAAGCTAGAAGGCATGATTGCCCAATTGTAATGCTCCTTACCTACATTCTTATTGGACAATTATGACTTATAGCTTAGGTTAACCTAGCAAACTGAGAAATCATCTCACCTGTTTCACGGATCATGGATTCCCTACCTACCCCTGGCAACATTAACTTTTGGTTTTAAACAGATATAGAAAGTTCAGGTTCAGAAATTAAAAATCCAGACCAAGAATTTGTTTCAACCAAACAGTTGAGTATACAGAGTCACATTCACAGAGTACTCAGCTAGTGTGTTGAAACAAAATCTTGGTCTGGATTTTCACTTACTGAACCTGAACTTTCCACCTTTAGTTGTAAACCAATTTATTATTTAGTTGATATATAGAGTAGGAATAACAAAGATTTTTGTGTACATGGTAACTATGTTCCACAACCTGCTAAAAGACTCTTTTTATCTATGATTGTTTTGCAATTTGTGACTTTGTGAATTGTAGTCACACTTGGCATTTACAGTCTGGTATGCAATGGCTTCTGTTCTGTCATGAGCCCATTACCCTCATGCTGGAGTGCCAGGCTGCCAAAGACCTGTCTTGCCTGGTAGCGGGGTACTGCAAGCTGCTCGTGGACCCAACGCTGACCGTGTTCCCCTGGACGGAGCAGGCGAAGGAGCATCGCATTTCGGCTGAGGAAGGTGAGAAGTTAGGGGAGCATTGTAGGATAGGGAGTGCCATCGGAGAAGAATGAACAAGCTCATGTTCGGCCGGCTGGTAACTACAGTCGGCCCTCCGTATCTGCGGGTTCCGCATTCGCTGATTCAATCAACCGTGGATTTTAAATATTCAAAAAAAAAAAATTAAACCAGAAAGTTCCACAAAGCCAACCTTGATCTTGCCACGCACTGAGTGCTACGTTGTAAGCATAATTTAGGTAGGCTGAAAATCAACATGGCTTCATTCATTTTTTGTGTTCTGGTTTGCCAGATTAGTGAAGCTGAATGCCAGAGATCCCTTCCTGTCTCCTTTACCCGCAATGCTTTATTGTGCTGATATTGTGCTGATAAAGAAGAATGCTGGTATATCATCCTGAGTCTGAGAATGAAGGCAGAAAAAAAGCTTCTATTTTACATTATCAAGGTCATTTATTTGTCTGCTGTCTTTTCCCTTGCATTTACATTGTATTAGATTTTATGAGTAATTTATAGATGATTTAAAATATGAGAGGATGTGTGCAGGTTATATGCAAGTGTTACCCTACCTCATATAAGAGACTTGAGAATTCATGGATTTTGGAATCTGTGGGGGGGTCCAGGAACCAATCCCCGGCGGACAAGGAGGGCTGACTTGTATGTAGTTTGTACTCATGGTGTTACTGGTTTACTTTATGTTTAACTTTCTTCTTAGATGTTAAGTACATTTTAAAGTCATGGTGACTCTATATTAGTACTATAACATATATGCCAGTCAAGGTAAATGTTATTTGTCTGTATCGTAAGTGTGTAGAGTGATTCACGGCATCTTTAACAGCGTGTCTGTTTGTTCAGGGTACGTGTCACGGGGCTGCAGTGATTCGGAGGAGTCTTCTGAGCTGGACAACTTCTTCTCTTTGGTGAGCCCCCACCTCTCCACTGGGTCGGCTGCCACATGCGTGCCGGCGGGGGAGAAGCAGAGGAAGAGGAAGATAGCAAGGGGAGGAGGAGAGGAGGTGGGGGCAGAAGAGGAAGGTGACAGGGGGGTAGCCGAGAGTGGAGAAGCAGAGGAGCAGAAGGGTGATGGAGAGACTGGTGAGGAGGGGGTATCCGAGGTTGGCGACTCCTGTTGCACCAATTCACGGTTCATCAGCAGCTGCTCTAGCGACTCCATGGATGCTCTAGAAGAAGACGACTTTGTAACCTGTTCCTCCAGTCACCCCACAGACCTTGAAGCTTCCTACCCCTACTCGTCAAGCCCACCTGCACAACATGATCCAGGCGGGGGTCAGGAAGCTGCTGGCTGCACCACTGACTCACACCCAGATGACGGCTGTAACATTGCCGACCCAACATTGCGCTTTGCCGAGCTATCCCGCATGGCTCAATGGCTCCCCAGCCCCCCGGAAGCGAGTGAGGAAGAGGAATGCATGTTCTCCTTCGAGGAGAAAGATGCCCGGTCCTATTATAACATCTGCTGTAACGTCACTCCCGACAGTGCCTGCAGCTTGCCCAAACCGGTGCGTGAGCACCCCCTGGAGGGGGGACAGTACATGCCTCTAAACCCGGAGCCCCTGCCCATCTTTCACCCACCTCCTGGCTTTGAAGACAGCAGCTCGGAGGAAGAATTTTTTGATGCACGTGACAGATTAAGTTCACCTGAGTTTACCTACGGCAGAGAGCTGACCACAGGTTTGTATCAGTGTAACCACAAGTGCAATACTATTTTCCACTGCTTCTTACAATTTGCTTCCTATGTTCTCACATATTTTTTAGAAATTGTTTATATGAACCAATATTGTACTCTTCATTGGTGAATTTTGGCTAATCTGACATACTCCATCATATAGACTTTTTGGGTAATGACTCGTGGAAATACTACCATGACGAAATGCTAACTGAAACGCTGTCTTTTTTCATGTTAATAGATGGAAAATCAAGAATGTCAAGTTTGACTAATGTTGGCTTTGCCGTGGCAGAACCGCTGATGAATAAGGAACAAGAGACAGTTTCGAGGTTTGGGACAAAATCCCGCAAACGTCGTTCTTTCGTGGCTTCCGAATATACCTCCCAGGTGTCCTTCCCCAGTCATGATAGGGATTCTAGAGATGAGGACAAGGTTTGTTGTTTCGACACCAAACCACCCACCCAAAACTTCTCCCTCACCTTCTCCTCCTTGACCAGTGAGGAGGGGTATTCTGCACAGTTGGAGTCCAAACCCATCCCTGCCTCTGCCTCCTGGGGCAGCTATGGCCAAGAAAAATTAACCAAGAACAAGCAACTGTCCTCAAGCCTATTAGAGATGGAGCCAGATACCATGGAGTTCAAGTCGGTGACGGAGCTAATCACGGCAGCTTCCCCCGTCGTCCTGGCAGTGCGCTGCCGTCTCGGGCCGGAGGGCAAGGAGAGCTGCAAACAGCCTGAGATCGGGGACTGTGCCACGAGCCATGATGACGCACCTTTCCCACATCACATGTTTCTCTTGGAGAAAGATGGGGAAGCCAACTGCTGTAAGGACTCATCTAGTATCTCTACAACAGTGAAAGGCAGGATAGAAGAAAATGTCATCACCACCATCACTGGAGAAGCACAGGTGCAAAAAACAGATCCACTTTATCACCTGAGCAGAGGAGGAGATATCTTGCAGCTAAGTCCAGTATCTGAGGTTCCTCTAGTCCAGTCACTGTGTCCTGTACCCTCACTACACACAGAAACATCAACGTTTCACATGCCTATAGTTGAAGAGGAGGAGGAGTCTAGTAATGATGACCTTGATGCAGATGCTCACTTCACCGCACAGGATCATAGCCTGGCCCTAGCCATTCAAACAAGTTTCTCTCACAGCTTTGAGAGTCTTCTGGATATAGCGACTGAGGAGGCTGTTGGTCCCATTTCCAGTGCTCTCAAGGAAACTGGAAAAATTCCTTTGGAGCCAGGGGCTTTCAATCTTCATGGCTGCACCACAGGGTTAGTCAGCCGTTTGTCCAGTACTACTCTGCGGGGTAAGATCCAGATGCTGCCATGGCTTCTGTCCAGGTCCCAAGAGGCCCCCGGCCACAACGCCACAGAGGTAGAGGCCATTGGGCTGGAGGGAGTTACAGGCTCGGAATACACAGATGAGGATGCAGATGACACCATAGTTACAGAGCTGGTGAACTGTATCAGAGTCAATCCAGATCATTTGGATGACTGGAATTCAGACTTGTGTTTTTCAAACAGAGCTTTTCTTGGAACAGAAGCTCCACTCACTGTCTTCCACTGTACAGAACCTACAGTGCCTTCAGGAGATGGGACATCTGAGAAAGTACCAGCTCAGGACACTGACCCAACCCCTGAGGTTACCGAGCTATGTGATTCCATGGGGCCTGAGTCATATGTCCATCCCTGCCCCCAGGAGAAGGATGCCATGGATTCCAGTTCAGCATCTGTGTTGGGGTGTCCCTCCATGCTGGAGGAGCACCAGGCACAAGTGTCTTGTGGTTGCCAAGCCATTTACACCAATTGCTTTAACAGTATGCTGGACAAGAACAAATTTGACGGGGACTTGACGGTTTACGAATTCTCTTGTCGAACACAAGGGATGGAAGGAGCGCCCCTAATAGACACCCCACCGTTCTCATGGTCAGCTCCTCCATCTTCCATTGATCTGAATCCCTTGTCAGCTCCATTGGAGGACATCCTTAACCAGTTGCGAAACCGCCATTACCGGACCCCTGATGGGTTCCTCTTATTGCAGCAGGACTTGGTGGTGCTATTGACCCTAGTGAAAGAGGCACAACTAGATCGAGGGCACCATCACCAAGAGACGTGCGCATTGCACTTTTCCGAGGACAAACGGCTGCTCCGTGCCGAGGCACGCAAGCTGATGTCGCTGTGCCAGCGGGTCATCCGGGTGGGCCAGACCCCCGAGGAGATGTTGTTGGCCTTGGCCGAGAGCTTCCGTACCCTCGTGCAGCTGGCCAGCGTCTGTCTCTGGTTCTCCAGCTGCAGCTTTTGCCAGAGGCGCCACGCTGAGGTCCTGCGCAGCCTGACGGACATCACCAGGACTTATGAGGAGTTCACCCAGCTAGCGGAGCGGGCCAGCGGCCGGAAGAGCTGCCACGACATCGTCATCAAGCTTTTAGCTCGGCAGTGCACCACGCTCACCGCCTCCATCTTCTGCCTCACTCAGCTCTTCCGCACCCTCACAGACCTTTGACCTGACCTCCATCTGAACTTGGATGTTCACCTGTGACATCCAGAGGTGCCTGGCTCAGTGAGGCTGGCCTGGGGAATTGAGGTTGATGGTGTCTGTGAGCAGTGCTTGCAGTAGCTATACATATGCTACCACATCCACTCAGGACATGTGACTGATTCCAGGGGCCACACCTGGCAGGTCTGAGTGCACTGTTGTTAGATTTAAAGCGGGTATGCTTGAGCTTTCTATGTATATATGTCTGTGCATACCATATTGCTCCTGTATTTATATAATTTATTTAGTATGTTATTTGCTTGTTTTCTTAAGTCAAAGCCTCAATTGTTTCTAAAACCTAGGAATTGTAAGTCTGTGGTATAGTGTGGCTTTCAACCTGCCGCATACCTCCAGGCCAAGCCGTCCATGCTGTCCACATATGGAATATGATCCCTAGAATGGTAATGCAGATAAAGAATAGTACCATTAACCTAAGCCTATTTATTGGAAGAAAAGAAATTTCATTGTTACAGCCCAAAGCTGTATGTAATGGTGCGTTCTTCGCAAAACGGACACTTAATGTGGTCTGTAAATTGACAGTCAGACAGCAGTTCCTCAGTCATCGGTCAGGGTTACAAGCACAATGTGAATTTATTCCTCCTTGAAATGAGTGACTGGTACCACATAGTTGCAGATTTGTGCTGGTTTACCGGTTTGCCAGTGCGATTCACCATTCTGATGAATCTGTGTTGAAATTAGTTTCAGGTACTGTAGCTGTGCGTCTCATTGTCAGTTTTTTTTTTTGTCATTAACCCAACTTTGCAAACTGAAAAAAATCACAAGAAACTGATGCATAGTGTTGTAAGCTTTTGCATTTTTTGTGTTGCCTTAACCTGTTTAATTCTTACTTGAATGCATAAGTAAATGCATACTATAAAATCGGCGAAATGGCACAATGAGACACAAAGCTGACCTCATGAACAGCAGAGGAAAACTCTCACTTTGTCTGAGATGTAAACCAAATGGGGTGTGCGTGAGGGCAATGACAAGGGTATGAGTCTCAGCTGTGGTTAGGAAGTACGGAATGTACCAGGATGAGGGGGTGCTGGAGCAGATTGAGATTGCAGTCACTGACTCAAGTGACACTACAATGGTACCTTCCAAAACAAAACCCTGCCTTGTGCTCCCCTGCTAAGTTGGGTGGTAGTGTCTGTCCAGGCCTCATTAATCCAACCTGAATTTGTGAAAGCACAGCACTACTGATTTTGAGTCCTGTAGGGTGCTACACACGATGATGGAATGCATGATGAACTTGCACTAGAGAGTTATACCTCGAGCATTTGTTTTCACAATATAAGCACAAGATGTTGCCACCCTGTTCTGATGGTGCTTTTCTTGTGTTAGATCGGGTGCACAAAACTGCCTCAAACTGCCAGCTGAATGCCCTGCATGTATGATTCCACATTCAGGTGTTCAACCTCGAAGCTGTGTTTCTCCCACTCAGAACCCCACCTGGGCTAAAATAAGCCAATGGAATCCTACTCCTTAGCCAACACTTGAGCTTGTTTTATAAAACATTTTTGTTCAGTGTGGGCTAACTGAAATCGTTGAGTGTAACCTGAGCAATGAAAGGCTGTTTGTTTTGGCTGAACACACAACGGCAACAAAAAGAGGACTGGAGACCCCCTCATGTTCTGTCACCCATTAGCGAAAGAACTGCTGAAACGCTCAAGCTAAACAAGAGTGTGGTTATATGTAGGATGTTGGTGGGGTTTCTCCTGTGACTCTGATCAAACTCCTGCTCGGTACCGTAAATTAACACTGCATTGTGAAATTACTTTACAAATAAATAAAAATTTCTAATACGAACAATGTAATAACTGATAATCTTTATCAGTTTTATACCCACACAAAACTCCTTAAAAAATAATGAACCCCAGTTAAGCAAAACTTTTGATTTTAAACTATTCTGACACACAGTGGATCTTTTTAAAGATAACTGACCCTAGATTCTCTGCCCAGACCAGCTCCAACATAATGGAAGGAACCAGGGATATCATTAATTAAAACTAAACTGAAATAAAGTGAGACTGAAAAATAAAATAATAAACTACAACAAATGAAAACTATAAATGTCACTTCCGAAACTAAAATAAAATAAAATACCTCCCATTACCATTCTGAAATACAATTTAGTCAAAGTAACTTGTTTGGCTTCTCTCCCGGATGGAATTCATTCATGGGCAAAGGTGGAAATTTCGGGTAAAGAAAATAAAAATCCAGACCAAGATTTTGTTTCAACCAACCGGTTGAGCATAAAGAATTAGTGACAGAGTGCTCAACCTCTGTTGTAATCTGGTATATTGCCTTTATTTGATCATGAATAATGCCTGGAACATGTTTTGCCTACTTTGAGTAAAACCTTTAATCTCATTCCACAAGGCAACAAGAGAAAGTCTCATTTCTTAAGAAAATATATCCATTACAAAAGAAAATAAAAAATCAAATGTGACATACATGTAAGTGCACCGTGAGATAGGAAATGTACAAAGCAGAGATGTCAACACTTGTGAGCAGTGCCATATGACTGAACATTCACTGCAGCTTCACATGAAATAATCAGTTTACATGAAACACACAGATATATGCTGTTTGATAGTATGTGCAGTGATACTTGCGTAATGCTGCAGTGGGCACATCTGATTGTCAGTTCATCCCATGCATTGTTCCATGAACAGCTTGCATTGCTATTAGAAATTTCAGTTGTTTAGAATACAGCAACCCTGAACAAACCCCATGTCAAGTTTTCATTAAAAAAAATGGGCTTCATGTCATATGACAAAGACAAGGGTCTCCACTTCCCCATTGGCTGACACACACCTCTCCAGCCATTTGCTGAAAAGGCAGGAGTGGCAATCCAGCAGACAAGGGAATGCATGTTTGGGGTTTGCATCTGTGTTCCTGATGTAAGCCAAGCTAATGTTCTTCTGTACAACTGTAAAATATCACAACCTCTTATTTCTACACAAACGGGCGGAATGTATCCCTGTGGGGGGAAGTGCTGAAAACTTTTCTCATATACACCAAAATAACAACCAAACACAAACATATCCAAAGTCACAGCAAAACTCATTTTAATGCAAGACACCACACAGGACACACTGGCAGTGGAAAAACCCTAAAGCATGTCTACCATGGTTTAAACAATTTGTCATTTTTTTTACAGTGGCAAATTTGACGTGTTCTTCAGTGGAGTACAGACCATCATTTGAGGGGAAAAAAATGGCTGCCCACAAAGGGAGAAGCACCGATGCCAGTCCGCGCCACGAGGGTACTCAAACAAAAAAGTGATCTTGGTCAATGGGCCAACCTCTTTCCAAAAGCTGCCACCATCCCTTGAAGCCGTGTCACAGAAAAGGTAAACACTAAATTCTGTGCCCAAGTCTTTGCCTGAGACTGTCCCGTCACATGGTACGTACAGCAAATTTCTGAAAGAAGGCTATGGCGAAACATTACATTTTACATTTTTTGATAGTGGAAGTCCAGCCAAGCAATGTAGCATTTTGATTGCTTTTCATTCATATTTCCAACCATTTCTGTTGTCAAACAAGTCCCAGCCTTGCTTATCCATCAGAGTCTTTCATAAGTAAAGGCACATTTAACTTGTGATGTGTTTCTTCCACTGATGAGAGACGTTTCCTAATTATGTCATTTTGACAAATCAAAGCTGTAACCAGACAGTCAATTCCTATAACCTCAGTTGCATGGCCCTTTAAGTAAAAACTTCACAATTGCCATAATTCATCACGGCTTGCCTGTCAGGAAGACCTAAAGTTCACTTGTGGCCCAAGACCACCCCCATCATCACTCCAAGGTCCAAACCAACTCCAACTATGATTCTCGAAATGACTCCACTATTTCGGCCAACAATAGTCTTACAAATCCCACTTCCACATAAGTGGTTTTGCTAATGTATTTAATAAATCCAGTGTTGCCATGAAAATTAATAGTCACATTTAAACACAGATACAATCACATTCGTTCATTAACCCAGAAATGTGCTGCATTCTTCTAAATGTAATTGCACATTTAAACCCTCCGAACATCCAAATTCATTAAGATGAACAAGTTGGATGCAAATGGCTGCCTTTCCACTGAATTCATCTGCGTTTCAAACACAGGTTAACCACTGACTTCTGAATGGAACACTGTTTAATAGTCAGGTGCGAATGGCTGATTAACACTGAGAAGCATCAAGGTACAAATTCACCACATTAAGGAACATAACTCATGTATTTTATATACAAAGAAAGATGGCTTTTAAAGGAACAATATTGTTTAATGTCAATACTGCGATGTGCATTACTGTTGTCTCGTTAAATTTAAATAAACTTTGGTACTGACATCCTAGGTTGTTATTTTGTCAAAGGAAAATAAGTGAATGAATCAATGAATTCATTCATTCAATGCATATAGGTCTGCGTGTAAGGAAACGGCCTCCGATAAAATCACTGGAGGCTTGCTGGCACACTGGTACCAATACAGAGGTCATCAAACCCTAACCGCTGTCTGTCTGCCCATTGTTTGAAAGATGGGCACCTAGAAAACCAACAGGGATGGATTTTTGCCTGTAACCTTTGCTCAGGGTGATACATCAGTCATCACATGCTCTCACTCACCAATTGGTCCTTATTGGTTAATACAGAGTGATTGACAGCACCCTGACCCTGCCTCCTTGTGCTTTAAAGCTTTGTATAAGCTCAGAGAATGGATGGAGGCCCTAGTCCAAAACTGGTCATCAGCAGGGACTGTTTTCTGGCAGTTGGGTCACTGCAGTCAACTGGGCTCTGACCACCTTGCCCTGCCCCACGTCATACCCTTCAAATAAATGCCCACCCCCGCACAAAAAATGAAGGCCAAGGGGAACATACAGATGCAACCGACCCAAATGGTACTGACCCGGTCCAGCCCAAAACAGTGGATGGGGGTGGGTAGGGGCACAGATGCTATAATGGTGACAGACCACAAGCATCTTCATGACACCATTTTGTTCTTGATTGCTGAAAATTTAATAGGGACAATGTGATCCAACCATCTGACGTCGAGTCACATGAGCTTCAGGAGAAGCTCGTAGGTGGCATTGATGATACCCCAAGACAGGATGGAGCGGTGGTAGTTCAGGTGCGCCCCCCGGTAGAGGTGTGTCAGTTTGCCGTCCCGCTCACTCCAGATGGTGCGCAGGACCTGGAGCGAGGACTGGAAGTCCCCACCCACCTGTGACTGCATGCGAGTCTTCAGCACATTGAGTGGGAAGAAGAGTACGCCCAGCATGGCCCCCAAAAGGCCGCCACAGATGAAGTCGTTGACCAAGTGGGCGGTGTGGGTCTCAGCCTCAGGGAGGCTACTCTTGATGGGCCCGCGGAGGCCGAAAAAGAGTGCGTTGCTGGGCCCATTCCGTAGCAGGATGGGAACCAGGCCGCGATAGCACTCGCGCACGCCATGGTCCTGCACCAGTGTCTGGAATGCGTGGACGGTATTTTTGAAGCGGCCATGGTGCCGTTGGTCCTGCAGCAGTGTCTGGACCCTCTCAAAGGGAGTCAGGGTTGCCTCTGCAATGCCCGCCAGCACAGCCGCAACACTATTGGTCAGAAGCCCCGGGGTGCCGGCAGGTCGCGGCAGTAGTCGTGACATGTCCTCGTACAGGCCGAACATGATGGCCACCGTGGTGGTCTTCTGAAGCAGAGGGGGCAACAGGCCGCGGTACAGGTTCCGCAAGCCATCCCTCTGCAACTGCCGGACAGCCTCGCCCACACGCACGCCAAACAGCTGCTGCCGGAACAGAACCTTCTGGATGGGGAAGGTGATCATGATGTTGGTGAAGGCGGCGCAGGAGCCACAGGCGTAGTGGTTCCCGCTGCTCGGCGCCTCGCACTCACAAGTCCCTTGCTGAGTCTCTGACACTAGGGTACCCACCACCATGGCCACTGTTACACCACCAATTTGGGCCACACAGTCTCCAGAAGTCGTGATGCAAGGCCCACGTGGGACAGGAGCGTCCTGCAAACGCAGATCCGGCACATGAGACATGCAATGTTGAGCCTAAACTTTAACACATTGTTAACACGAGTATACAGGATAGCTGCTGCTCCCATTTTCTGTCTCTGCTTACCGGAAATGTCTAGGGGGCAAAATGCAAGCAAAATATTGCAGATCTTCCTTTAATCATTAGGGTTCCGGTTACTACATGCATTTTTGATTTTTTTGTTACAGAGCTGTAATTTGCCAGTCAACTCCATGATCCTGTAAAGATGGCACAAGCTCACCACTGAGCAATGGTGCCTGGCGCCATTTTGTTGTGATTTTCCCAAAAGGGTCCCGTGTGCCATTCTGGCACCCCCTAGTGGGTGGGTTATGCCTGCCCTAACATTCCCACTTACACGTGGATGTAGGTTTCTGAGCGGTCGTGATTTGTTCACACGGAATCCTCAGCTCATCCCCTTCACCTTCTGACTTTATCGTAAAACTTCATATAACAAAATTTAAAAGGGATTCCCATAAACCCTGTTACCCCGACCAGGATAAGGAGTTAGAAAATTAACAAACATCCTACCTTGTGTTAATTCAGTCCAGGAAGTTGTACAAGTCAAATTTTCAATGCTGATGTCCTGTAAAGGAGAGAATTAGTAATTACAAGGGTTTCATGTGTGCTGTCATATAGTACAAATCCAAAAGTAAGTAACTAAGCATTTTATTTATATAGCACTCTTCTATACCCTAATACCTTTCTGGAACAAAGTAATTCAAAAGGAAAAAGAATACTGATCTAATATCCATGTGTAGACTATTCAACAGCCTTGGGGCAGCAACCACAAAAGTTCTGTCAGCCCTGGTTGTAAACTTGGACTTGGGGGGTAACATGAAGTCCCTTGTCAGAAGATCTGAGTGTACCATTGGCTTTTGGAGTTTGGGGTCAAAAGGTCATGGACACAAGTGGACACCTGATTGTTTAGAGTAAGTAAAGGAATCTTAAATTCTATCCTATATTTTCCTGGTAGCCGGGGAGGGGGGTTCTGTAGCCGGTTCTGTTTAATAGCCTAGTGGCAGAATTCTGAACCCATTGGAGTCTCTTTAGAGTTGAATATGATATGTAGGTGAATAGACAATTGCAATGATCTAAGGGAGAAGAAAACAAATTATAGACTCAAGAGAAGAATGAGGGGCAATGTGCCATAACTTGGAGGCGCTTCTAAGCTGGAAAAGAAACATGTGCAGCACAGCGATTTCACATGTTCAAGAACACACAGACGTTTAGAGGATGACTTAATATTATATATAAAACAAACCAACCAACAAGACCAAGTATAGTAAAAAAGATGCACAAAAATGCATCAACCCATATGGAGTATGAAGAGTCTCACTTGTCATGCAGTACAACACCTTCTTCACACCTTCATCCTGGAGCAGACCTTTTTGTTTGGCAGGGTGTTCAAGCCTTAACCCTAAATCCCTGCTGCCAGGGCCTGGACGCCTGCACACCTATTCCTGACATGAAGTGGGGGCGGAGGAGTGGAATCAGAGCGCCCTAGCACCCAGGTCCACCTACAATGGTACATTTGCCCCCACCATATGTGACAGAACTCCGGGACCACGATTATAAGAAGCCTTACAACTGGCGTAGTACTGCATATTGCGTTTAAAAGTGCGGTAAGGCTGAAAGCAGCAGTCGACGACACACATACGGCATGCAAAAGCTGCGTTTTGCAGACGCGCGTCGCTCGCTTCATGCGCACTTTAAGCGACCTCCTGGACTCGGCGCACATGCTCGGCGGCGCTGACCTTCCCACCACCTTAAAGACCGGCCTGCACTTTGGCGTTTTGTCGGGGCACCTCTAAGCGCCGAGCCCGGTGCTGTGTGCTTCGGGCAACTGGGAATCTACACGGAGATACGAACCGACGAAACAGCAGCCCTTCAGCATCCAGTGTTTACAATGACTGTTTACGGGCGTCCATAGAGAGCAGGGCATATCTGGGCCATCGCTGCGTGCGATCAGTTCGATCGCAATTTAAATTTAACTAATATCCTGCGCCTGGCAATTTTGTCAGACAGAACTATACCCAGAAGCGGCCATCTCCTAGGACTTTTTCTTCCCATTATTTTGAATTAGCGCCATTACCAACAGCGGAGTACCCCAGAAGAGCTTGATCGGGACCATATAATCCACTCGATCAAATACCCTGCTCTAGGGGACCGCCTTACCGAGAAAAAATGCTTTTTTCGATCAGTTAAATGTTTCACGGCCTGTTCTTTAATGCCGATAACGCTTGTGGTCCGTATTAAAAGTGGCACCGACTGTCATTTACCCTTCGCCATCGCACAACCGTTATCTATTAAATCGGCGAATCGAAAGAGCAATATTACGTAAACTAGACTGGAGTGTTCTAACTGTATTCTAAGCTTCGACCGCGACCCCGACGGACCCTACCTCTGGGAGTAATCACAACAAATGCAAAGACTGACATCGGATCAAAACGGCCCTAAACGGCTATATCAGTCGTATTATTGTAAGCATACCTCCATGCGCCGCAGTCACCACCCGTGATCCTTCTTCGAAGATTAGCAGCCCGCCCCTGCCGTGCCCCGTCGCCCTCACCCACTAGCTGCTCCGGCTGCATGGTGGCGCTCTGCTGATGACGTCGGAGCCTCGAGCTAAACGAAGGGCGCGCGGCAAGCATTTTGCGGTTGGTGGGTGGGGCGCTGCGTGCTGACTACATAAATACAGAAAGAAAATAAAAAACGATTTCATACCTCATTTACACCAGATACTACTTTTTTGGTCTCGTAGACCTCCCAGGGTAGATTGCTTTCTGATTAGAGATTAAATTAAAAACGGAAACTGAGCAGAATATAAAATCCAGGATTATAACTGTGCATTCAAATTTAAACTTGGGTTTATAAACTGAATGCGGGAATGCGCTCATGATTATTTACAATGTCCCAAACGACGCGATTAAATGGAAATGAACATGGATAGTCATAAATATGTCAGATAAATGCTTAATATTATGTACCAGCAGCTCCGTATACAGGCCATCCAGCACCCCCGTTAATTTGTGTTGTGACGTCACACGAATCCAGAATAAAAAGCTTGCGCAGCGCAAGGCGGTACCTCTATTGTTCTGAAGGCTGATCGGGAGCTGGTGTCTGGACAAGACAGTCTGGTAAAAAAAAGAAAAATATCTCCTTCCTTTTTGTGATTCGTTTTGAAATTGATTTTCTATGTGGTAGGTCTTTATCCAGTATATGAGGGTAATTCGTATATTGGAAGACATTAGTTTTGCTGTGTGGTGCCTTTTTTTCCTGAGGTGTTACACGTGCTCCAGGTGCCGTTTTTCTGCTTTCTCTTCATTGGCATTATTCAATGGGGAGCACCTCATATATATTTTATATTTAATTGAAACAAGCAAGTGACGCTCCCCTATTTTGCTTATCGCGCTGTGCAGCAGAGTTCTGGGAATGATGGTACTTTGTAGTTCCGTTTTATAGTGTGTGTGTGTCCTTTTTTTTTTTTTTTTTTAAATGTCTTGACAGTAATTGCACAATGGCAGATAAACCCGATGTCAGCGAGATCGAACACTTTGACAAAAGCAAACTGAAGAAGACTACGACCGAGGAAAAGAATACGCTCCCTTCTAATGAGAGTGAGTAGCCGACAGACCCTTATGTAAAACGGGGCGCTTATTGGGTGAATACGCTTCCACGGGGGACGGGAGCCGCTTGCTGCGACGCATTGCCTCGCGTTAATGCTGATTGAAATCGGCGGGGGTGGAATCTCCTTTTTCCAAAGCCTTGTCCAGGTTACGGCAGCGTCTGCCTTGGTTTTGGCTCTGTATGGGAGGGCGTGTCACCCCGGTGCCCTCTAACAGCCCGAGGACTGCCCTAATGCAGATTGATTTATTAGCATGCCCGTGTAACCGCGTTTTTTGTGCCTTGCCTCCGCAGTTATTCAACAGGAGAAGAAAACCCTGCAGTCTTAGGCTGGAGGAAACGCGGATTCATTCTCCACCGCACACGTCTGGAGCATGGATCAATCCATCGGCT
The DNA here is from genome assembly GCA_026779585.1 of Mormyrus proboscirostris. Lineage (NCBI taxonomy): Eukaryota > Metazoa > Chordata > Actinopteri > Osteoglossiformes > Mormyridae > Mormyrus > Mormyrus proboscirostris. Next base: position 1,828,550 of record JAODKF010000055.1, on the reverse strand, counting down.
CACAAATGCGGCACACGGGGAATCTAGATTCTTTGCATTGCTTTATTCCGTAACGGAATAAGGCGTGTGGTCTGCTAGATTCCCACAAGTGACACATAATGCTTGACGACCTGTCAGTTTGTATAAATTGCAAAGTGCACTGAATAAAACTCCCTGAAAGACTACTCGTGTCGTTTTTCTATAGTGCTGGTTTGGTGTAGTCTTTGTTCCCCTCTATGGTCCTCCTGAACTGTAGATGAGGTCTTGGTGATGGAATGGCGTTTGTACCTTTAGGGTGCTATTGCTTAAAGCCCTGTGCTGGGGTTTAATTTGCTGTATTGCCTCACTAGATCATCAGGTGGCCAGTGATAAAGTAGTGTGCCAGTCACATGGACTGGCTTGGGTCATCCCACACTCTATGCACTGCCTTCCACTAACACTACTCTGTAGGCTATCAAGGTAGTGCCTCTCCTTCAATTTGCTGGGTTTTTGTGATTCCATAGAACTGGCCTGCTACTGAGTGTTCTTTGTATATAGCTGTGGAGTAACTTACTCTTGCAGTAATAGCTGTGTAACTTGTAGGTTGTTTCACCAGAACCCTCAGGCCTTGGCACATTGGTTCCTGCTGGTGGGCTGGGTCAGTAACTGGTATTCATGGGGGGGGGGGAAAAACCTTAAGGCCTCTGTGGGTGAATGCATTAATATGGCAATCTTGTCACTTTTAAGTTTTGCGTATATGCAAATCATTTAAAAGCCAGTGTGCTTTTTCTCCCGACCCCATGGAACGCCATAGTGCTGGATGTCCTATGGGACCTTGAAAGATTTTGGGATTTTAGAGTGTCAGGTGTCACCCATGAATAAAACCGAGACTAGCATAAAATGCCCCGCAATTACTGGTTCTCGCTATTCAGGGTGTACTGTCTGTATCTGAGTCTAATGACGAAAAATGCTACCTCGATACGCAACATGACTGTGAACCTGATTTGTCTTTACTGTCATAACTGGTCACATGCAGCCGTGACAGTGACTGGAAGACGAAACATTGCTGTGCTGGATTTTATTTAGTGTTTCAGAATTCGTGAAAAGTCCGTGTTTCATGAAAATGAACAAATTTATTTGTATACGAGACGAAGATGTCTTTTTATCCTTTGTTAATGCAATGCGCCTCCGTACAGACGAACCGTCGTATTTTTAAATGAGATGGAAAACATTTTCCTGACAAGTCCCCAATAGCTGTCTGAGCACAACACCAATCTCTCGTTCAAACCCTCACTTATTAAATGAGACCCACCTCCTGATGTATTTCACTGTAGTTACTGAGCAGGTCATTTACTGATATTCATCATGCCGTTGAAACGTAACATACCATTTCATAATTTCGTTAAGTATTTCACACATATCTGACTAGTTTGTCGGTTGCATTGAAGAAGAGGAGGAGGGCATGGAGATTTCGGCATGCTTGTCACGCCTCCCCCCGCAGGGCGGGTGCCGGTCGGGGCGGCGGCGTCACGTCACGTCACGCCACGTTCCCCAGCGTTTCCCTGCGTTTAGCTCGTAGCCGCGTTACGGCCGCAGGTTCATTCGAGGCGGAAAGGGTCGCATTTCGTCTCGTCGCGAAGGACCGAGATCTTTAGCCAGTTTATAGTTATATAGTATATATTTGCGTGGAGGGGGGACATGGAGATGGACGCCAGTTTGGATCACGAGATTAAGGAATGGCTGCGGCTGGACAAGGTGAGATATTGGGCCCTGATCGTGTTTTTTTTTCTTCACCGTAAAGTGATAACTCGTGTCGGACAGATCAGGAAGTCGAAGTGCTATCTGTGCATTTGCACCGATGCCGAAACATGCAATATTTAACACTGTGCGGGTGCACTTCGTACAGCGTTCATAACAGGAAATAGGGGATGTAAACAAAACCGGACATCAACTTTTCGCGGACATTGCATTACAAAAGAAAAAAAAAAGTGATTTTGTGATCCTCTCGTGATACCTGATATACATGCCTGCCTGTCCCAGCAGCCGTGCTCGCTTGTCAGGATGCAAATGCTTCCTAAGGGTCTCAGATCAGTCCTACGGGCTGCAGCTCGCTGGAAAATAAAAATCTGCCTTAGAAAGGTTACATAACTAGTTTAACGCATAGTCACCGGAAATTTCACGTTCAGTAACGCGCCTTTCCACCCTGTTTATGGATTACATACCAGACTAGACTTAATTGTTATCAATAAGTCATTCGCATTTTATTGAAGTGCATCCTTTTGTATTATATTTACTTGCATACTTCACTGTACTTAAAAGCAGGCGACACGTATCTCCGTACAGTACCGGTCCTAGTCGGTGTGGGGCCCTAGGCGAGCATCATCGCCTGCGCCTACCGCTTGAGGAAAAGTGAAATTTGCTGGCAATTCGGCGCCCCCTCAGAAGTTGGCGTCCTAGGCGGTCGCCTGTGTCGCCTATAGGATTGACCGGCCCTGTATCTGTAATACGTATAAATCTGCACAAAAAGCAGGGAAAACTAAATTAAATAGCACTGCTTGTTATTTTCTAGGTGGGAGTCTTGCACATACAGATTGTAATTCAGCGTATCGACGCAAAACTCGGAGGGGGGGGGATGCAACAGGTTGTCCTGTGTCTTGCTCCACATCGAACATAAAACCCGTGGTGGAAGGAGACGAAGTGAAAGAACCATGGAAAATTAAGCAGATTAGCCGCTTGGCGTGCCGGAGGCTCACGTGGGCTTAGATAAGTCGACTTATGAAGATCTTAACGTGGACGTGTGATTGTATGCCATACTGACGCCTGCTCTTTCTCTTGACTTGAGTATTTTGTTACGTGGCGGAACAACAAAGACGTGTAAACAATAGGGAAACCGAGAATTTAAAAAATGCCGAGCTTTAAAACTGACGATCCCTCTGGGGTTTGCAGAACAATTAAGTTATGTGCAATATCAAATTTTGACTCAGGTACATTTCCAATACGATACGATGATATGCTCTGCATGAATGCATCATTGTGTGTTAAGGAACAACGGTTGAAGTGCTTGCTTTGACGGTTTCTCTGAAGAGTGGTGCACATATATCCATGCAGGTCTCCTTAGTTATCCTGTCTACTAATTGCTTGCACTGTGTTGCTCTCTGATCGCAGAACCCAAAGACACTGTCTGCGGTACGGAGTATGCAGGCGGAGGGTGCAAAGGAGAAGCTGCAGCAGTGCTTCGGGGCTCGTATGGAGTTTGGGACGGCCGGCCTCCGGGCCACCATGGGACCCGGTATCTCCTGCATGAATGACCTCACCATCATCCAGACCACCCAGGTAAGGAAACCAGGGGTATTTCTCAATATGTGTACTTATGTTCTCACATGCCCATTTTACATCATCTTCCATTGCTGAAGATCAGTTCCAATACTTAAGAACAGAAATTCTGTAAAAGTCCCCGGATGCTGGTCTTGTTCCGCCCCAAATATCAAGGATACATTGGTTGTATTCTTGCCGAATGAGACCAATCCCATGGTTTCTCAAGTTTGATTTTGGGAGGCAAGTTGGCAAGACCGGTCTTGCCAAGACCATAAGTACAGTCTTTGTATTCTCAGTGTTAAAGAACACCTCAGGGTTTCCTGTGGTTGCCCTATCTCAGTGCGGAGGGACCTGTCCTATCCCTATAAGATTGAGCAGCGGTGTGCCATAAGTTAATATGGAAAATACCTGTACATGTGTAGCTTGTAAATTTCATCTGTTGATGCTAAGTTACCTTCACCATTAGAAGTCTGGCAGCCCTGTTTATTGACGTCTTCCTGTAACAGCACAATGTACTGTGATTACACTGTCCTTCCAGGGGTTCTGCAGGTATCTGGAGAAGAGCTTCCCAGACCTGAAGGATCGGGGAGTTGTGATTGGGTACGATGCCCGGGCACATCTGTCTAGCGGGGGCTGCAGTAAGAGGTTTGCCACCCTGGCCGCCACCGTGATGATCAGCCAAGGGGTCCCGGTCTACCTCTTCAGTGACATCACGCCCACACCGTTTGTGGTAATGCCCACGGCCGGATGCTGTTTGACGTTAGATGGGAAAGAGATTCCTGTTCGTTTACTGTATTGGTACATGGCTAGATGGGGAAGTTATTTGATTAATGCAGAATTAACACTGGTCCAAACGCTCTTTCATGTATATTACGAAACATTAACCTGAAGTTGGCTTATTTAGTTGTCGTATTTTCCTAATATTTTCACCATAAATGTTGCTCTGTTAACATTCCCTTCCAAGAAACTGAACCACACATTACTGTGATTCACTGGAGAGCAGTGAGTTCTCTGCATTGTATATTGAATGTATGCATTTATATATGCATGCTCGCAGTGCCCTTATTGGTTGTGTCCATTGGTGATTTTCACATGCACCATCTGTAAAGGCTTCACAGAGTAATCATTTCTGGGCTGACGTGTTTTTCACATTCGCACCTGTGATCAGTTTCAAGCTCCGCAGTTTCCCGACGCCATGGATGAGGCCTGAGAGGTGAACCAAGCATGTATCTCATAACACTGTAAAATATTGATAGTTTGGCACGTAAATTTTCAGACTGGTTGTCGGTGTCGTCTGGGCTCACGGTTGGGACTTTTTGGCACTACTGAGCTGACATGCTCAACTATATTGGCGAGACACTGTTCAAAATAGAACCCACACTGTCTGAAAATGGGAGCCAATTTGAATCTTGGTTTTTCACTGGGGCTGTACCCTCAGAGGTCTGCCAATTGTGTCCTAACTGTAGGTAAATGTACCTTTTTAGTCTAATGTAAGGTACAGATGTGGACTCTGAGGAACATCTCCAAGGTACAAGCAACATTAATGTACCGCCAGTGGTACATTAAATGTCCCTCATAGTCCATTTCTGTGCTTAATGGTACATTTACCCTTGAGGGTACAACCCCCATGACAACAAAGGTAGAAATTGGTCCCCTTCTTTCCTGACAGTGCTGATGGCAGCCACTGCCCTTGTCTTGTTGCTAATCACCAGTCTGGCGCTAGTTTTCCTAATTTTGTTGTATTTGTCTTCTGGGTTTATAAAACTTCCCAATTAGGGGGTCAGAATAACTAGGATTTCGTCTCCTTGCTAACACTACCCCCTTCTCCAAGCCAGATGATTTTCTGCTTTCTCTAGCTCTCATTTTTTTGACTGAGGGCTCAGCGTACTTTCTTGAGCCTGTGTACGTCTTTCTCCCCTTTTCCCTGGCTACCCTTCTGCCGCCCATACAGTGACTCACTTCCTGCCTGGGTGAAATGTTGCCAAACACTCTGCGCTCTTGCTTTGCTGTCCTGTCCCTTCTCTGGTCTGGGCCTTTTGCCAGATATACAGTCAGGTCCATAAATATTGGGACATCGACACAATGCTAACATTTTTGGCTCTATACACCGCCACAATGGATATCAAATGAAACGAACAAGATGTGCTTTAACTGCAGACTGTCAGCTTTTATTTGAGGGTAGTTACATCCAAATCAGGCGAACGGTGTAGGAATTACAACAGTTTGCATATGTGCCCCCCACTTATTAAGGGACCAAAAGTAATGGGACAATTGGCTTCTCAGCTGTTCCATGGCCAGGTGTGTGTTATTCCCTCATTATCCCAATTAC
>JAODKF010000055.1:1805790-1822848 GCA_026779585.1 Mormyrus proboscirostris | reverse complement strand
GTCACATGGCCCGGTTTTGGGGGTTGCCCTTTTCGTATTTTTTTTTTTTTTTTTTTTTTTGGGGCCTGGATGTTGTTTGGATAGACTACCTCCCTCATCAGAGACACATTAACATGGTCCAAAGCCCCTAGACTATCTGAGTTGTCAGAGGCCTCCTTGCTCTCTCCTGCGATAGTGTAGCTTTCGACTGGTTGGGGGCAGGGGTTAAAATTTTATTAAACAAGGTAAACCTGTGCATTAATGTGTGCATGGTTGTTGGTTGGTTGTTTTTCTTGTGAAAACATATAAAATGGATGTATTATGCAAGCATTTTAGTTTCCTACAGATATTTAAATGTTTATATATTCCCACCCCCATCTATTTAGCCTTTTACAGTGTCTCATCTGGGCCTTTGTGCTGGGATTATGGTGACAGCCTCTCACAACCCCAAAGGGGACAACGGCTACAAGGTAGGTGGCTCACTCTGCCCTGCTCGTAAGAGCCATTTTACTGATGGGCCCATTAACATCACCATTCATTGACTCTGACATGTGAATGCTACCCCTAAGATGCATCTTCTGGGGGCCTTTTCTGGTAGGTCTACTGGGAGAACGGCGCCCAGATTATCCCACCCCATGATAAGGAGATCTCCGGGTACATCGAGCAGAACCTGGAACCCTGGCCGCAGTCCTGGGACGAGCAGTTGGTCAAGAAGAGCCCTCTGCTGCATGACCGGAAGGAGGAGATCAGCCGGGAGTACTTCAAGGCCATTCAGGAGCTCTGTTTCCACAGGTGGGGCCCCAGTACAGATAGATTAGGTAGCCAGTGCTCTGCCTCCATCCGGAAGCGTGTGAGTTTGTTTTACTGGCGAACACTGGAGGTCTTCCTGAATTCAGTCGCTGTGACGATGCCGTCCCGTCCCGTCTTGCCCCCCCCAGAGATACTAACAAGAGCTCCAAGGTGAAGTTTGTCCACACCTCTGTCCACGGCGTCGGCCACACATTTGTGCAGTCGGCATTTAAGGCCTTTGACCTCCCTCCTCCCATGCCGGTGGGGGAGCAGAAGGACCCCGACCCCGAGTTTCCCACAGTGAAGTACCCCAACCCAGAGGAAGGAGAGGGTGTCCTGGTATGTGCATCTTTATTATGCTGAACGCTGTCGCAGCTTTTCTATTTGATGAACTTATTCTCAGAGGTGGAAAGTTCAGGTCCATAACATAAAAATCCAGACTAGGGTATTGTTTCAACCAACCTGTTGAGTACTCTGTGACTGTGACTCTTTATACTGAACTGGTTGGCTGACACAACCTTGGACTGGATTTGTACTTTCTGGACCTGAACTTTCCACCTCTACTTATTCTGTTTGCTGTACATTTCTGTAACTTGACATTGCACTAATGATGCAAAGGTCATGGGTTCTAATCCTAGGGAACACACCTTGTGTAATAGTTGTAATCCTTCCCTCTACTGTAAGTTTTATTTGAATAAAAGCATCAGATAAATTTCAGTAAATGCTGATGGCACTTTTAAAGTATTTCTTTAGATAAAACCAGATAGTTCTGCTTTTTAGCTCATAAAAAGGAGTATTGCTCAGTCTAGGTCACCTGTGTCACGCTCTGCGAGCGGCGAGCAGGTAAGGGAGGAGAGAGCAGCCAGGTTGACAGTGAAACAGGGGTTTATTAGACGGATAAGTAGTCACAAAAGGCATTGACGGGGTATGACGACAATGACGGATCTGGGAAGACTGACTGAAACGTGAACTAAATACAAGAGACAAGCAGCAGTAACATGACACAGGTGATCACAATCGGGGAATCACACGAGGTAATGAGGTGGGCGTGGCACGCACGAGGATCGTACGGAGCTGGACGTAACAACCTGTGCCCAGTCTGTGTGATGCTAGCCGTCCTGAGACAGCAGAACAGCGAAGCGGCCGCATTGTGCATCACATGCCCCTGAGAGAGCCGCTCTGTGTCTGTCCTGTCCCCAACAGACCCTGTCCTTCGAGCTGGCTGATACAGAGGGAGCCACCGTGATTCTGGCTAACGACCCCGACGCCGATCGCCTGACTGTGGCTGAAAAGCAGCAGAGGTGAGATACTCCGCGCGGCGTCTCCCTGGAGAACAAAACGCAGGTCCCTCTGATCCCTTCCACTGTCTTCCCAACAACCTTTGTTTTTATTGAACCCATTCACCATCTTTACGGCTTTGGTACCAGTCAAAAGTCTGGACCCACCTGCTTGTAATGCATTTGTCTCTATTTTAGCTATTTTAATCACCTTATAATAAAAGGCCTCGAGGCAAGGAAATAATACATATCAAATATCGCAACAACCAACAAGTGTTCCACATCTCAATGTTCTCACATTTCTTCAAAATGGCCCCCTTTTGCTTTAATAACAACATTGCAGACTCGTCAGTCTTCAATCCAACGCATCCCAACCCAGTTCGGTAGGGTTTAGGTCAGGGGAGTGTGGGGGCCAGGTCATCTGTCACAGCACTCTATCTCTTTCAGTGTTGACAAGATGATACTGTTCTTTCATAACCTCGAGGTCTGCTTAGGGTCATTATCTTGTTGAAAAATTACTGATTTTCAGTAGGTGTGCCCAGACTTTTGACTGGTACTGCATTTAACGTCAACAGAGAGCTATGTTGTCGAGCAGGCTTTAAGCCATCTCCTGCCTGTCGCTCCCTCCCATGTTTATGTATGAAACATGCGTTAAAATCCCATCACCACCTGAGTGCAGTCTCTGCCAGTGCATTATTGTTCTTTTTTAAACCCTTCTAAATCTTCTGAAATGTTAGCCGTGTAAGTGAAGTGAAAGGCATGCATTTCCGCTTGTTTTTGGGCCAGCGGTAAGTGGCGGGTCTTTTCCGGAAACGAGCTGGGTGCCCTGCTGGGCTGGTGGCTGTTTCGCTGCTGGAAGCTGAAGAACCCGGAACCTGCTGCAGTCAAGAACATCTACATGCTGGCCAGCACGGTGTCCTCAAAGATCCTGCGGGCCATAGCACTCAAGGAAGGGTTCCACTTCGAGGTACGAGCTTGCGGCCCCTGGGGGGCCTCAATGTGTCGCTGCAGGATCCAGGGAAATACCCAGTCAGCAGAATCGCTTAAGTAGTGGGGCGGGTAACAGCTTTATCTTACATAAACAGAAAGCTGGTATCCCTGCCGAGTGACTCGAGGTGTATCTGGGTGTCCCATCTAACTGAATGTAGTAGGGTCAGCTTTTTGTAGCCCCCAAAACAAATGGAATACCCTAAGAGTCAAAAATCTGGACACACCAACTGAAAATCAGTTATTTTTCAACAAGGTAATGACCCTAAGCACGCCTCGAGGTTATGAAAGAACTGTGTCTTATGAAGAAGGAAAGAGATGGAGTGCTGTGACCGATAACCTGGCCTCCACAATCTCCCCCCCCCCACCTAAACTTTATAGGGCTGGTTTGGGATGCGTTGGGTTGAGGAGTAAGAGCCAAGTTGTGTCCAGAACGTGTGCAAGCTCCTTCAGGATTGTTGGAGAAACAATACTGGGTGGCTAAATCTGGAAGCCGGTTGAAAGAATGCCTAGAGTCTGCAATGCTGACATTGAAGCAAAAGGGGGTTATTTTTTAGAGTCTAAAATTTTGAGAATTGTGAGATGCTAAACACTTCTCTTGGTCGTTGCAATATTCCATATGTATTACTTCATTGCTTTGGGGCTTTTTACTGTTAGGTGAATTACAGCTAAAATAGAGACAAAAGCATTAAAAGCTGGTGTGTCCAGAATTTTGCCTGGTACGATACCTGCCTCCTGACGTGCCTAAAATTCTTTTCCATAGCTTCTAACAGGCTAGCTGCCTCTAGCGTGCCTCTCTTTCTCAGGCTGTTTTATAGATTTCTGTTGCATGGATAACCCGGCAGGGAGCTGTCGCCTAGCTCTGCAAAGGAATCCAAGACGCCAAGATAGTCATATATTCATATAAGCTTCTCAGAATCGCCCCCCTTGTCCCACCCCCCTGTGCGTTGGCTTCCTGACTGGGTTCACTGGTTGTTGATAAACTGGCAGTGAGTGCTTTGGCTTGGTCTCTAAATTGCGTCATTTTTACCTTTCACCAGGAAACCTTGACCGGTTTCAAGTGGATGGGGAACCGAGCCAAGCTGCTACTGGACCAGGGGAAGACGGTGCTGTTTGCCTTCGAAGAGGCTATAGGTACATCCATCACAGCCTGGCTTTAATGGGGAGCCTTGTGCTTTTTTTATTCTTGTGTGTCTCATGTTAAACAGCCAAAAGGTGAGCAGCAGTGATTATAAGGCGCTTGTGCTTGGATGTTGACGTGAGGGCCAACGACCATAACAGAAGAGGTTACCCAGCATTTTATAGTCCTGTCATGTGACCTGCTTTTGTATTCAGTCTTTGACCTCCATTTGTATATGGGAGCCTTCTGATAACGGAAGAATGGACGTTTGTCACCCCACCAGGCCGGGGTATTTGTGCAAAATATTGTCACTTTCATTGTGTCATTTGTAAGATCTAGGTTGGCTTTACAGGGTTTTATTGAGCTTCAAATTGTCAATAAAACCATTAAAACAAAAATAAAACCCTTAAAACAGAAAATGCCATTTGGTTTTCCTTTATATGTTGTAAAGGGAACATAGAACTTTCAAATGTCACAGTGAACAATGACGATATTTCTTACTACCTCTTAAGATTCTGGGCCTCTTGACCGATTATAGAGAATTTTTCATCTTAAGTTGGGTAACGTGCTACAGTGCTTGCTGTTGAATGTTAGCGTCAGAAAGGTACAGGCATCTGAAAATGGCCGACCAAGCATTTTGCAAGCAGAGGGAAAGTCTCAATGAATTTCAAGCTGGTGTAACCACAGAGAAAATTTGGACTTCTCATATTGGCCCAGAGGCAAACAAAATGTCACAAAATGATTCAACACTGAGATGGCTGAGTGTGGAGCATCTGTTGAGCTGGACCAGAATGACCTCATAGTGTTGGGTGGTATATAAGATGCAAGATGAGAGTCTACCATTTATATCAATATACTGTTATTGTGCGATAAAATCAAGTCACACTTACTTCTAAAAGTCACCAATAGTATTCTTTCCGGTCTGTAAACAGTGTGAGCTTTGGTGTGATGTTACACAGAATCGCAGGTTAAAAAGATCGTAATTTACTTACACACTTTCCATGGTTTCCAGGCTTCTGTTTAGAGCCGTTTGCTAAATAGGCATTCAGTTTAGATTTTGGTGTGTGTTTTTTTTTTTTCTTTTCTCTTCATGAACATTCACCTTTTGTGTAAGACTGGTGAACTGACAAAAAGTCTGTTGGCGGACATATTGGGATGAAATGTAATCAAAATGTAGCTGCTTTATTTGACCCGTGCAAAACACATATAGGCATCATTTATTTTAGTCTTTACTTTGAAACTGTTTGGAATGAAGAAAATGTGTGTTGTTGCAAAAGGGGCGAGGGAATTCCTATATTTGCACTCTGTTTTGACCACAATGTTTGAGTACGTATTTGACATCGTACATGTGGTTTTCACTTTAAATGAAACATTTATCCCCCACATTGTTCATTATGTTTAGTACTTATTGCTGCTTATACTGCTAATCTCGTCACACTATGTACACTGCATAACAATCTGAAATCTCTTTAGTTAATACCCTTTCTGACTTAATGTGGAAAGTCTGCCTCAGCCACACTGTGAAATTGTAATTCATAGCGTAGTATGTCATACTATATTCCAGTTTTTTTGTTACATGCTGAATGTTGCACAGCCATTAAGAAATCTCACTATTTAATGACCTGTCTCACTTTTGTTGCAAATAATTTGTACAGACATCTAGAATCTATATAATTACTATTTGCAGTATTGCAATAGGGTTTTTAGGATTGCCTCATACCTGTATTTTCTCTTGTGTTTTGATTGATCTAGTGTTAATTGTCTTGTCTGTATTGGAGCGAAATGTCAAGTTGAATTCCTTGTGTCACTTTACTTGGCCAATAAATCTGATTCTGATTAATAGAATATACCACAGTGTATACCGTGTATTGCTGTTCTGCTTAAAATCATTGACTTATGGTTTTTGGTTACGGTTTTCCTATTTTCGGCCTTTGAGGATCTGCTTGTGTCTCCCAAAGGTTACATGTGCAGCCCGGCAGTGCTGGACAAAGACGGCGTGAGCGCGGCCGCCATCGTCGCGGAGTGCGCCTCCTTCCTCTGTGCCCAGGGCCTTACACTCACCCAGCAGCTGAGCACCATCTACGAGGAGTGCGTGCCCTCTCTGCTGCCCTTTCGCTGCTGTACTTACCCGCTGCCGCTCCAGTGGAGAGTGCTGGTTTCTGTGGCTGCCTGATTCCCTAAAACCGTGGCCTAACTGGTGCCCACATTTGCCATGAATTACTGAACCTCCTTTACTGGTTTCTGGTGAGGTACAGTTGCTGTCTGTAAAGTCCACCCCCCCCAGGCATCCGTTTTTCAGCCTGATGTTTTTTCTCTTTGCCTGTCTGCCCCCTCCAGGTACGGACATCACATCACCAGCAACTCGTACTTCATCTGCCACAACCAGGACACCATCCGGCAGATTTTCGAGCGTCTCCGTAACTACGACGGGAAGAACACCTACCCCAAATCATGTGGGACATTTACTGTGTCCAACGTGCGCGACCTCACCACGGGCTATGATAGCAGCCAGCCAGATAAGAAGGCGGTACGATTTCATGCAGTTTTATCAAACTACAGCACTTGTGTGTAGCTTAATAGGCTAGGGATGTGTGTTCATGTGCAGAAGGTCATAGCTTCCAATCGCATGACTGACTTGAGGAATTATATCACTATAAGACTTTTGAGCAAGGCCTTAAACGCTTCTTTCACCAAAATGTTCCTCAGTTGTACATTGCTTTGAATGTAAGCATCTGATAAATAAATGTAAATAAATGGTATTGATGAATATACACTAGAAGTGAATTTATTTTAAAATCTGTTTTATCTTTAAATCCGTGTCAACCCAGGTGCTCCCGATTAGCAAGAGCAGTCAGATGATCACGTTCAGCTTCTCCAACGGTGGGGTGGCAACCATGAGGACCAGTGGCACTGAGCCCAAGATCAAGTACTACACTGAGCTGTGTGCCGCACCCGGAAACAGGTGGGCTGTACAGGTATCCCTTGGACATAAATGTAATTCTTAAGAAATTCCACTAGGTGACGCCAGAGTCGAAGATTTACTGTCTATATTGGCTTGTCTAAATAGTAATTTTATTGAAGCAGAGTAAATAGTTTTAAATACTTGTTAGGAGTATTGAACATGGAAAAGTGAATCATTAAATTCTGTAAAATCAAGTGTACTAAAAAAATGTAAGCATTCATTACATGTAGTTGGCTAATCAGTGTCTCTGAATTTTCTATGGGACCGTTTGTGTGCATGTGTGTGTGGCTGTGCTGCCTAGCCCCCTCACAACCCTGGATGGCTGGATGAGTGGATGGATGGATGGATATTTCCTGTTATTCCATTGAATTGTGCTGAGCGTACTGTAGACATCCAGTCTAACAGACTCCGCTTACTTTTTGTTGCAGCGATTTGAAACAGCTGAAGGAAGAGCTGGATAACTTGGTGGACGCCATTGTGAAATTTTTCTTTGAGCCAGAAAAGAACGGACTGTCACCAAGGCCGCAATAACAAAATTCCTCTCTGCCATTCACTGTGACTAAATAAATACATGCTGTTAGCGTTCGCCTTTGATGGTGAAGAAATGAGCTGGTAATCAACATTCCTAAAATCCCACAAATTACATTGTGACTAATTGATAACCTGGGACTGTAACTGCAGCTCATTTTCTTTTTTATTTTCTGATCTTGGAGTTAGATAAGGAAAAATTCAACAAAATAGAGCATCTATTTAGTGTGAACACCACAAACTTTTGTGAATAAAACCTTTGCTACTCTGTTTGTAAAAGAATCTTTTAACCTATAATAAACCAAATTTTAGCTCCTGCTTAAAAGCCTTATAAGAGGATGCACCGATAAGGAGTCGATGCCTTCAGTGTTGTTACTGTATAATTCTGATCGAACAAGAAACATAACCGTTAACTGTTTACATACTTTTCAAGTATGTCACCTGGTAGCCATGCAGGAAAATGCATAGAGTCTGCCAGGGAACCCTCTGGACATGTCCTCTGTATAAGCACGTTTCTTGTATACATTGAAATGATTCTGTAATGAAGGGTTAACTAACCCAGCTGGATTTGCCCTTTGCCTGTTTACCATAAATCTACCCCCCCCTTCAGTCATCCCCTACTTTAAAATGTCTATCGCTAGGTGGCACTAATACTTATAGTAAAAACCATTAGGCAGGACGTACGGTGTGTCCTGATTCATGAATATACCGATTAAAGTATTGTTACAGAAATGTATCTTCCCAGAAAAGTGTTACAGTAAAAGGCATTTTAAATGTAAAGCTTGTATGGAATAGTCATGATTGAGATATGCAGCTGCTTTTTCAGTACAAGAAATACTGTAATTCCAAATACAATCGTTTCATTTGAGTAGTTCTTTTGGAAATTCTCATAGATATACTGTAATAAAGTGAAAGCTAGTGGTGCTTCATTTAATAAATAAACGATACTAATATCGATGCAAAGTACATTATGTTGTCTTTTGTTTTCGGCCGAATTAGATTAAAATGTGTTTTTAAATTGAACGTCAAACGTGTAATTTCCTGCTTCCATCTAATTACATGAACGCGACAAGAAATGCCGCCCCCAAAGGTATTGTAAATGTTAAGACTGCGGTCGGATCATGGGCGGGCAACCCAAGATAATTTGATTAAGGTGCAGTAATTGCAGAAAAGAAAGACGAAGTGTGATCATTCATAGGGCTTGTAAAGCGATGGTCCGTTGCTCTCCGGCTGGCTATTTATAGCGGCCCTCGTAGTCCGGAGCGGCTTGGTCACCTATTTTAGAGGCAATGAGGCGCTGTTAGGTGACGATCGGAAGGACTGGCAAGGGGAGCCGGCCGGTTTTCAAGAGGAACCTAGCGGTATTCGTAAGGTAAAGACGCCGTAGGACGTTAAATAAAAACATCGAGATCCACCAAATGCAGTAAAAAGTTACAAACAAATAAATGGTATTTCCGTTTCAGCTTACCTGGGCTAAATTTTTCTAAAGTACTGTTACTTTTATGGTTTGTCAATACAGTAAGCGTTTCACATTTATTCCGATGGCGTTAACAAGTGATTTGATTCTGTCTGTCTTCTCTTTATGCTACTCATTTGCAATAGTCAATAGTTTAATGGGACCGATCACCATCTATTTTGATTTAGTCCACAGTTTGTGTATGTATCGAAACAGCAAAATACGGTCTCATAACTGTTGATTTGATGACTGAGTTTCATTTCCTCGTCCGTCACCATCAGAGCTTCCTAGCGGGACTCTGCTCGCCTCTGTCACAGTCCCGCAGCACCGGCTCAGCATGGGGACCAGTAGCCCTTAAGCCAAGTTGGGTCGGTACCGCCTGCCTTAGTCGGTTTACGGCGGCCGCGGTCCATGCGTTTTGGAAGAAAAGGTTCGATTATGCAGAAGTACAGAGGGGTCGGTGAGTGATTTGCATTATCTTGTTTGTTCTTTTATTTTAGCTTTGATGTATTGTACACGGTCTCTGCAAAGACAATAAGGTAGCTGGTTGGCGTCAGCTTAGATTAAGGGGTAAAGATTTGTTTTGAAAAACGGATGTGGCACTGATCGTTTAATGTGCCACATGCGTCTCTGTTTATTAACATATACAGTTAATGAAATATCGCATTTTTTATTTGCTTGTTTTGCAGCGATGTGAATTTCAGGTTCACGGTTTCCGGGGTGGACATACTGTATTTCTGGCTTTGGTTTTTAATCCCGTGCTCTTGCACTTCATAGCCGTTATCACGGGGGTGAAACAGGACTGGAGCCGGAGTGCGAGTCGCCCCTGACCTTGCAGCCCGACGGAACACTGTCCATTTATAAAATAAGAGATTAATTGAAAGTGTGCTTATGAGACGGCTCAGTAGGCGCCTGTGAAACCCGACCTATTCGGCAGGAAGTAACAGAAATTAACTGCACCCTATTAAACCACATAACATACTACCTGTTCGCTGACATCGTTACGTTGTGTTTAATTCTCTTTTATAGATCAAAAAATTACGTTATTTGGAATTTTAAGCGTTTGAAGGCAATTTAAAGTTATACTTAACCCCAATTTGGTTTTTATCTGTCCAGATTGCTCCAAGAAGAACTCCTAAACATATGGAGGGAATATATTTTGAGGTGAAACGCAAATCGCACTCGAACCAGGAGCAAGTCGGCAGTCAAACAGACAGATACCCCCTTCATGCCCGACTACCGCAGGGTGGACTGGAGGATGGGGACGAGGAGGTCCAGTACAAGCTTCAGCTGGTGGGCTCCCTCCCCGTACACCCTCTCACCACGATGACCATGCTACCCTGGATAGTGGCAGAGATCCGCAGACCTCGGGACCACGAGAAATACCGAGGCGGCTCCAACGCTGGCGTCCGCGCCATCCAGGACCTGCCCGTGTGTCTGCGGATTTCGGGCTCAGCTGTACGCTGCTGCCTGGACGTGGCTCCTCAGAGGGATTGGGACCCCCTGCACCACACCGTGCTGTTTGAGTACCGGCCCCATCACATCCACAAGCTGGTCCACAACAGTCAGGAGCCGAGCTACTTCGGTTGTTTGGCCCGAGAGCAGTCCAGGAGCACTTGTCACGTACTGCGCTCTGAGGACCACAGCAAGGTGAGGAAGACCGGTCTAACTGCAGCACAGAAATTCTACCCACATGGCCTGCAGCTAGGCATGTTGCCTATAAAAGAGGAAGAACTGAAGAGTGTTCAGCTTAGGCTAGGGATAGGCAACCCTGATCCTGGAATGCCGACATCCAGCAAGTTTTCTATCCCACCTGGTTCCTGATGAACCACACCTGACCTCACACAGATCGTAACTCATCAGTTAGGATAGAAAACCCGCTGGATAGTGGTACTCCAGGATCAGGCTTGCCTATCCCTTGCTGAGACTCTCAGGGTTAACAGAAAAGGTCCAGGTGTTTCTGTCTGTAGACCAAGGACGCAAACTCCATTACGCTCATCCAGAAATGTGTCAGCGTTCAAATATTGAACGCGGAGCACATTGTGCAAACGTGCAGCGATCTCTCAAGCTATTTATGCCAACAGGCCAACCCTATGTGATGGTTGAGGTGTAAAGGTGATGAGAATGCAGGTTAGAAAGTTAGAATTGTGAGAAGTCATACTCCAGAACATTTTTTCTAAAGTGAGGAGTATAATTCACACAAAAGGGCCAACCTTATCATTAGCCAATAATATATTTGATTCTGTGAGTGACAGGGGAGATTTACTCCAGGAGCCAATCAGCTTTCAGTTGGAACCAGTGCCGTTGTGGCACCACCCCTTTATACATTTCTTCTCCTTAGGTATTAAAAAGGTGATTAGGTCTGCTACAAGTGGTTTGTATTGAGGCTGTTTATAGTGTCTCCTAGTCAAGTCCAAATCACGGACCTTATTTTCATCTCCCCAGCAACTGAAGAGAAGAAAACATCCACAATGCAATTTGTTTGACACAATCAGCTGTCAGGATCAGGTTTCACAGACCCTAAATTGAATTGATAGTCGGGGAGGGGGGGGGGGGCGTTGCTGGGAGGATTTGGGAAGAGGTCATGGAGGGAGACGGTGACTGAGAAAGGAGGAATGGATCCAGGAGCTTGCCTGCTTACTGCCCAACTTCTTGCCGTTGTGCGCCTATAAAAAGCCCACTGCTTCTCTAGGGTGACCTCATAAGCATTTGTTTTGATATCTGGCATTGTGATATGATATCCAGGGGCACTGCGTTGGCCGTCACATTGCTATGAGGGACGTGGTCCCAGCGGAATGCCAGCTGGACCCATAAATCCATGTCATGTATGGCACACTGGGTCCAAAGGTCACTGGGGGTCCACTGCGCACTGCAAACCTAGGAGATATTCCTATGAACACGCTTTCAGAAGGGGACACCAACAGATTGTGTGGTATTTTTACAGCATCGATAGCTTGGCTGACTATTTTAGGCTTATTAGAACCCCAAAGGGACAGCTCACATTTACATGACAGGTCCATTTATAAATGGTGACAATGTGTGCGATTGGGATTTGAACAAGTGGATTTTTTTTTTTTTTTTTTTTGCATTTGTTTATATGTCTTCAGACAGGATGTAAATTCTTAGTCGTCATGGAAACCATTTCCTGCAGACCTGTGTCAGTCACAGTCACCAGAAAACTGAAACTGCAATGCTTCCTGTAATCTGAATGTGAGTAATCAGTTCACTGGCCAATGGGTGCAAAATAAATTCCGTATCCTAAAGCACCATAGTGTACACACATTGTAAGCATTAAATCATAACATATAATTTAACATAATGCTGAACTCTGCATCCTGTCCAGGGTGTACCCCAGGCTTGTGCCCTGTACCTGGGATAGGCTCCAGTCCCTCCTGGGCCCTGACCACAATAACAGGTTAGAGGGTGGATGGATGGTTATTAATACTGAAACCACAAATCAGGCACACACTCATCCAACCATGCCTCCCCGGTCCCTTTGAAGTTGCCACATACTCCTGCCTGCCCTTTTGATGGTGTCGTGTTGCTTTCTGACACTCTACCATGTTTGGCTCCCTCTTTGATGCAACGCATTGTGGGAATCCTCCCCCTTGCAGACACCCTGAGTGATCAGGTGAAGGCAGGTCACCTGAGTAGGTCTGAGAGTAAACAATAGATCAGCTTTCTTCTGGGTGGAATGACTGGTGGTACAGTCCCCTCAGACAGAGCACTTAGATACTGTGGCTGTATTATGTTTGTGCTATTTGATCTGTACACACAAAGAATGTTTTCTATGTTTGTATTGTTATTGTAACTGCTGGAATGAGGAACAGACTAGTATCTTCTTTTCAAAGATCAAAGTTATTAATCATAAGAACCCCCCCTTCCCAATAACTAAAAGGTCTGACCTGTGTTTATCACTTAGAGTATTTTATAGGACAAAGCAAGGTACAGGCACCATAATGCGCTTTTTGGCTGGAAATACACAACTCTTAACAGAGAAGCAGGTGATTTAATGTATATCGATATTTCTGCGTTGGTTTTACTTTAGTGGTTTGTTTACAGATGCGTAAATATAGCCTACCGTAACTATGAAACTAAGGGGACAAACCCGGAAGTGAAACAACCTTATTTATCTGACACGAATTTACTAAAGAACACATTTTCTTTGCGGTAAACATGAGAAAGCGGGGAATGGCGTGGTGCTGCGAAGCGACGCTGGATGGCACTATTAAAGCGTTGCAGTTTGTGCCTCTAGGTGGATCCCCTTGCAAAGTTCAGAGTATTAACTTCATTGTCTTGTAAAAAAAAAAAACCTAAAAAAAAACCTGCAGCCTCTGGTCGTAATTGTTTAGTGATTCTTTTTTTTATCGCAACATTCAGAGTAGTAAGGGGAAGCCCACAGTCGTTAAAAAATAAATGAGGAAATAAGTCAACACATCACTGGTGCTTTTTAGGTGTCCGCATTCCCAGTCCTATTTTAGCAGAACCCCCCCCCCCCAAAGACGGTGGGCTGACAAAGTTTTGAGGTCCACATATTTTTTTTCTAATGGGCTTTCTTCGGATCGATTTAGTTTATAAACCTCAAGTTTCCAGCTGATCTTACTTTAACGAACAGAGGGCCCGCTTTTCAACTATTACTGGAAATCAAAGTGTGCTTGGAACGACAACAGACGGTGTTTTTCGGCGGGGGCTCGGAGCCCCTTTTGGCGCCGCCGCTGCCCGCGCTCTCCTGACGGGGAGCCGCCTCTTCCCGGTGCGCAGCCAGCTGAGCGCTTCGCGGCTGCGTGGTGCCGCTGTTGGGCCGGGCGCTGCGACTCCCCGACGGCCAGAAGAAGGCGTTCGGACTGGCGCCCAGCACCGTACGGGAGCGGCGAGGGGAAAGTCGGCGGCCGCGGTAATGAAATCACGCCTGCAGAAGCTGAACCTCCTGAAACGGGATGGCAGGAGAGAGCAGCACGGGGTGAGCGGCCGCCGCCACATCGGTTTAGCGCCATCCTTTTGTCAGCACTGAGGGGCTTCCCACTTCCCTTTTTTTGTCTTCCTCAGTATACACACCGCAGGTAACTCGCCTTAAGACGCGGGAGTAGTTTTTAAAGTGAAAGTTTAGCACTGTTATGGTGGCAACGGCTGCCTTTTTTGTTTAATAGATGAGCCGCATAGTATTAACAGTGAGTTACTCAAAGTTACATTTCGTATAAACACGGAGCACTTCTCAGGCGCTGTTAGTGATGATCGTTTCATTTGCCCGGTATTCTTAAACTCTTAAATGTATCCTAAAAGTGCGCATTAGTTTCAGATGTGAGTGTGGATTCCCAAGGCGCTTTGGGACGGATGCTGGTGTCTGACTACACACGTACTGGCTCGGCGTCAGTGAAAGTTTTAACATCGGTGACGGTTTCATTGCATTAATGCTGCCGCGGAGTAGCTGCATGATTGTCTCGCGCACGGTTTACATGCACGGTCTTCACGTGTCCGCACGTCGCGCGGATAGGTGGGCTTCACGTGACACGCGCTGCCCTCGTATGTGTACACACACGTATATGTGTGTGTGCACGCGCGACTCTCCTTCATGTATGTACATTTTAAGAAAATAAATTTTACGACCCGTAGGTAGGGCTTTTTTTGCAGAATATATGTTTAATCGTCCGGAAGATTTTAATCTGGAAGTATTCATCATAATTTAATGTGCGTGTATAATGATATTGGTTTTGTTATTTGCAGCTTGTTTCATAGGGAATTGTTTATAATGAACCAGCACAGGTACAGCCAAGATCAGCTTATGATGTGAAATGTAACCCATCCCGGTGTTGATGTCCGGTGTAGTCTGATGACCAGTTTTAACTAATTAAGTTGAAGAAAAGAGATTACCGATTCGCCTTCATCAATTGCAAACCCCACTTTTGTTCAAAACGTTGATTTTGCTTTGTTGTCGCACTGAAATTTTAGCCGTTTATTACCACATAGGTCTAGTTGGTAGGCCTAAACATTTTAAATGTGAAAACTACATTACTTACATTACATTAAGCACACGGAAAACTGCTGACTCTCTGAAATTCCAAAAAACTAATGCATTTTATTTGCAAAGGAAAATAAATGATAAAATACATGATAAAATAAAAAAATTAATCTTGCAGAAACAGTTCTGTGGTTTTCCAACATGGGCTCTGTGTGTGGATAATTGCTTATGTTTTTATGAACCTGAGAGCCTTGCGCCAATATAATTTAAAAACATTTCCATTGAAAGTATTGGCACCGGTAAGAAGGTTCCACAAACACTGGGTGTGAACCTGTCAGCGTCACGCGGGATCGGGGTGCGGTTTGTGCGCAGTGGCTGCAAGTTGCGTTTCGCGAGTGCAGATGTAAACGCCGCCTGATGGAGGAGCTCGTCTGTCTTTCAGGGGAGACTCTCGGAGCGGCGTCATGTCTTTACCGGCACTGAGAGGTGCGGAGCGCCGTTAACGAGAAGCCGGTGCGCGAAGCCTTCACTCCGCAGGTTCAGTTTGCGAGTTTAATACACAGAAGGCAGCTACAGCGTGGTTTGTGTAGGTCTGTGGGGCGTATTCACCGTCCAGTTCTTAGTTCTTTAACTGTTATTATACGTGACGGCACGACGAGACTAGTTTGCGACTCTCTGAGCTGACATGTAATGCATAAGCAGTATGTAAACGCCACATACATGCCAAGTACAAATTTGGTGAATAGTGTGTGCTGCCCTGAGGTTATTTGTGGACAGGGGTACAGATGATTTGGGGGGGGGGAAATTACCCCCTCATCTGTCACACTGCCCAAAGCAGTATGCAACACAGATAAAAGCAAACTGAAAAATAACAAAGATCTGTCTCAGTGCTCTTTCATATAGCAATCAGTGCTAGGACACTTAGGCTTGGTATTGGTTATTTATCATTTATGCTGAACATATTTTCCCAATATCTTAGGCCAATTTATGTTACTGGAATAAAGCTTGACTTCATTTATATTTGAACTAAATATTATGCTTTTTTAGAATAAAACGATATATCTTTGAATGTGTCATTAATGCTAACACCACGTAATGTGTAGCATTACGGTATACTGGCGCTCAGTAAATTAAAACTTGCAACAGATTATATAGAAGGCTCTGTGTTCTTTAGGCTGTTGGCCAGAAGGCCATTTATGGGTGATTGGCAACTCTGTACCAGGCAACAAAGTAACAGTGGGCAGTGGTAGCTTGATGGTTAGGTAAGCGCACTTGTATTCGAAAGTTTGCAGGTTCGAATCCCCCACCAGCAAGTCACTACTGAGGTACCCTGAGCAAGGTACCGTCTCCAAGTACTGCTCCCCAGGCGCTGAATTAGCTGCCCCCTACTATGTCACGGAAGTCACATATGGGTTAAATTTCGTTGTTGCGCACTGTGTGGTGTGTTAACAATGACCACTGATCTCTAAATTCTAATTCTAACAGTGAATGTATGTTGGCCAGTGTCAATCAAAATATTTGGTATATTAAACCATTAGCCCAAGTCTCTGCATCAAGCATGGCTGGGTAAAGTTAAAAGTTGAGACATTTTCCTCACTGTTTTGTCTCCCTTAATGCAAAAGTCTCTCCTGTGTCCCTGTGTGTGGGAGACCTTTAGTGCCCATTTTAGCCTGGTTACCTCACTGGGGTAAAAAAATTGTCCTTAAGTGTGGCAGTGAGGGCTCTGAGTGTCCTGTACTTTCCGCTGGATGACAGCCGGGATGGACCTGAGTGTCAGCAAAATGATTATGAACTCTTCAGTGCACAAGGTCTAAGGATTTCTGGGCTTTGGTTATCACACGCTCCCGTTTTGTGTGTCATGTGACCCTTGTCGCTCTGGGTACAGTTTTCTCAGAAAATGCTGCTGAGAGTCCCCGGCCGGCTGGTCGATGTTTAATGGAGCTGAGGGTTCCTGGTCATCGTAAAACACGAGAATAAGCACGGGAGATCGCGAACAGGACCCTT
>JAODKF010000055.1:1740943-1764432 GCA_026779585.1 Mormyrus proboscirostris | reverse complement strand
GCCGGGGGGGGGGGGCGCTTATTGTCCAGGAGGCCAAAGGGAGGGAATTTGGCTTCCCCCTCACTCTCTGGTTCCCTGAGGTTTTGTCAGAAGTGAGAGAAGCCGGCCCAGACAGGAAACCACATGCTGAGAGCATGCCCCCCCCACCTTGGCCCCCCGCCCCACATTATCTCCCCTCCTGTTCCTCCCTTGTCCTCCATATTGTGTAGAAATAACGCCACTCACTGCCCGGCTCTCATCCCAGGTGGCACGCGGTTAACTCTCTTCAGAAACATCCAACCCTGAACGTCATCTCTGGGCCGAGTGTAATCACAGTCAAGGCTTCTCCCGTTTTGGTTTGAGCAATAGGTTTATGAAACAGTATTTTTCTTTCATTAATCACTGGGAAATAACCTGTAGGGGACTTCTGAAGTTCGCTTATCTTTCCATGTCGTTTTGGCTGTTACTCTTGGTCAATAACCCCCCCCCCAACCCCCCAGTTGAAAGTGTCCAATAATAAAGCCCGCTGCATCCTTCTCAGGTCTCCGTCAGTGTCACTTCGGTCTGCGGTTTGAGGCCCCAGTGGCAAGCCGAAACCGCATTTGACCAAGAGATAGATGAAACAGGAGGACAAAGTTAGCAGCAATAGACTGTGCAAACAGGATGAGGAAAAAGGTAGCAGGGAGGATGAAGTGATGCCCTGGCTCCCGTTCAGCCTGGGAAGGTGGCCCTCCTCTGGCCGGCTGCGCGCATATGAAATAAAAATTGCTGGATTTTCATCCGTTCTGGTTCATGTGTCTCTGGCTGGGCGGGACAACGAGAGGAGTCTTTGTTACATGGCACCCGCCTCAGGTGGGGTGGTAGGTTGTGGTCCTGGCGACACGGAGGCCTGGGCACAGGGGAGGATGTGGTGTGACGTGGCATGTCAGTAAGAGCACTGTTCCGCGGTGAACCTTTGGGCGGCTTAAAAAACACGAGCAAAGACGGTAGCTTGTTCCGGGCCCGGGTCCTGCTGGCCCACATGTGAAGCCCCTTTTCCGTCCCAAGTCTGCGATTTACCAGCGACTGTCACCAGAACCAACCCTTTGGTGGTCCGTCTGGATCCGTACGTTTGGTTAGCTGGCATGGAAATGAAAACCAAATGAGTTGTGTGTGTGTGTGTCTGTGTGTGTGTTCCCGCAGGATCTGTTCTGGGGCCTGTCCACCATCACTTTCGTGTAAGCATGACATGAAGCTCCTGCGGTATTAGGAGCAGTGCACCCTACTGTCTTGAACCCATTCCCCATTGCAGACATAATGCCATTTGCAAGTAATTAAGTTTAAAGACTTGCTGGCAGCTGGGTCTGTAATTAGAAAATATTTTATAAACCTATAATAGAACCTATAAAATTTGTCTGGGTATGCCTTTATTGACAGTTTAATGGAAGTGACTTGTGACGGCATCAAAACTGAAGCAAGTCGTCGGTCGTCTGTCGCTGGGTTTTTGAAAGGACTGGACAGATGGCTCCTTTGAATCTTCAGGTAGCTCTGAATGTGAAGGTGACGTGTCGATTTCGTTTTGCATGTCATAACAGTGCTGTGGATTTTTTTAAAATTTATTTATTTAAAAAAAAAAAAAAACCTAGATGCCTCGGATACTATTGTTCCCGTGAAGATGACATCACTGTCTCGTTCTTGCCACCTTCCAAGTGCATAAAATCATACTGACGTTTTCCTTTCATATATATTTAAGAATCCATTCAGCCTTTACTTCATATGGTTGGATACCAATTGCAGTCATTTCGAGCACTATGTTGTTGTGTTGTTGTTGCTGTTATTTTTTTGTCTCTGTTTTTGTAAACTTTTTTTATTATACTTTACACTGTGACACCAAAGGCAAATTCCCAGCATTGTCTAGACAATAAAGATTATTTCTTTTCTCTTCTGTTGTAATCGTGCCGTAGCTTGGAGCTTAGGAGCCTTAGTGGCCAGCGTTCCCATAGCTGTACATGCGTGTGTGCGTGTCGACCAGAAACCCGAGCTGTGCAATCGTCTGGGGTTTTGTGACAGCACAGTATTTTCTTTGAGCAATCCTATGGACTTCCCCTAACGTCTCCATGCGATGTGTCTGCATGCTTATAGGCCACGCGTGTCTCTTTGTGACCTTACCTGCTCCACACTGAGGTCCTGTGCGGGGTTTGGGTGTCTGTCTCTCTTTTTCTCTCTCTGCCAGTGTGTTAATCATTACATTCAGAGCCATGGATCATCCAGGCTCTACCAAAACCCTAGCAGACTTCGGCCGGCCAGCTCTCAGGCCCCATACATGTACTGGTGGGGTGGGGGGGCTTGAACCTGCAGGCCACCGCCTACTTTTTCTGTGCACATTTCCCCCCAAGGTACCTTGCAAAGTGTTGGAAGTAAACTTAAACATTGTCACGTGGTTCGAACACATGCATGTGTATACCTGCTGTAAGCCCAGCTCAGAGCTCTGTGGTTGAGTGATGATGTCATGTGACCTTTGTACGCCACAGCAAGAAGACAGCCACTTGGGGGTGCTCTGTATAGAACCTCCGTATGGCTTCCTCTTTTCAGGAAGCACGAGTGAGCTTTTTTTTTATTCTTATTTTTACAATCAAAGACTCAACAAACAGACATGGAGTCTCGACCTCTGTGAAGTGTCTTCATGTTGCTCTCTTAAAGCTACAGTACCTCCTTTTACAGCAGAACATGTGCTGACAGATAAGGCTTGAGATTACAATCTAGCATTTGAACAGAACATAAAACAAATATTGTAAATATGTAATAAGACCTTATGAAACCCTAACGACATTCTCAGCCTCAGGCTGCTTTGCATTTTTTTTTTATCTTAATGTAGTGTTAATTTTATATTCCTGAACTGTCCCTTTAAATAGAATGGTATCTATGCGAATTTTGTTCATTTATAAAGGATTCTGTTTACCAGGTTAAGGGCTGCTCTATGGTTGGTTTTTGGCCTACATATGGCTAAACCGCGTTGAACCTTGAACCGCAGATATCGGTCAACCTTCCACTGGGTGCGATAAGCTGCCGGTGTCAGCAGGGGTGCATATAGGAGAGCGGCTGATATAGAAGCCGTGCCTAGAACACAAGATGGCCATTCTGTTGGACCACTAAGGGAGGAATGGAATCGTAAGTTATAGGAGCTTTGGTTTCAAGTATCACCTGAGCAAAGACATATATGATTAAAATGATTATGATTATTATTAGTATATTAATAATGATGACATGTATTATTATTGTTGTTAATAATACTAATAATAAATAATAATAATAATGATGATGATTAATAGACCCCCTAATAATAATACTTCCTGTATTTACTATGCTGAGCTCTTCCCCTATTGGCTGAAATTTTGCCCCCTTCTCTGGCCCCAAAATTCGCTGAGACTCATAAAGCCCCTGAACCCAAACCCCCCGCCTCTGGCAGGTGATCCGGGTCGGGCGTGAACATGCTGTTCTTGGCTGCAGTCCAGGTCAGGGAGGAGTTCTGGGAGTGTGTTTCCCAATACGCGGACTGGTCTGACCGGGAACTGACGCAACGCCGACTCTCTCTTCCGTCAGGTGTGATTTATAGTTTGTCCAAATGAACCAAGTGAACTCGGGACCTGCCTGGTGATCACGAGATCACTGGATCATACCCTGATCCGGTCTGTATCACCCTAAATTGCTTTGTTGTCTTCCTTTGGACACCGTTCTGTAGAATCAATTAATATTTTAAATGAATATGTCTCTTGTGGTTCTGGATTTCATGGTACTGCTTGACTCACTTTGTTTTATTTAAAAAGGGCAGCATTTGTACTTGTAGAACAGCTCATATTTGTAAACGACACCTACTTTTCTTTCTCTTGTTTTAGTTTTTCTTTTTTGAGATGGGTCTTGATTTTTGTTTATGATGATGTTCTCTTTACTAACTTTAATGTAATAAAATCAAGATATCGATGGAAGAATGAATACAGCGGTGCCTTAAAAAAAAAAAAAGAAAACCTTTTTTGTTTAACATTTATAAAAAAATCACCTTCTGAGCTAATCTTTTCATGAGTACCAGCGGTTTCAAGCTGGTGTTGGTTGCCTGCTGTTGTGCGAGTATCGATGAGTAGCCCCTGAAAGTGATCTCCAAATGTTGGCTTGGTGTTCGGATTCAGAGAGGTTGCCTTATGCCTTAACAACGCTTTTTTATGCTCTAATGCCCCCCTGTCTGCTCCCTCTCTCCCCCCTCCAGGCCCCTGCCTACAGCCATGCTCATGTATGACCACCCGGTCAACACCAACGTGGGGGCGGTAAGTTCACCCACCGTTCTTGCTTGAGGAGGGGCGGAGGAGATACGACCATAAATGTCACAGGGTGTTTTCCTTTACCCACTAGCCTGCTTTTTATACATCCCGCTGGACTGTTTTTCATCAGGTGGGCTGCATCCAAACAGGAAATAACACATTTTTTTTTTAGTTTAAAATGGTGTACGCCTCCCTCTCCCGTACGGAGAACCCGTTTCACGGTCATGCCCTCTCCAGTCAGTGGCGCTTTGTGCTGCTGTACAGGCCACTTCCTTCCTGAAAAACAGGCCATGGAATTTGCATACAATAGGGGGAACGGCCAATGAGGCAAGGGATGGGGAGTGGCTGGGCCAGCCCACTGAGAGAACAAGAGAAGGGGGGGCAGTGCAGCCCCACAACGTGTAATGCCCCTATGGCAACCGTGATGATGGCAGTCAGTCTGTGACATGGTGAGGCTGATAACCGGTCTCCATCCATCCAGCGATCACTAATGCTCATTGTCAGGGGAGAGGGCACTGCCGTGTAAGGCTCTAACGGGGCCTTTCACCTGCTCCCGTTACGCAAACAGACATTCTGTCATCTCCGGCCCCCTGGTAGTTCTGTGTTCCACTGTGGCAGGAAAGCCCACCCCATCGAACATGGACATCTGAAATCTGGTAGAGCCCCCATTGGCATGTCGCACCAAGGCAGGGGGTGGCGTCGTGGCCATGAGCTCGGTGCCGACGCACTGCTTGCCGTAGCTGCTGCTCTACGACCATCCAGCAAAAGCTTCACGTATGAGAAATTTATTGGGTAATGAAGGTCTGATTCCGCCCCCAGCGCACATAATTTCACAGGGACTCTACACCTATGATGAGAAAGTTGCCTATAGAGATCCCACGGATGGCAGAGTGGTGACACCAGGGAGCCCCTGAGCAAGGCCCTTAACCACCTATTACTCCGGGGGCTGACCCCACTTTCTCAAGAACAAATGTTTGACGCTTTGGATAAATGCATCTGATTTAATAAATAAAAATAGTCAAAGAGAATCCGCTTCCCCAAACCTCTCCTGGCTATTTTTCTAATGCCCTGTTCTCTCCCTCTTATCTCTCCTTCTGGACACCTCCACCTCTTTTCCTGCAGATGTACCAGAAGTTCCCCAGCTTGAAGTCCCAAACAGAGACCATCAGGGTGCTCTTCTCCCCCACGCCCCCCGGCGCCATGGGTCCATTTCAGCTGAATCAGCACCAGCAGGACATCCATGACCTGCAGGAGCACCAGGCCGCTGTGACCCGGCTGCCCAGCACCAGCCCCTCGCAGCTGGAGCCTGTGGACCTCTCCCTCACCAAGCGAGGCTCCCCTTCCTCGTCCCGTGGCTCGCCGGTACCTCTTATCTCTGGCCTGTCAGGGGTGCACCACCAGTCCAAGCGGCTGGGCCCGGTGTCTCCGCCTGGGGCCGGCTCGCCCCCGCTGCGCCACAGCCCGGCAGACGTTCCCATACCCTTCCCGATGTTGACGCAGCTGCTTCCGAACGCACCCCCTGGATCCGGCATGATCCCGGTGCTTCCCAGTGTCATGCTCCAGCCGCTCTCCATCCTCTACCCCTCCCCCCTTTCCTTGCCCCAATCCATCATAGTGCCCCCCCTCCCCGGGGATGATCTGCACCCCCACAGGCAAGGTGAGCCTTTCTCCATCGCCTTATAACCTGCTTATCACCGCTGTTCTTCGTCACGCTCTAAGATGCAGGCACTTTGTTTGATGAAGAAAAAAAAAGTGTGTAGCGTCTGTTTGTCACATGACTTGAGATCAGCAGCGATGTGGCTTTTCCTGTCATGCCCCAGGATCTCCCATGAGGTCCGCAGACCTGTGCCAAGAGTCCCACAATATGCTGAAGCCCATCAAGTCCGAGCCGCCCGCAGAGCACCACCAGGACGCCCTCGGTGATGAGGTGACCTCAGTCATCTCGGCACCCCGTCTGTACGCTGAGTAAGTTACTGTCTTGTAGTTTGTCCTGTGATGGACAGAACTCGATAATTCCTGGGACGTTCATTGTTTTTAATTTGCAGTTGCATTACAAGGTTTCGAAATCTATATGGGGGTCCCTTACCTGGATTACCATGGCTCTGATTTGGCCATGCCCATAGCCCCCTATGTCACCCTCTGTTAGTCTTCATAATTAACCTTCACGCCCATTCCCATGAGACTCGTCACCCACGCATTTAGGACAAACTACTCGACACTAGAATCTCTGGAGGAAGGACAAGTTTGTCCTCCTCTCTCCAGTAGGGGGTGGCAGTCCCCATGTTGCACAAACCTAAACTCACACCTCCGTTCAGTGTGAAACTGAAAGTGTGACCCCCGCGGTTCTTTGCTGGGATCTGTCGGCACCTGCCCACCCCGGCACGGTAGTGGGGGGGCTGCGGCCATCCCAGGGAAGCATGGGGCACCAGTGTGGGCATGCCCAGTGCACTTTTCTGGCACCTTCTCTTAATCCACAGACACTGATGCTGTTTCAGGGCTTATATATACACTGTGAGTCTACAGTGAACATATACAAACATAGATGTTACATATGTACAGTACTGTGCAAAAATTTTGGGCAGTTTATGAAAATGATGTTCAAATGATCTTTGTGTTGGTATAAAACTATAATATTATCTCTGTCAAAGTGTGTCAGCTAAAGTTGACTCTGTATTTGCAGCAACCATCTAATACACCGTGTTTTTTGACTCGACCACTAACACATCTCAGATGTGTAATCAATATCTCATTGACTCTTCAATTAATTAATTAAATTAGCTAGCTGGTGGTAAAATGTAACAAGCATGTGGAATGGATGAGGTGCCCCTGAGGAGGTTTTGGCACTGAATTGTTGTTCATCTAGCCGTCTATCATGATACCAGTAAATTTTTGGAGAGCAGAGGAAGCACGTGTCAATCTTTGTTATGTTACTCTTAATTTTCAAATGTTCTAATTTTAATTGTGTGTGTTTTTTTGTTCTGAGCACATATGCACTGACTACCCAGATAAACAGCTTTAAACATTTCCTCTGACTGCCTGAGAGTTTTGCACAGTTCTGGGCGCCTGTGAGCACCATACAGGGAGAGAAAGTCAGGATGGAATCAGGGAGCCCAAAGCAACAGGGGCCCCTAAACAATTTGGAACGTAATTGGATTGGTCTGGGTAGGGGACCCAGTATGATATGCTTTAATCTGTAGCGGCACTCCTGTGTGCGCGTGTGAATGCGCGTGCGTGTGTGTACACATACTTCCATACTGTGTCAGTACTTCTGTTGGAATAATCTGGACAAAATGGAGGAATTGGCCACTCTAGCACAAGCAGTCTCCAGATCTGGTCCCTAAGTCTGCCATTAAATGGAATTTGCACGCAAGTTGCAAATGTAATACAGTAGTAATAATGACAATAGCAATACAGTAATAATAAAAGTAACTAAATATGGTACCTTGAGCTGACAGACTGTATAAGCCTCGCAATGTTTTCATGAGTGCCACGTATTGCACGCGTTCGTTACTACAAACTGTTGTATTTAACCAAAATTTTTAACGTAATAGGCTTTATGGCAGTCCGTTTGTAAGTACAGCCTGTACGTTGAGTCGGTGTTTTAACCCGGGAATGTTACACAATTCTATTCTTTCGGTACTGAAAGTGTGTCAAAACGACAAGATAGTTTCCTTCATCTGATAGCAATACTGTTACTCAGTAAAAGTAGTGTGTTTCTAACCTGGATGCCAGGGTTTGTGTTTTCCCATGACATCTTATTGAGGAATATTTTGTAACCTGGCGATAAAAGGAACATATCAAATAGCATATTTACACATTAATTTGCTTTCCCTGCTGCCTGTCTTCGATGCCTTGATTTTATCTCCCAGCATGCACCAGTTAGACACTGTGTCTCCATGTGTTTTGGGAGCCCTGACGTGGGCGGGGGATCTCATTGGCTGTTTTTGCTGGGAGTTCATGAGGTGTTTGTCTTCGGCGCGTGTGTCAGTTCCATGCTGAAACTTGAACTCTCATATTGAACTCTTAACCAAAAACAAGCATTGTGTCATCGTGTTTGCGGAGGAAGGTGGAAGGTCAGTTTTACACGCCCTATGGGTGTGGTGCCAATCTACTTTTAGACCCCAGCGTTACACAGAAAACGGGCTGCACCCGAGAGAGAGAGAGAGAGAGAGAGACAAAGACGGAGACGGAGACAGAGAGTGAGAGAGCGAGTCACTGGGAGTGGCAGGAAATGTTAATTACAGTGTTTGTACGAGGTGTGGTGGGAGCTGTGGGGGGGGGGGGGGTGTGTGCACACTTGTTTACCTTGTGATATTGCTAGCGTTTAAATGCAGAAAAACATCTTGTTTTAAAAAAAAAAAATGCTGGAGTGGAGTGTATTTCTAAAATAAAGGATAAATTGGAAAGCGAAATGAAATGTCCCTGACCCAAGCTGTATTCTATGCTTGTCATTGTGCAGTGGGTTCATTAGGTGTGTAAATTGCAGCTGTTTTGGAGACCTCTAGTGGTTGTAGAAAAAAAACGCATTTATTAATGTCTGGCGACAGGACATACATTGATACAGATTGTATGCATTCTATCTACAGCCGATGGCTTATGAACAGGGCTTGCTGTAGTACTGAGAGACTTCACTGCACCACTTTGATTAGATCTCCTTAAATCAATCTCTGCCCCTCCCCCCCCCAAACTCTCTAGGAGCAACAGCCCGTCGGTGATAAGGCTCTGCGGCAAGCACCCTCCCCCGGCAGAGTCCCCGGACACCCTAAAGAAGCGCCGTGTTCACCGCTGTGACTTTCCTGGCTGCAATAAGGTGTACACCAAGAGCTCGCATCTCAAGGCTCACCGACGCACACACACAGGTAATGAGCTGATGGTGTGCGAATGTCTGAAATCTGGGGTCTTAATTCTGCAATCTGGGTTCTTGGCCTAAGACTGTCTCCTCCTCTTGTGTGCAGGCGAGAAGCCCTACAAGTGTATGTGGGATGGCTGCACATGGAAGTTTGCCCGCTCCGACGAGCTCACCCGCCATTTCCGCAAGCACACCGGTGTCAAGCCCTTTCAGTGCCCCGACTGCGAGCGCAGCTTCTCCCGTTCTGACCACCTGGCCCTGCACAAGAAGCGCCACCTGCTGGTGTGAGCCAGGAGAGCGCCTTCCTCCTACCCCCTCCCCCCCACGTGCTGGCCACATATCCACGGGACCATAAAGGCCACTCCGACACCTGTGATGGTACTCATTTGGGGTTTTACCCAAGGTGGGGACACGTGTCCCTTCAACGGAAGACCCTCCTCCATTCACCTCATGTCACTTTTTTTCCCCTCAAACTCTGACCCGATGACCACTGCATTGGTCCCCATCCCTGTGCCCTCCCAGCCCAGCCCTCAGATGGCACAGATGCTCAGCTGGCATGAGCAGACTCTGCTGGCTGGAATCACACTGGAGACGGGCATGACCTGGACATCGGGCATGAAGTCCAGGTCGCACCTACACAATGTGAATCCTTTCAAAGACTATGCAAACATTTCTCTTTCATCCGGAGGGCTTGTTTGAAATTTATACCTTTTTCTATAGTTAGCAGTGCAGAAATGCGATTTATACTCACCACTGAGCTGTGTTCTAGAACTTTCTACACAACATGCATGTCTTGCAGTGTCACCAATCAGTGGAGGATTCCTGCCTCTCTGCTGTGACATTGTCAGAATGTCAGCAATATGACAAAAATGAGCAGAAACAGATTCCTCTCACCGGTGGGAGGAAACCTTCAGTTTAAATTTTGTGCAGAAACCTGAGCACTGCACCTGCCAGTCTGAAGGCCATGTCTGTGGGCTTCTACAGCATGTCACACATCATTCCTGGGCTTTGGCACCACCTATTGGGAGCCGTCGGCATTGCTCTTCAGTTCTTCTGTGCATTTTCACTCAAGTCAAGTCAGCACCTGTGACGCTGAAGATTTCCTTTTCTTTGTGGGCCCAAGGTCTGACTGGGCCCTTCCTGTCCGTTTAGCCAGGGTGTCTGCTGACCCTGTGTGGCTCCTGGGTCAAGGGCTTCCTCTTCCTCTGGACCTCCAGGGTCTTCCTGTTGGCTGCCAGTGGCTGGATCATAGGCTCCGCCCACAGAATGGCTCTCCACATACTGCTTGGCGGGTTTTTCCTCGTAAAATGTGAACCGTGTCATCTGGGCATTATTGTTGTGTTGAGAGATATTTAGGCTGGTTATGGGGAAGCAATAGCATGTATATTTCATTGTGTCTCTTTCTTTTTCTATATGACATTTTGTTAGGGAAAATAAAGTGCAAAGAAGGGACAAGCTTGTTGGTATAGCTGATTGTTCTTTAGTTATTTAGGTTAACGGGCCAGATTCATGCTGTATGCTGTTGTAAAGCAGGAATATTCCATAGATAACACATTTTGAGTTTACTAATCTCCAACAATTAATCTGAAGTTAAGATATGAGATATGAGATATGAGTCCTTCCCTTTAAATGCCATTTAAGGCCAAAATGTTGTGCATTTTCAACATATTCAAACCCTAAGTCTTCTGACCATAAATATTATAGAAGGTTTTCCTAAAATAAATTTTTGCACTTTAATATCATTAAAGAGCCAAATTCTCATCCTGGTTCCCTCCTACAATCTGTTTGAGCTACATGTAAATTGTTAAATTAGATGACCGACACTTTACAGTTCAGAATGGTAGATTGTACTCCCCTTTCTTTACGCTAGCGGTTGTACTGTGATGGCGACACAAATGCAAATTATAAAGTATACATAAATTAAACAATTGTTACTATGCGTGTGCTTAGCTTGTAACCATGTTATCTTGATACTATAATCAAACGTTATACTGCAGTAATATACCGCAAACACAAAGCTGCAAATGAGTGACTTTTTTGACAGAAACAATTTTTACCAGATAACGTCAGAAAGAAGGCATTGTGTTAGAGCAGAAGTGCCCAGTGTGTCTGTGGGCACGATGCCATGGCTTCCTGTGACAGTGCAAACGTTTCCACCCGCAAATATATATTTTGTAGTTCTTTTTTAAAGCTTTTCTTGCAATTTTTTTTTTTAAAACAAAAATTGTAATATATTTTGTTAAGACTGAATGGGTTATTAAAGGTTTTAAAGCATGATTTTTTTTTTTGCATTGTATCACAGAATTTTATGCATTTCTGTAAAGATGTGAATTTTGTACTGAGCTCTTTTTTCCTATAAAGATCTTTTAGGTTGGCAGTTCGAAAGGGAACTTTGTAATGACATAATGTCATATCAAACTGTGAAGAGAAATACAGAATGTACAGTTTTATATGAACATTCTAGCTTAATGTATTACTATAAATATATAATAAACGCTTGCATTTGATACCTGATTCTTGTTTACCTTCTTTTACAGTATTTCCCTTATTAGGAAAAGACTGGCTTCAGTGTAGAGCCTCCCGAATTTTCAATCTCTCCTTGCCTGTGACTCACTTGTGCCATCTTTCAGGCTGATTACATCATGCTTGTTTATGACTGAGTTTTAAATAGGTTTTGCCTCATTCTTTCAGAGTGACGTTTTACCGGGATTAACTGTTGCTCCCTGCATTTTCAGTTTAAGCAAATTAAGTGATGCATGTGATTGTTTGTGCATGCTAAGATCCATATCAAGGTATTTTTCAAAATGTCACGGTCTTAATTAAGAAGCAATTTTTCACATAGTAAGAGGACTTCTAAGTGTTTGGCTTTTTCCATACGTAGATGTATTGTGTTTTGATCACACTGCTACAATTTGTCATTAAAAGTGGGCTCGTCCGGGATTTGAACCCGGGACCTCTCGCACCCTAAGCGAGAATCATACCCCTAGACCAACGAGCCACAATTGCAAGCATAGTGGCCACTTTACCTCAAAAATTATGCCACGTTTTCAAAGTTACAGCGAGTGGTCGCTTCAGGAAATGTGACTCGACGCTTCCATCTAGTGGTTATAATGACATATGATATAAATAAATGTAACTAGATTTCCTCCTCTGTTTGAGGGATAAACTACGTGACTATTCGTGAAAATATCTCAGAACGAGGAAACTCATTTACAAAGAATGCTATGACCTTTAAGTTACATCCAATTTTGGTTAATTACTGAAAATGGGAGCTCAAGCCAGTACAATTGAAATGGGACCGAAGGGTACATTTGTCATAGAGACTATGATACCTTTTATCCTGGATCTTTCATTCTTTAGTGAATTAGTAGAGAAAGAACATGACGCCTGTACCCTACACACACCTGCAGACCCAAGTCTATCATGTGAGCTGAGCCACATTGGCCGCTGGATCTCAGAAGAACTCAACGCAGTTCAAAGTGCTAGATCAGCAATGTAACTGCGTGTTTCCAAGCTAAAGCCTACCGAATCAACGCTTTACTGGCCCTCTGACATACCAGAGGGACCGGTGGACTCCCGAATCAGTAAAACTTACGACGGAGGGCACCGAAATCCAGGGCCTTGGATGATCTCAGTCCAGTCATGCACTGAACATACATTTAGTTGTTTTGTTTAGAGATGGTACAGTTAGTCGCATATGAAGAACGTCATAATTGTATCCAGGAGGAACATGTAATGAACTTAGCATCAGACATAAATAAACAATACCAGTTATATTTCCATACCAAAACTACTGGTTTTAAGCATCAGCGTCCTATATAAACCTGATACGCTGGAGTTACTCGAACTTTCTACTCAGGTTAGGCTGGACAAAAGCAGGGCTCGTCCGGGATTTGAACCCGGGACCTCTCGCACCCTAAGCGAGAATCATACCCCTAGACCAACGAGCCAGATGTTCATAGCGGTGCCATGATGCTGGAGAATGTACCACGTCTTCAGACGGAGACCCGTCATTTGATTCTTCTGATTTGACTGTTACACTTGATATGTCGCCAACTAGTGTAAATCCGTCGCTTAAAAAGCCACGCTCAGGGCAGACAAAAACATTTCTTTCATACCCAGATTCTGCCTGGACTATAATAGGGTGTTTGAATTTTGAAGTAAAAAACTTAAAACTGATCCATGTTGTTTTGTTTATAAAGACGCTGTTCCATTGTTTTATGCATCTATGAAGTAGGGTGGCTACTTACAGGGAAAAGCATTTTTAAAGCCAACACAACTACCATAAAAGTCTTCATCTAATAATGACAACAAGCAAGCTTGCTGTTTTGCTAAATAATCTTATAAAGCAGATACTGACAGGTAAATTAACCAGTTAAAATGATTAAAGATCACAAAAATAGTATTTCTTTCCAGTTAGTACTTTCGCCTCAGATATGTGCATGATTCAGTTCCCCCTCGATCGACACGTTAAAAGGCGTTAAATGGCTTTATTAAAACACCCGGCAATGACCGTCGGGCAAGTGCGCATGCTCATTCGGATGGGGGCGAGCTGCAGCTCCCGTATGACGTCACGCCCACAACACTGACACGAGCTGCCGACGTGGCGGGGAAGGTAGGGCGGAAGGCGAGGGCTACTGCAGCTGCAGAAAACATTCGTGCCTTTTAATTCATCTGTACCCAAAATGACTTCTGTTTAAAGATCTACTGAGTGTTCCTGTAGGATTCATGCACGGACCCCAGCGGCAGAATTCACAAGTAAGTCATTTCACAAACAAGATTCTTCTTAGTTGCTGAAAAATATTTCCCAGTGGATATTATTTAATCATCCGGCACGTGCCAGTCTACACGATTGACGGGGAATAGTATACGACGATGAAATAATCTCAGCGCTATGCACGTAAACTCTTCTTTTATAGCTTGTCGGTACTTTTATATAGATGTTATGAGTCGCCTCCCTGTTCTTGAGTTATAGCCTGATATTTGCAGTCAGATTTCCATCCAGCTAGTACAACTTCTTTACACTTGCAATATTCTAACAATATTCTAAATGTCGATATCCAATATATTATGTCGCATTGTTTCAGCCGACCTTTCATTATCCGAATAATGGGGTTGACAGTGATTTTGAACGATTTGACCACATGGCGTCGCCCTAAATCCATATGTTAATGAGAGCATCAGCGTATTTATGGATCGATGTGATTTCTATGAGTGTAGCTGTTTTGTAAAAGACGTATAACCATTACTACTGCTGTTTATCATAGATATTCGGTTCAGTTAAAATTAATTTATGTAGCGCATTTTCACAATATTACGTTGTCTTAAAGGTGTTTATATTGTCCCTGCCCAATGCCCCTGAGGGGACGGTAGCAAGGAAAAACTCCCTAGTAGGAAGAAACCTTTGTACTCTAAGGGGGGAGCCCAAATTCCTAGGGCTGGCAAAGTAAGTCAGAAATAGCAAAGTCCCAGTTTATAAAGTAAAATTGTATATAGTCTAGGTATAAATAGTTGAAATTCTATCAGAATCAGAAAAACTTTATTTTGGAGGAAATTGCTCATGTTACTACTAACCGGTCACACAGACACAGGACAAGAACATAAAAGAATAAAGAATATCAGATGTAAGTATAAGAACTGAAATAAAATTATAAATAAAAATTATAAAAGAGAGCCTCTGGACTATATACACCATGATATATACAGACACAGAAATACAATATATATAAATAGAATAAATACTGTTGTGGTAAATTACACAGGTAAATTACCAGATGAAATTGCACACTATGAGGTATTTTGTAGTGCGGTATGAAGATAAGAAGGCTATACCAGGTCTAATTAACTATGGCAGCTTAACTAGGCTGGAGAGGTGGGGGGTAGTGATGCGCGGGTCGTCTCGTAACCCGCGGACCCCGCGGGTCGGGTTGGGGCGGGTAAAGAAATTGTCACTTTATTTGCGGGGCGGTCATTAAAAACAAAATTAAATAAAAAATCCATTTATGTTACGTGCAATTCCCTATAGCCTATATTAAATATTTGGGAATATCTATTTTCATATTTTATTAAGTTCTTTGATAAGGTTACATCACGTGACAAGTCACGAAAGCGCCAAGCAGCTACCGTTGCCAGTCACAACAAAAACAAAGAAATAAAAGTGAAGATGGAAGACGAGGTGCGGGAAAAATTGAGGTCGGGAATTTACATCATTAAAAAAAAAAAAGGTCAGGCTGCTAAATCTAATGTTTGGGACCAGTTCTCAGAAATAGTTGCAGCAGGAGACAACAGCAGTCACGGCTACGTGAAGTGCAATTCGTGTGAAAAAATATACAAACACGAGAGCCACAAAACAGGCACTTCCAGCATGTCAAGACATATTTGTGGGGGGTCTAAGAAAAAGGACGACAGTGGCACGTCTCAAAATATAACCGCTTTCGTATTAATATTAACGCTTAACGTAAAAACGCTAAATCAACATTTCCGTGTCATAAATGGAAAAAAAAAATGTTAGGCTGTAAACTAGGCATGCCCTATACAAATCTAAAATAAAAAATTGTTTAGCCTAGATTACAAACGCTGCTTTGTAAATGTTTAAAATGTGTATCATTATCTATATACCTGATTTATCGTTCATATTCATAATCATATGTTGTTGCCAGTTTACAGGACGATGTTTCCAAGCACTTTCAGGCTGAAATAAAGGCTGTTTTCATTTGAATGACAATGCCGAGTATGTCTATTTAATGGTTGCGGGGCGGGTTGTAAAAATAGATAACATTGGTGCGGGGCGGGCTGGGGCGGGCCAAATAATTTCATAAAAGCAGGACCTGCGTGTTGGAAAAATACCCGACCCGTGCATCACTAGTGGGGGGGGACACAGGCATGAGGAATCCCTGAGCACCATCACTGCAATAACACATGGAGTATGGGAAGCCAGAGTGACAGCATTGGGAGGGGGGACATCCTTGAGCTGCAACACAGGCATGAGGAATCCCTGAGCACCAGCACTGCAACAACAAATGGGTGATGGGAAGCCAGAATGACGGCACTGGAAGGGGGGACACGGGCATGAGGAATCCCTGAGCACCAGCACTGCAACAACACATGGGACACTTGAGAACGTAGATGAGAACTAGTGATCAGCTTTGTCACCATATGCTAGACTAAACAAGTGAATTTTTAGCCTTGACTTGAGTATTGGGAGTGAGTCTGAATCTTGAACACTTGCTGATAGGCTGTCCCATAACGCTGGAGTCTGTACAGGATGTTCTGCAACCAAACAACAACCATTCCACTCTATCACTGTTAGGTAGCCCGTCCCATAAGAGCGAAGCAAGTGAGGGGTGTTATATAGAACCAGTAAACTACTAATTTACTCTGGTGCTAGATCTTTTAGTGTCTTATAGATAAGCAGTAGTACCTTGTAGTCAAAACAAAACCTAACTGGGAACCAGTAGTGTGAGGCCAGTACAGGACTGATATGCACATGTTTCTTGTTCCTTGTTTGAATTCTTGCAACTGTAGTTTATTTAATGATGCAGAAGCACACCTTTAGAGCTTATGAAAGTGTATAGTAACTGAAGTGAGATCATTGTTCTACATTTTGCAGTATTCCTCAGATGGAAGAAAGCTTTTTTTAACATTTTTACTTTATTTACATGAGACATCCAGACACAGAGCTGAGGCAAAAGTGACACCAAGGCTTTTAACTACTGTCCTTACATTGACTAGGCAGCCATCAAGCCTTATGATATCAGCAACATCCTGGGCTGTCCTCAGACCCAGTAGAAATACCTCTGTTTTGTCAGGATTTACCAGAACAAAGATACCGGCTATCTAACTACTGGCTTACTTAGGAAATCTTTCCTCAGTCTTTGCCAGCTGTGACAGCTAATCTGTTTTAACAGATATGTACAGCTTTTGTGTCGTCTGCATAAAGATGAAAGAACACACGCCATGTTTCCTAATAATATCACCAAAGGGCAGCTTGTATAAGGCAAAAAGTAGTGGGCCTAAGATGGAGCCTTGCGGGACCCCATAACTCACTCCAGTGGATTAATTGTTCATATGGACAAACTGGTGATGCCTGCCTTTTCACACCAATCAAAGACTCCAGCCTTGCTCATAAACTTTATTGATCCCCATGAGGAAATTATCTTGACGCCTCCCCCAACTCGTTCTCTGTAGGTGAGAGCAAGCTGGCCACAAAGGGCAGCCACCTGTTACAACTCCCAGGGAGCTGGGGTTTAAGGCCTTGGCTAAGGACTCACAGATGTGGCAAAACTGGGCTCAAACCTGCAACCTTCTGCGCACAGGCACAGAGGCTTAGCCCACTGAGCCAGGCACTGCACCATATCCATGTCATGATCAGAAGCATCATGGATACGCAACAATAATCAGCAGAAGCAAATCATTCATGACTCTCTCTAGTGTAGATATATTAAACTGCAACAGAGCTTCATTTTTGAATGTTTAAATTATGTACCTTTAAATTAGTTGTATTAAGTCTAGTCCCAAAAGACACTGAATTAATTTTGTTGACTTCAGCATATGAATGAATCTGATGGCACTAGTAAGTCCTTTTTGTTCCGCTTTGTCCTTACAGAAAGTACCATGTCAGAGAGTGACCTTAAAAACACTCCGTCTCCTGAGACCAAACAGCCACTGTCAGAAGTTCATCAAGATGACCTCTGTATGAGTGGAACAGGGTCCCAAGACCCATGCCCTCAATCTGTGTCAGAGCCCTTGCCAGATGTGGAAAAAAGCCAACTAACTGCTGGGGTTAATGAAGAAGAACCCTTTGTTGAAGAAACGAAAAGGACTAAGGAGGACCAATCAAATGCAGAAGAAAGTCACATGACAGAGTGCAGTGAATCAGTGAGCTTGGAGGGAGACAACACTGTCAGAGATGCTGGAGAGACTGAAGGCCATGGGGTGGAGGTACAGTGCTTCCGTGTCATTGTGAGCTTTGGGCCAGAAGCCTCAGAAACTGACAATATACCTAAGCTGATGAACACCTGATGAGTGGGTGGCCTGTTTACCTTTGATTTAAGATGTGAACTGTTGCAAAGATGAAATATAGAAAATGACCAACATGGCTGAATGAGAGTTCATGTCTGCCTGAGCTGGTTTATATTTATATCTTGCTATAGGGGGCTTCGACTGAAGGCAAAGTCAAGGGTTGGGGATCCTGGGGTTCTTGGGGGAAGTCACTCCTGACCAGTGCCACATCTACAGTGGGTGAGTCTCTGTGAGCTCGTCAACTGTGTAGCATGCTGCCCCCCCCCCACCCCAGCCATGGTGTCACTGGTGTGAACCTCAGTCAGTGTAGGTTATACATTGACTGTGTGGGCCCTGTACTCCAGGACACGGGATCAGTGCCGTGAAGGAGAAGGCGGGGGTGTCACTGCGTGTCCACAAGACCTCGGTGTGTGAAGAGGCCATAGAGACTGAGGAGGAGAGTGCAGCAGAGACAGGTGACTTTGGGGCCGTGTTAGAAAGGCAGATTCCCATTGTCATCTTCTGAAGGTGGCAGCTGGCATTGAGAGATAAGTATATCTTCAGGAGTAGCTTTGCCATCGTCACTTGTTC
The DNA here is from genome assembly GCA_026779585.1 of Mormyrus proboscirostris. Classification (NCBI taxonomy): domain Eukaryota; kingdom Metazoa; phylum Chordata; class Actinopteri; order Osteoglossiformes; family Mormyridae; genus Mormyrus; species Mormyrus proboscirostris. Next base: position 1,745,724 of record JAODKF010000055.1, on the reverse strand, counting down.
TGTGTGCCCTCCTTGCTGGGTTCTCTTACAGACCCTGTTCCCTCTCCCACGAGGGGTGTCTTCTCCACCATCACCAGCGCTTTTCAAAACACAGTAAGTTACCATGATAAGCAACCATATGAAAATGTAGTTCCTTTAAGGCTGAATTTAATAATCCAAACTGAATGAAACATGGCCACAATGTTCTAGCATTGTTACCTTGTCAGCCCCCTTAATAGCTTGTCCACCATGATATAAACAGTGGGTCACCTGAGCTTCTTTATGGTGCGTGGGAGTTTTACTTATACATAAATGTTCTGAGGGCAGAAGGAAAATGATTGATTCAGAGAGATAACCAATCAGATTGTATAGGAGGTGAGCCCAAGCAACTAGAGGACGCAAGAACCTACCTGATACCTGATTAGTTGGTCCGCCTTCTCTAGTTGCTTGGTCTCACCTCCTCTGCAGTCTGATTGGTTTTGTCTCTGAACCTGTCATTTTTCCTTCGGCCCTCAGAACATTTTTGTGTAAGTAAAACTCCCATGAGATTCTTCATGTTTCCTCATGAAGGGCAAGTCTGTGATTACTGGAGGTCTTGATGCACTGGAGTTCATTGGCAAGAAGACCATGACCGTCCTTGCAGAGAGTGACCCCGGCTTTAAGAAGACCAAGATTCTCATGCAGAGGACAGTCTCACTATCTCAGGTACTGGGCAAAATGGCATTCGACTCCAGACAAGGGCAGAAGAGCATTCCAGAACATCCATCCTGGAAGAGCCCTCTGTTCCCTAAGGATCTTAGCACCTCACCCATGATATCCTACCCAGTTCACTGTAGCTCGTTGTTGCTGACATGGGTTGTGTGAATTCTTTTGAGTCTGTGGGCTATCTATTCAGAAGGATAGTCAGAGTTCAACTTTCTGTAAGAACAAAGCAATGTCATACAGTAATCCGATTTTACTTTCTTGTAGTATCTTTCAAGGTCCTTCAGCGGGAACACGTTTTTTCTCAGTGTTTGAAAAGCAAGGTTTAGATAAGGGACTGCTTTGCAGTCTGAGCACTGACCACACCCTCTGCAGATGCTGAAGGAGGCCAAAGAGAAGGAGAGGGAGCGCCTGAGCCACCAACCCATCAGCGAGCCCAGCGCACATTATGGCATCCTTTTTGATGACTACCAGGGCCTGTCCCACCTGGAAGCTCTGGAGATCCTGTCCGATGAGAGTGAGGCCAAGGTCAGCTATGGGTAATCTCAACCAATCCCAGAGCCAGCCAATCGACATTCAATCTCAACATTCCTCATTGGTGTATTCCAGGCTCCCCTTGTGCAGGACAAACTCAGACAGAGCTCCTTCTGTATGTGATGTCTAAGAGCCTGATGAACTCACTAAATTAAGGGGTGCTAATTATTTTGTTAAATATTTTATTTGAAAGCTCAGATTTCATCTGATGTGCCAGATTTTACTTGTTAATTAGTACCCAAAGTCACTTCCCAATAGCGTTATGTGGATGGAAGGATCATCCTTGGTCTCCTGGTATGTCTCCAGGTTCAGGCTGAGCTTTGCTCTCTGGAGGGGGAGCCGTTAGAGGTCCTCAAGAAAGAGCTGATCACCATCAAGGACATCTTTGTGGAGAAGGACTTGGGGAAGGAAGACGAAGCAGAGGAAAATGGTGACCTATATTCAATCTTTGAATGTCCTACTTCTTTCTGTAAGTCAAGGCCGTCCAACCTAAAGAGCCCAGTGATTCCTACAATGCAATGACAATGACGTGATCAGACTGTGGACGACAATGCATGGGTGTCCTTTGTAATTCGGGTGATTCTAAATTGGTGTGACCACCCGGTTTGTTGTGTTAAGTGGGGCAGTTTAAAGTTAATTTTGAACTTTGAACTAATGTTCATTAGATCATCTGTGTGTGTGTGTGCGTGCGTGCGTGTGTCCCCTCAGCTGCTGATGGCTCAGAGTTTGTCACTGTACTCACCGACCTGCTCTTTGAACTCCACATCGCTGCTACGCCAGACAAGCTTAATAAGGTACTTCTTCATAGTCCATCTGCGGCTCACCTTGACCATTCCCTGTCTAAATGCACATGTCTTTCTGTTGTTGCTTGTTTTATTGCATGTCCATGTGCGTTTGTTTCCTGAATGCACCACACATATCCTCCCAATTCATTTGTCTGCTGGTTTTTCATGAAACATCATTGCATTAAGGTTCTTACCTCAAGAATTCACAATGTCTTGTCATACACAAAAAGTCTGTTTATACTTGACATTTTTGCACAAAAACACAATGGTAGCATTTGGCATGGGATGGACACTGACAGACCCATGGCGGCCTCCTCCACAGGCTTGGGTGAAGGCTTGCGACTGGGTGAGGGAGGTGGAGAGGCCCAGTGTGGGCCAGGCTGTGGATGAGGCAGAGCCCAGAGGTAGCCCGGAGCCCAACACGGGCCTCGGAGTGCCGGAGAACCAAGAAGGGGAGAGCAGCTCTAAATGTCTGGAGGTGAGGAATCCATATCTCATCTACTGATGGGGAGCTGAGCATGACAGCCCCTGGCTATGGTTTAGGGTCATAGAACAAGAGTTTCTTTGACGTTAAAACGGAGCAGAGGTCCACAGGGTCATCAGACCACCATCTAACGCTATGTTGGGAAGGCACCAATGTGCTCAGATCAACGGGGCTTTGTTTTGGATCCCAGTCAACAAAGGGGCTTCTATAGACACCCAGAAGAATGGTGTTTCTGAATAGAGGAACCCGGAGGCTGTGAGGAGCTTCCAGCCTTGGTAATGTTTGTGAGTAGAGACACTGAATTTGCAGTTGGGGGGGGGGGGCATTAGTATATGGGCAAGTTATAGTGTAATCGCTTCAGTAACCGTTTGCTGTAACCTTGGTAACAGCCCTTGGTGCCTCTGGGTAGCTTCCCACCTAGCAGAAGGTCAGGCATGTTCTCCTGTGATCCAGATCTTGAATACCATGTTCACCAACCAAAGTGATTTGCTCGCATCATACTCGTATGAGGGCGTCTGCCTGGCTGAGCGTGTGCGCGTGTGCACACTGCAGACTGTGTACCTGTCCTCCGTGGGGAGCCTGGCTGAGGTGACGGCGCGGAGCATCGAGCAGCTGCACAAGGTGGCCGAGCTCATCCTGCACGGGCAGGACGTGGAGAAACCTGCACATGAGCAGGCCCTCGTCCTCGTCAGGTGAGTCTGTGGTGCAATTGCATCATTGGTCTGAAGATAATGCTGTTTGAACATATCAAGTTAAATAAAATTTAATTATATTTTGAAGTTATATTTGAAAATGTGGCTTGTGTTAGTCTTATTAGTGAGTAATAATTCATTGCAAATGAATGACTGGTTGGGTTGTCTCACCTTGCATCGCCTGCGAGAAAAGCCTAGAGTTGCCTATGGGGGCCATAATTCATACAGGGGGGCTAATTTTATTATTAGTCAATGATTTGTTTTGAATTACTGAGTGACAAAAAGAGGGGCCACTGCTGGGGCCACTCAGCTGGGGTCAGTGGCCTTGTGGCCCTGCCTTCTAAACACGCACCTGGGCTTGAGTGCTTGCCTTCCACCTCTAACTGCATGTTCCTTCCCCTCCAAGGCTGACCAAAACCATGTGCAAGGAGGTGGGCCACCTCTCCAAGAAGTTCTCTGACACCCTGCTCTCTGTCGGGGTAAGGGGGCCGATTGCAGTGCTACACGCTCTCTGTGGACCTTCACAGGCAGTACACTGATTCTGACCAGTTTAACTGTTACCAGGGTCGTGTTCCAGTTAACCCATCGCTAAGAGTGATGTAATACCGCCTAACCAAGGCAAAAACACAGTCGATTTGTAGTTACTGTAATCTTCAAACTGGGCAAAGTTTTTTTTAAAATATATATTATGTATTTTTAATATAATATGTATATTTTTAAGAGGTAAAACAGACCTGATTTTGGTCATAACTGAATTTCAGTAAAATATGCAGTTACTGTGCTTTGCCTCTGTGTGGCAGTATAATCATGAAACTATCTATGGGCGCTTTTCCACCGCACAAAGTACGGTACTTTCGGTACTTTCGCTTTTCCATTGACTTCCGGTCGAGTACCAGTACCGAAATTTCAAGTACCAAAAGTGCCAAACCAGTTGGAGTACTACTTTGGTACTTCGGTACTTTGGGGTGGGACTTGCAAACATATTTGCTGTTGATTGGTTATGCAAATAGCCTGCCACTGAAACACAAAATATAACCCGATCTTTTGAAACACAAAGCGAACAGCGAGACACAAAATAAAAACCAGTAGAAACAAAAATATAAAAAAAGTAGAATGGAAGGATGGACAAACGAGGAAACACAGGCTTTAGTCGCCATACGGTCGGATGATCCAGCGGGATTTGGATGACACGACTCGAAATAAAAAAGTTTTAGCCGTTTCAGGCAATTCAGTTTCCCTGTGTTTCCCCTGTAGCGCACTGATTTGTGCACGGTTTCACCGTTGTTTATATGTCTTTTTTAGAAAGCTCTTGAGGTAAACAAACCACATATTTTAAAACATCACATGCCTTTTGGATATTTCTTGTTTTTACGAATAATAAATAAAATTATTTAATTCGCTGGAGAGAGATATTTCTTTATGAAAGCGGTATAGAATTGCTTATAAGACTATATTATGCGTGATGATCTACTGAGTGATTGTCAGACATCTCACATACATCTTTGCCTAAATATTAGGAGAAACATCATTTCCTGACATCCAGGATATTTGGTTCACACCTGTTAAAACAGGTACACAGCAACTCTGGGCTTCGGTACTAATAAC
>JAODKF010000055.1:1719872-1740843 GCA_026779585.1 Mormyrus proboscirostris | reverse complement strand
TAAATGATGGCAGCATTCATGCAATTTGAATATTACTGAATCTTATACTGTGATAAAAGTTGACATAACAATAAACCACATTTTCCAGCCTAAACTGTTAGTTTTAATTTTGAGCATTTTTTTTTAAAAATGTGATTTAAGCTGCGCTTTGTGACAATGTCAGTCAGGGGTGGTCACTGATGATGTCATTTGGCGCGGTGGGAAAACGCCCTATGTTTCTCTCTCATCCTCTCAGAATCAGAGGAAGGCAGAGGAGCTCAGTCCCCTGCTGGACAGTGTCATACTTGAGGTGAGAAGCACCGCTTTGGCCTGCTGGCCATCACAGAGGGCTGACTTTCATGGCCCTCTCCTCTCTGGCTCCTCCAGGGCTCCAATAGTGCCACCTACATCCAGAATGCCTTCCAGCTGCTGCTGCCTGTTCTCCAGATATCCTACATCCAGACCAGCAGGACCCAGACAAACCAGGAGGCTTAACTGAGGGCAGTGGGAGCCCTACTGCAGAAGAGGTGGACATTCCCCCTGCTGTGTGTGTGTGTGTGTGTGTGTGTGTGTGTGGCACTGCAGCATAGCTCAACATGCGAAATGTATAGCAAACATGCCATAGTGCAGTGTGCTAGCATCTGTCTCTGTGTCCATAAATTATATGTATGGCGCTTAATACACGGAAGATTAATTCGATTAATTCGGATTTTTAAATTAACATTTGCTCAGATGCCGTTTAATCGGCTTGTTCTGATGTAATCGGCATGTGGATGAGGTGAATGAGAACCTCTATGGACTTCAGTGTCCAGAAGCAAAAGGTATCGCTCAGTCTCCTTTTGCAAATTAGGTGGTCGGCAGATTGTAGCCGCTAACCCATTAGCGTTATTGAACACTCAGTCATTCAGTGCGTGTGAGGTTAGGTTGCCATCCTCTTGAGGCTATATAGCAGGCCGTTCATCCAGACAGTAACCAAGAGCCAAGCGTGCAAGGAACTGGGCAGTCAGTAACCTTAAGTAATAACTAACCAGGTTAGTAACAGAAAAAGTGTTCAAATGCAATTTGGTTGATGCCAAACACAAAAGCAAAAGACTATCAGCTGCGTTTTGAGAAGGAAGGTGTGCTATGTGGAGTTGGCCCAAGGCATAAATGAGTTATGTGGCTGCCCAATGGCAACCAGGGGGCCCCCTCCCATCTGATCAGCATGTCAGATTGGGGAGGAAGATAATAAATGACAGCTAGGTTAATCAAGCTATGCTTAGGCCCCCAAAGGTTCAGTCAGCTGTGTTCCTGTGAACGCAACATTAGCACTCCAAGCTGCATCTGGTCAGATGCCTTAAAGATCATTATGACTGAATTCAGTTCTGAGTTATTTTCCTAAGCTAGAGGTAAAGATTGTTGAGGTGTTCTGGTTCATTAGCATCTCAATGTTTGAGTTATTCATTTTTGAAATGCGTTTTAGAGCATTGTTAATGACAGGGATTTACATGTTTTAATGATGGTCATTAATATGTTGTGCCGTGGCATAACTCTGTACGGCTAAATATTTAAACAAAATACATTCAGCCGCTGATGACTTTTGTCTTTTTTTTCATAATGGAGATTAATATTCTTGGTTTTTCCACAAGGCATATTCCCAGTCTGCTTCTAAATTAACCGCAAATTTAACACCCACTACACTACAAATTAATCAACCACATCACGGTGGTTAAAAGAAATCGGAAACATACCTTGCAGATTTGAATGTTCTTAATGTTCTCCAGTCATTTGTATGTGAACCTTTAATGTCGCGAGGGTCGCATTTCCATACTGAGTATTAGTATTATAGTTACTGTGGGGGTCAGTGTGACTGGAAGGTTGCAGGTTCAAATCCTGTACTTGGCAGAATGATGTCACCATTGGGCCCCTGAGCAAGGCCCTAAATCCTCTTTGCTGACCCTGCGTTTTCAACTGTATGTCACTTTGGATATTAGTGCTTGTTAAATAAGTAAATACACTATGAATTTAATGGTAATTAATACTGAATATTACATTTATTGGGTGTGAGAATGGAGGTGATGAAATTAAGACCATTAACTGATCTACCCTGAGCTGCCTGTGTTTTGCCTTTGATCTACTGCTCACTGTACCTTCTTCAAGTCTGTGGCATTGGTAATCGATAGTGTGGCTTATTTTTCTTATGTACGTTGTAGGTGGATTTTTAAACACTTGAAAATGAGTTTATTATAAGTGCCAAAAGGAGGCAGAACACTCCGCTAGTAATTTTGGCCCAAGACTGCCATTTCCCAATTCAAGGGCTACATCCTTCTAAGGATGTGGTCTGCAGTGTCTTTGCAGGCTGCGTCCTCCGAAGGTCCGCGCAGTGAATCTTGGGATATGTTGGGAATTGGGACACAGCTTTCATCTCTCTGGATGCCATGCCTGAGCATGGCTTCTTTCAGCAGCGAGTGTCGCATATGCAGCCCTGCAGCTCTCATTGAGTCGCCTTACCTTGCCAGCCATGTGCCTGAAGTCCTTGCTCGATGAAAAACCAAATAAAACTACACAGTAACTGTCTTCAGTGTGTTGGTTTATTTATTTACCATTTACAATGAACCCCATGCACATTTAGCTTCTTGTCCATAACATCTCTGTAGGGTGTGGTTACCCTTCCGCCCACAAACTCTCTGAAAAATAAAACCATTGGCCATTAGCCATGGGAGAATTTAAACTCCAACCTAATAAGCAGCTACAAACTTGTTCTTTTCATCTCATAACGACATTAAGTGGGGTAGGTAGGACGACACCACAACAACCTGTGACGTCCTTCCTTCCTACCTGCCCTGCCACCAGTGATCTGCCATTTACAGCCAAATTAAACAAGTGTGATTGTATAAATCGGGACTTTGTTAATTAATTTGATTTCCTCTGCTGGCCCTGGGTGGTTGGGCTCCCCCTTTGAGTCTGGTTCCACCCACGATTTCTTCCTAGGGACTTTTTCCTTGCCACTCTCTCCTCTGGCTTGCTCAATGGGGGCTTTAGGCAGGGATAATGTAAAGCGCTTTGAGACAATGTAATACTGTTAAAATACTCTATTCAAATAGAATTGAATATGAGATGGTGCTGTGCGGCTGAGGGTTTGGAGTCTGTACCTATGCAAGCGTACATTCCCTTGAGTGATTTCATCACTGAGACCTTGAGTAAGGCCCTGAACTTCCTATTGCTCCAGGGACTAGTTGATCCTGGTTTCAATTTTATATCATATTGGACAAAAGTATCTGCTAAATAAAGTAATTGTATTTTTTTTTTCCTCAAATGCGTAAACAAACATGTTTTTTAGTTGTTCTACTGCAGATGTTTCCACACAGTTAAGAAGAACGAAGGCAGTTTACCTGTCTCCTCAGCTTCGCAAATTGTAGAGAGGGCTGTCAAGCAGAGAAAAACCGAATGGCAAATTAACAAGCAAGTCCTGAGAGTGACACACGCCAAACGCTTGTCAGCAGAGGTGCTGATGTGTTTCTGTAAATAAACAGTGAGAACACTGTGCTGGGGGCACCTGTCACTGTAGGGTTAGGGTGTACAAACACTGGCGGGGGGGTGGGGGATATCACCGTATAGGAGCGAGATCATACCTGCTGGACTGCTGGCTCGGGTCAGGGGGCTAATTTGTGCTGAGAGGACAAAAACACAACATAGAGGGGGTCAATGTCAGTTGGTCTCCCTTCCCTCTTATAATTTATCTCTATGCTGTTGGCTTCTCCCCAGGGGGTAGATAATTAACTCAGCTGGAACAAATTAAGTATCACAGTGGTCGTTAACTGATTTTGCTTCATCACTCGTCCATAGTCATTAAGTCACGACCGCGGGGCATTTGGAGGCAAAAGAAAATTTGTCAACCGATGGAAGTGGTGGGGGGATGGTGGAGACCATAATTTATTTTTAACCACACACTTCACCACCCACCAGTTGATAAATACGGCATCATCAGTCTCCAGAACAGCTGCCCGCTTCGGAGAGAACCTGGAAAACTGTGACATTTACCTAGCTGCTTACAAGCTGTATTCTGGCATAGCTTTCCATCCGGACGGCTGGCAGGTCCCGATAGTGCGAGAGACAGCTGGTACGCAGTAATTGGGAGAACTGCAGCCCTTCCTGTAAACAGGAGAAGGTTGGTGAGCAGGACCAGGTGAGGTGTACAATTCTAACTGGCCTGCATTTATTTACATTTATCTTTCTAACACATTTTTCCAGTGTGACTTTTTTGGGAAAAGCATTTGCGTAGTCAGCCCAGTGTTCTACTGGTTGAGTTACAGGAGCCTGTGATGCGAGATGACAGCACTCACTTTTACAGAATCGGTTCTTCAAGACGTGCCTGGCGGTGGTGCTGATGACCAGCAGGATGACAGTCATCACCGTGGCGAGCCACACCAGCCGGTAGGAGCACGACCAGAAGAAGCCTATGAACACAGAAGGTGGAAGAGATGGTCTAACACTCCCCAAGATGATGATGAGTAGGGATGGCCAAATGAAGCTTCATGAACCGTTTGCTGTATTTTCTGACCCCACTAGATGGTGCTCTCTGCTAATAACAGGGCTCAAATCATGCCCCAAAACAAACCAAGAGCGCCATCAAAATTACAGCAAATGGTTCATGAAGTTTCTATGGCTAAAGATTAGTCCTTGGAGGGGAGAGGTTCTCCACACCAGGACCAAATCTGGGGCTTTTATATGATGCAGCCTTTCAAAGAACTTGAGTTGTTGTCCTTGTGCTGCATCCAGAGCAACCACTGTAACTACAGCTGAATATTTTACTGGAGCTATGCAGTTCAAACACCCTGCTTAAGGTACTAGCCCAGTTACAAGGTGTTTTTCATTGTAAACCAGGGAATAGTGTACACCAACCCTCCAGACGTTAAGCAGGGACATGTAACACTTTTGTTAAGTCCCACTAGCATTAGGGGCACGGTGGCCAGGAGAGGGCGCCCTACCGTGCTGCGTGTGGGTCCACAGCAGCGTAACATTAATGGATACATTCTCAAAGCCCCAGGCACACAGGATGCAGTGACTGTGGTTCAAGGTTGAGGCGGGGTCCTCCACGCAGCAGATCAGGGGATGCTGGATTCCAGCAATGTGCTCACAGCTGTCTACACAGCCCACAAGTGTGGCATTGTGCAGCTTGTGGTCCCCGAACTGAAGTACAGACAATTCTATATCAGCTCCTGGGGATAAAAGGTTAGAGTAAGACAAAGGAAAGGAATGAGGAGCTGAAACTTTGGGAGTCTTATAAAGGGGTGGGGCCACAGAGGCACCCACTCTACTTGAAAGCTGATTGGCCCCTGAAGTGCCCCCTTCCCCTGTCACTCAACAATTCAAAACATGTCATTGGCTAATGATAAGGTTGGTCCTTCTGTATGCTTCTGTATGAATTATACCTCCTCTTATGTCCCCACCCACCCCTCCTCAAACAATCCTCGACCCGCCTATGCTAAGGTGGCCCACGGTGTACAGTAATTTCTCTGGAGTGGGTCCTCTGGATGTTGAACTCTGAATTTGACCGGAGTGTGACCAGCAGTTTGAGAGCAGCAGGACTTAAGCATAGTTCTACCCTGAGCATAAGGGTTAATCAGTGCCACCCAAATGCCCAGGGACAGGTCAGTCACCTGCTGTGACACCAGATGGTGTGATAATGTGTGAAACAGATATGTGGTTAGTGTTATGGGGGACAGAAAATAGTGCAGTACATTGTGTGTTTCGAGGTTCTTAATTTGGGGTTGGAAATGGATGAAACCATAAAAATGAGAGTGAAATTTCTTCCAAAAAGCTTTACTTGTGTTTTTAGTCTTATTTTGACACACAGGGACAGTCGTGTTGCTCAAAATGCAGAGAACTTGCTCCATTACTTTCTGAGTCGAGAAAAATGCTCGTCCCCTGCTGCCCAAATCAGGCAGTTGCAGGTCAGCTCATCCGAGGTCAGATTCCTGCTGGTTTCTGGCAACAGCAGAGCTGATTTATCATACTGTCACATGAAGGTTTAAAAATACTCCACTGGGTTTAGACAGGACATGTTTCTCTTTCTTGCAGTTTTGAGAGGCTGGATAGCTCTGAAATCGGAATTGCTGTACAGTGGTAACACCAGTTATTTTATATATGTCCCTAAAGGGATCCTCGTCAACAAACACATAAGTTCACCTCCTTAACCAGAATAGTGAAAACGCATGTCAGTTCTCCCAGATCAAGCTAGCTGGCCTCGCTAATGTTGATCTACAGGAGACGGCGACCTCACCTGTCCATTTCAGGGGCCCCAGGTCTGCTGTTGTCTCACATCTGAACCAGCCCGTCCTTGGTCTGTCTGACCCATTTGTGCTTCCGGTGGTGACACTGGGCAACCCCCCCATGATGCTGCTGTTGGTACATCCCAGGCACTCATTCCTGTGCCCTGTGTCCTCTGTGTTGGGAGGGCACACTAAGTCACAGTGCCTCTCCTTCAGACAGGGTTGGAATCCCATGCAGGTAAGATCTATTCTCCCCTGATCTGTGTTTAGATGGATGAGTGATACAAAAAAATTGAGATCTAGAAAACTTGCAGATAAAATATTACTGGGCAGAAGGGACTTCCCTCAGAAGATTCTGTGCTGATCACTATGCATTCCGTCAGGTAAACATCCTGATATCCTAGTCATGTTTGGCTCTCCTGCATCATGGTAATGTGACACAGAACGTTTAAACACCCTTAAGGCCTAAATAATCTGCATTGGCCGTGAGAATTCTCAATGAACGTTATTAACGGGCAGCAGTGAAGCACAGCAGTGCTCAAGATAGATATTTTGATTAATGACCATGAGGGGACAGTGTTGCGCAAATTGTTTTGGCAGGGTGGATTTCACTTTCTTGCCCATTTTGTGTTTTGGCTAAAAATTTCATTTCTTTTGATCTAAATTGAAGTGTTTGCCTAAATCTTATTTTTTGTACAGTGACAAATTGGAAGTATTTCATACGTGCCAGTCCGAATAACGCAACGTAATTCCACAAAGCAGAACCATTTGTGCAAATGGCAGCAAAACACTGGAAACTCACATCGTCTGTGCCATAAAAAAGTCATTTTGAAAATGTATGTCCGTGAATGCTCAGTATAAATATCTGAGAAAATCTTATTTGGGCTTGTAGATACTTGTTTATTTTGACATTCATCTGAAATAAAAATTAATTCTGTTTTAATCTACAGTTTTTTGTTTTTGTAGTTTTACTATATTTATCAGTATGTACTTCAAAGCAGATGAAAATAGTGACAAAAAAAACCTTTTTTTTGTTTTAATTGCGTATATGACTTGAATTGTCAATGTTCGCCTTCGGAATCTCCTTAGCCTGTCACTGTTAGCTTCCAAGTGGTTTATTTTTCTCTAGAGTTTTTATAATGACATGGTAGTTAGATATCAATGAAATGGATACAAGCGAAACCTCCTAAACCTCACTTATCAGACAATGCTCAGTGAGCTATATAGCCAGGATACCAATAGCGATGCGAAAGTGAAGTTTTTCAGATCAGGTTTGATTAGGTTTGCTACCCCAATCTTTCATGAAGAGGAAGGCATGGATTCCTGGACTAACAAGAAGATCTGTTTGTTAAATACAACATATCAATGTATTTCTGTGTGCCCAATCAAACACGAGGCCTTGTATAGTCATATGAGTACCATAAATCTACCTTGTGCTACATACCTTGATATGGTGGGAAAAACTCCGGGAGACACACAATGAAGGTCACCAACAGCAGGATGAGTAGTTTTATCAGCGAGGAACTTTCCATAGCAGCAACACGTGGGGTCACCAGCAGTCATGACCAACTCCATTGACATATTTTTCTGCTACTTAATTCCAGGACTGGATTAATAGATCCTCTATATTCTAATTTACAACCATGGCTGATGAAACCAGACCGACGTTTCTTCGTCGGACATTTTACTTTATTTCACTAGCTCTTAGTCTTCCTGAAAACGGTAGTTGCCTTATCACTGAACTTCCTGTGCAACTTCCTGCCAGTGCAACAAAGTGAAGTTTAATCATCACGTTTCAATAAATTTCTCAAGAGAAAACAACTTGTGCATTTGGGCTTGATTTGACTTTGTTCTGTGTGCCAGACAAAAAGATGTCAAACAAACATCACCTATTTCAAATATATCTTTTAAGAATCTGAGTCTTGGATATTAGATTAGAGCTGTGTTTGGTTAACTGTTCAGCATCTTATCATCGATCTGGTTTATTGTGTGGCATGCTAGTCTGGAGACGTACACAAAGGAAACAGACTGTCATGCGAATTCTATGCTGTTCTAGGTTTTTCAACTTCAAGGAGGACGCTTGCTGAGTTTTTGAGGTTCCACTACATCAGAGGCAATGCACGATTGGCCATAAGTGACCTAAATTCATAAACACCTTTATGTATAGCTGCTTATCTGTTAGTCAGGAGTTTCACTCTCAAAGCTGGCTGAACCAAGTTGTTACTCTGCAATGTGTTATATTTCGAACATCCATAAAGCTCATGATTTTTACCTTCTAATTCACTATCTACCCATTCATCTACTTTTCATAGCTGTTGACTTGGGTCATAGATGACTTGCAGTCTATCCCACCTAAACTGCAGGAACATGCAATGAACATGCAAATTAAATACACAGGAATAAAACCCACAACTCAGGAGATATGAAGCCACTATTGTTCCCTCTGATCCACTGTGCTAATTTATAATTTATAATTTGAGAACCTTAATAAAGACATACACAGAGAGCACCCAGTCCTCTGGGACACACACTTATTAGTGGTTTTGTATCCTTCCAGCGAGCAGATGGGCACTGGTGTGTACCCTATGTAGAGGTTATGGTGGATTGTGATAACTTCTGTGGCGCTAGTGTCGAAACAGTATTTCTGGTCAGGGTTAAGCATGAAAACATTTGCTGTTATTCAGCAAACCCATCCCATCTATGGAATCTTAAACCAAATGAAATCATAAACCAACTCTCAACCCTAGTGTTGCAGAATCCTTTGATATGTTGAAACCTCCTCCCCCCCAAAAAAAACCAACCCCTAAATAAACAACTTTTGTAAGATGTTGTAACATGATGATGTAGGAGTATTTGCTATCGGTTTCAAAACGCAGTTCTTCAAAGAAGAATGGCATAGGTGTGTGTATATGCATCAAGTGACTGCGTGGAACAATAGTACTAGGCAATATTCAAATGAACTGAATCGTTTGAATGAGTTGACATGATTTGTAACTCATTATATGATTAGGTTGGGCACAGTATTATTGTCCAATGGCCAATAAACAAACAGTGCATTGTTTTCCTATTTTTTCTAACGCGTGTGGGGAAACAACATTAATACTTCATACTTATTTTTAGTAAGAAGGGACACCTAACCCTTTCTTCAGTGGCAACCGGCTTCATGTGCGCCCAGTCCGGTGATTTTGGTAAAGCCTGACGAAAGCAGGAGTCTGTATATGGGACGTAGATAAGACAGATGCGACCGTAAACACACACACACGTCATTTGTGTTTATAAAAAATGAGCAACGTGCGTCTCTGGACTGTAAGCAGCTGGAGCCACGCCAACCGGGGTCAGGTACGGATGTGAGGGACGGAGACACAGCTGCATGTCGGCCGGGACGGCAAAGGTAAGGGCGCATCCCGGTCGTCAGGGTTAACAGACGAGGCGCAGAGGGGCGCCTTGGCGATAAAAGGAAAAAAATGCGCTGAGGAGAAAAGTAAGAGACCTAGCAGGGGTGCTCTGAGGGCGGCGTGCAAGCGGAGGAAAGCGGGCGGTTTCACCCGGCCTCCGCTTGTTTTACAGCGGTGCAAACATACGGGAAATCGCCGATACTCACCTTAAACAGTTGTTAACGAACTCCTGGCCGAGTTAACAACAAGAGTGTCACTTTTCCTGGCTGTGGACTAGCTGTCTGTTAACTAGCTTTACTAGCTGCCTGCTACGCCGAGCCACCGGCTTGCTCGACGAGGAAGCGGCGTACAGTATAATGTCCAAAAGTGAGTTTAAGTGTTTCGGCCGCTAAAATACACTTTTAAAAAGCGGGGTGGGCTGGTAATGAGGTTAGCCGACTGCTAGTAATCCGACTGTCAGGGGTGAAGGTGAAGCAATTAGAAGTGTTCGACCAGCAGGCGCCTGCGATAACTATGCACACGGCGGGCTATACAGACCCTGTTTTTAATCACCCAAAGCTGCTTTTTTTGGGTGATTTAATGCATTTTTAATTTGGACTTGACCTTGGGTTAGTGAGCCGCCGGTAGTAACACGGCGTCTCTGTCTGGTTAAAGGACACCGGTTTCAGTACTAACCGACCGCGTTAAAGGTAACTTTCGGGCAGATTACTGTCAGCAAAATAGAATATGCCCTCTACCTCACGTCTCCTGTTTGTTTACTTTTATTATCTGTTTTAGTAAGACTGATGAAGCTTGTATGTGAAAGGTGAGGTTCTAAGTTAGTTATTTGAGGGCTGGTTATTGCGACAGTTAAGGTAATCGGATATCGTTCATACCAGGTTAATCACATTGACATAAGGTGAAGCGGAATCATTTATAACTCTAATTCTGTAAGACCAGTTAACTGCAGAGACGACTTCTTACTGAATCTACAGCCTGTCATGTAGCAGTGTTGCATTTTTAATTGTATACGTTTAAATTTTAAGGAAATCTGCCAATATGCTTGTATTTCTCGTATGCAAAACCCTTACATGAAATATATCCGTGCCTTTTATTGTCCTTAAACCAATTTATTATTTCCACCACTGTACCACTAACTAAGGGCACCAGGATTTTTTTTAACTCCCCAAATCAGTTCCTTCCTTACTGCCATTCGGGTTCATGCAGAATAATGTCCTAGTCAGGTGTTTGTGTGTGTGTGTGTGTGTGTGTGTGTGTGACTTTAATGTGGATGTGGGCACTTTGTGTGAAACGTGGCAGTCCAAACGCTGGGCTTCTTGGGTGGTTTCAGTACCCGTTTTTATAAGTACTCCATCTGGACTAAAGCTTTTTTGATGCCTATATCGTCAATATAAGGGTAATTAATGTCTTTGTATAAAGTGTTCGGTGTAGATGGTTAGGTTAAATGCTTAGTGAGCGGCCTTGTCTTTACTCATCTATATAGCTTGATATTCTGCTGGTGTAATTCTAGTTAAGTGCCTTCGGGGATTACAAAAGTCCTTGTTGGGATGGAATCTGGTGACATTGGGGTCAGAAATTGATGAAGTTAGTGCTTAACACTTTGACCCTTTGAAATGGCTCAGTAGAAGAGCTGGTTGTTGTGACGGTCCATTAAGCTCAGAACACAGGATTTATTTGAGTTTGTCCTTCCTGCCTTGAAAATAGGTGTTGCTATCTGACATTGTACTGTGTCTACCCTAATTATTTGCTTGAAAATGATGTGTCCAGTAAGGCCTTAATTCAGTCTGGGTCATCTGTGTTCAGGTCAGCTGAACTTTGTCTCTTGACAGTGCCTTGCAGCTAACAAATTGAGGTCATGAAGCTCTTTTGGGAATCAGAGGCTCCTTAGTTGTATGCGTGTCTGATTTGGACAGCGCCAACGTGCTGCTCTGCCTTAATTGGCTGTAATGTTGAGGGATAAGCCTTGCATTTTTACATGCAGATGCACACTGAACTCTGGGCATCTCCACCCACTGCTCTCTCTATTGCTGTTTTGCCAGTATTAGTAAACTGATAAAGGACACCAATTTCTTCTGATATAGTTTTGAGCTCCTGAATTGGCAGGACTTCTGCAGTGCTAGGAATGTTGCCCAGTGATGACATCTCTGAGTGATTTGCTGTGCTCTGTGCGTATTGAAGGATTCTCATGGAGCAGCATAAGGCTCCCTTTTAAGTACAGCATGGTACCAAATGAAATCATTGCAATATGTCTGTCACAGGTATTAGAAGGGTATTTGTGCAGAATTAGGCCTGTCACGATAAGTACTTCTGTTGGAAGATAAATTTATTGTCCCAGAAATAATTGCGAGAAATTATCATTGTCATTTTAAGACGATTTTATGCCACCATCATATTGATAATATAATAGCACAATAATGCAAGTACATCCTTTCAAATAACAATGAACTTTTACTTCTAAAGAATATTCAGACGTCAGAATGGCTAACTGAGAAAGTCCCAAAATGCCAGTATTTATATGACTCCTCGCTACAGGATTATAAATACTCCCTGATGGCTGCTTCTAAAATAAAATACATTCACACTGCAAAATCATATATCATATGTACATTTTTGCATGTGTTATTGTTTTGTTTTTTTTTACTTTAGTTTCTCT
Organism: Mormyrus proboscirostris; assembly: GCA_026779585.1. NCBI lineage: Eukaryota > Metazoa > Chordata > Actinopteri > Osteoglossiformes > Mormyridae > Mormyrus > Mormyrus proboscirostris. The sequence continues at coordinate 1,728,565 of JAODKF010000055.1, read as the reverse complement.
TACTTTTATTTGAAATCTAGTTCAGGTTTAGGCGTTCATTAGCTAATTCGTATTTAAAAACAGTAGCAGGAAGTACTTGACATTTTACTTTATCTGTTACTTTCAGAACTAATATTTATAGTTGTCATTTATAGTTTTATTTTAGTGTCTTTATGGAAATGTTTTCATTAATGATTATAATCCTGCCTGATGCATTGGCATTAGAAGTATAAACATTCAGGACTGCAGATGGTCCGGCACTGTACCGCGTGCACTGTACCGCGTGCACGCTTTATATGAAGTAAGAATTGACCTTGAACTACACCTGTGACAGAGAGCAGATGAGAGGGAAGAAACAGTACGATGTTCGGGGCATTCATTCTTATGTAAACCCAAGTTGCCAGTGTCGAGGTAAAACAAAAATTGAGGTTATGTCCATATATTGTGCGATAAGTCGATAACGTAATTATTGTGGCAGTCTAGGCAGAATGTGGATATCAGGCATGCCAGTTATCGGAAATTCATTCCTGATTTTTCAAGCTTCACCCCTATTGGTTTTGTGACCAGCTTTTGTTATTGTAGTGGGGATACTGGTTCTTTCGGTGTAGTTCTAACGGGCTTGGGGCAGGGGCAGCTGGTGTACTGGGGTTTTTGCCATGTCTTCCCATCGCCCCAAGGAGTCCCTGTCGAGTCGCTTGTTCAGCTGCTCCTATGACTCAGATCAGGCCTCCTGTGGAATACTGTGCTGTTCCTCTAGGTCTCCCTGAAGATCCCAGAATTCCTTAGGAGTGTTTCCAATCTGATCCTCGAGGACCCACAAACGGTCCACATTTTTGCTCCCAGGGAGCAAGCAAAACAGTGGACTGTCTGGCAGGGAGTTCAGGGGGAGCAAAAACATGGACCGGCTGTGGGTCCCCAAGGACTGCTTTGGGAAACACCACTCTAGAACATTTGGAGTCCTTTCTTGACTATTTTTGTTTTTGTGGAGCTGTGGATAATATGGCGTGTTTCAAATTTTGGGGTCTGGTACAGTGAACTCCATCCACATTATCAGTTAATAAATAACCTGTCAGATTCATGAGGTGTGCAGACATTGCGTTCTTCTGAGGTCTCTCCTTTCCCATCGTACTTCCCACCCCCCCATGTTCCCAGCACATCACTTGCCCCTGGTTTCTGTGTACATTATACTGTGTACGCTAATTGGTACTGACATGCACAGATTAACATTTTAATGAGCCTCAAGTCAGCCAGAAACGAGGGATGTGTGTCGCTTTTATGCTCCAAGTCCGGTTTGAACCGGTTCTCCTGGTTTATATTCTGTATTACCTATCCCCTCCCTTCCCATAATTGTCCTTTGGTGAGCTGGCCTTGCAGAGTCGGCGTCTGCTGTCAGTGCATGTCTGTGAGCCCTTACACTCTGTTGCCCTGTCAGTATGGGCCTCCATATGTTAAAGAAGGCCGGGTCAGATGAATGACAGCAGCATGTGAAATGAAAGTGCGTAATAGCTGCTAGCTGCTTCTTTGTGTAATAGTGTTCATAGCTTAACAAGCGGCCTTAAGGTATGAGTGCTAACATGAGTTGAATTGATGTTATCATTTTAAAAGCCACTTTGGTAGAGGCGGGGTGTTAAGGGTGTGGAAGAAAACCTTTTCCCCCTCCGTCTATGTATGGATTTTTATTTTCCCTGTGTGTTTCCTCTGATTTACCCCCCCCCCCCCCTTTTCAATTTTGAACCATACTGTTCAGGTGAAATGAGACTTCGTGGGGGAGAGAGAGGGGGAGGGAGGTAGAGACTGGTGTAGGCCTACCTTGTCTTGCTCTGCCCCCTCTGTTCCTTTTGTTAATTGGAGATAGGATGGCAGGAGAGAGTAAGACTGCTGCCTGTGGGAATCAGCCAGGTGGTATTTGGAGACCTGCCAGCAGGGTCTGATTTGTTCCCCATAGCAGGGAAGTCTTAAGGCATTAGATGGCTGTACTGTTAATTGCCAAAAAAGTGAAACTGAAATTGAGTGGTGTGCAAAATGTGCTTTTTGGAGTGTTTTCAGTTCATCTCATGCCCTTATTAAACTACTAATTATGCGTTAGTCTGTATGACTTAATTTGGTTGTGGTTTTAGTTATGTGGCTTTGCACAGTTGGGGTCCATCCATTCATTAGGCATGTTTCCTTCCTGTGTTTGTTTTGTTTCCTTCATATATTCATCAGGACATATGAAAATTAACTGTAACACAATGAAAATTAGCAAGAATTTCTTCTGTTCTCCAAAAAGTTACAGATATCTTACTGGGTGGCTTGTTGAACACCTCATCAACACCTCATCACAAACCTCTCCTCAGGGGCACCTCAGCCATTCTATTTGTTTGTTACATTTCATCACCAGTGAAGTCACTTATTTAATTTAATTAAGTTATATGACTCAATTACGTATTAATTGGTCATATGAGGCGTGCTAGTGGTCAAGGGTGTATTGGATGGTTATTTCAAATACTGGTGTGACTTTTTAGAAGTGGTTCTGAAATGGCTAAGCTGACACACTTAGACAATGTCAGTATTACACCAATCTGAAGACCAATTAAATGTCATTGTCTTTGACTGCCTAAGACTTTAGCGACGTTTTGTACATATACAACAAAACTTTGTCAGGCTGGGAAACTCCAAGAGTTTGATACCTTAATGATGCAATCGTCCGACTCGCTCTACTGTACTGTACAACTTGTGTGGCCATTTACTGGAAGCACCATCTGTGCTCGTCATTTGAACAAAGATACATGGTGTCAGCAGGGTGACATAGGAGCTGTAGTACGATCTGGAAAGGGTTTTTTTTTAAGACTGCTGACACGTGCACTGTATTTATCTGGGAAACTCACAGGTTGGTACAGGTGGCTGCATTCAACCGCAGCAGCTTTACTGTAAACTGGCCGACGAGCAGTTCTCCTTGCCTCTGTCGTGTTGATTTCGCTCAGCCTGGGGGCCTAGGGAAAGAAGAGCCTCAGCCAGCTGCATGATGATCGTGTTTTCACCCCCAACCTTTTCACTAATTGCTTTTTTTTGTTGTTCTTTTGGGCTGTTCTTCTCTTGTACTGAATGGCTGCCCAGTGTGGGTCTACGTGACTGTTCTGCAGCTGGTGAACCATTACAAGAAGTGGTTTCTTATAAAATCAGCAGACTTGCTGCTCTTGGCTGCAGCGGGAAGTGGGAGGAGTCAGGTGGGTTTTCTGTCGGGTTATTAAACTAGCATGTATTTTGGTTCGTAGGATAAGTTTCGATTTGAGTGTTTTGTCCCATCACCCAGTGACAATTCTGTTCTTGCTATGTCGACATTTCTCTCCATCGTCTGATTGCAGTATATTTGTAAATTTGCACTATGTGAACAATGTATTTATTTTTTTTGCACTACTTCAGGTTATTGGTGTGTTTTGCGTCTGAAATGTGTGAATCGCTTTTAGCAGTCATTGTATTGTTATGCTAATGTATGTGTTTAAAGATGCCTTTGAATTGTGTTTCTGGTAAATTTGTCATCTTTACATATTTCTGTAATTTTGTCTGTGTTGCACCACGAAGTGTTTCTGCCCAGTGTCTAGTAATATTGTCCTGTATGTCATGGTTGTCCCTGAACTACAGCTAGTGCTGGTGTTTTCATACATATTAGAAATACAGAGTTATGAATTTTGAGTCTGTAGCCAGTGTGAATGTAGCCAGCAGTGAACTTTTCAGGTGGCACTTTTACGTGGCACAGTGTCATGTTTCGCCACTTCGAGCAGAGGCACCCCTCGTGCAGATTGACAGAAGTTTCTGTTTTACTCATATTGTTCTGACAGCCCAGTTTTGCACTGGCCAACTGTGAGAGTCCCTCGCTGATGGAGGGATGCCCTCGGCCTCTGCTTGTCGTCTCCATCGCGTCTGCCGATCGCGAATGCCAGAGCAGCTTGGCTGAATTAATGAGGCTGCTCATTTTTTTTTTCCAGCTCACGTCAACACACAAGATGAAAACCCCATATATGTTCCTATCGCAGTTTTTAAGGGTGAACTCCCAGCATTCCCCAGGCTGAAATTAAAGCTGCCGAACGTGGAGTTTTCTCCTCCTTTCTTGTGCTGCATTATTATTCCGCTTGTGCTTGTCCTGCCACCCTATTTGCTGGATTTGTCGAAGGTCGTTTCTTATGCCAAGATTTTAATGGCTGCAGGCTGATGTAGTTAGGTATCCCTCCGTCTCCTTTAAGTGCTCATCCTGGCCAGTGAGCCGGTGAACCTGGAGACTGTTGCAAGAAGCAGAGGCTAAAAGGCAGGGGACATCTGTGGCAAAAATTAGAAAAGGTGCACTTCGCACAGGATAGCGCTGCTGTGGGGGAAAGGCTGTAGATTATGAAAAATGGCATACAGATCGAGTTGGTACCATCCATTGCTGTGGCATCCGTCCCAACCAAAATGGTACATCCTACACATGAAAAAGAATCATCACATGTACCTAGAGGCAAGAGCATGTCACTGGATTTAATGGTGGCTGTTAGCCGGACCCTTGGTGAACGTGTTAGAATGCTTATTGAGGATAAGCTGGAGCTGTGTGCAGGTGGCACTGATCCACACGCTGAGCAATTTATTGCTTACGATAATGTGGGGGGATATATGATGCATGAAGTGACTGAATGGCACTGGAATTCTGCTTTGAGGTGATACGAATGGTACTCATTAATGTGTGTGTGTGTGTGTGTGTATATGTGTGTGTATGTTTTTCCTTTTTTTTTTCTCCTTCAAAACACTCTGTGACTATGACCCCTGGTCACTTCTGTGCTGGTTAGAGAGGCCTTACGACATGATTGGGGGGGGGGCAAATGCAGTGTACCGCTGAATCTTTTAAGCCATGTTGCTGGGGCTGGGCTCCTTCCCTCTCTGTAAGGGTTTTGTGTTATTCTGTCTGAACTGTGCAGCCTGTCTCCAGGCTCCGCCAGTGAATCTGGGAATCAGATTCGTGTGGCTGAACAGAATCTCTGCAGAAAGGGGGGGAGGGGGCCCGGGCCCTGTGGTTCCCAGGTGGCCAAACTCAGCTGTGAGCGTAAGCCGTAACTCCAGGGCAGGGTGTTTGTGTCCCATTAGAGGGTCCCTTCGCTAAAGCATGAGGGGCCCACCTAGGAATCGGAAGTTTTTGTTCTAAAGGTGCTTGTTTTCATCTAAAGGACCCAGATCTCATTCCCTTACCCAGCTTCCCCTGTTCCCAGGCATGTCAATTGTTGAATCTTGGAGCCTGTATGGCACCATGCTGTGGCAGCATTGGGGAGACGGCACCCCCATGAGGCTGCAGTGTGTCACTGGCAAGACTCTTAAGTGCCTGGCAGCATATTGGCTAATCTGTGGAGAAGATCGAGCTGAAATTTTCTGAACTCTGACCTCCTCAAAGCGCAATAATATGCATGAAAAATCAGTGACTGAAGGCTCCTTCAAGAAGGCACCAGTCTCTGGGCCTTTTTAAACCCCAGGTGCCTTTTTTGGTGCCTGGCCTGACCTCACTTCTTCAGCATCCCTGTGTGGGACAGTGTGATGTGGGCAGAGAAAGTAAAAATCCAGACCAATATTTTGTTTTAGCCAACCAGATGTGTATAAAGAGTTTCTAACTTTGAAACAAAATTTTGATCTGGATTTTTATTTTCTGGACCTGAACTCTCCATCTGCGGATGTGGGTGCTGACTGGCGGAGCCCTTCACTGGAAATAGACATTGGGTGTGGTGCTGGGCTGAATCTATAGACAAGGTGCTGTTGAATGGTATGTTAACCATGTGCATGACTAACGGACTGGCATCCCAGCTAGAGTGCCCCTCTGCTTCCTGGGAGAGGTTCCAGGACAGATGGATATGATATGATGTTATGTAACTCTGCTCCTGAGTCACCTGTGTAATCCCAGTGAATGGAGCTCAGCAGGCGTGTGCTATGGGGGGGGTGTTAGAGGTCAGGCAGCTGGACTCGACTCTGGCACCATGCTTTGGCAGCGTGACATGGACCAGGCACTCCAGCGTGAACTTGATCCCGCTGTGGAGAGGCAAGTGACAAGGCTGGTTTACAGAGTAACCATAGCGGGGTTTTGTTTGTGAGAAACACCCAGGGGCGAGCGAATGGGCTGGCCAGAGTGGGTCACATGACCTTAATGCTAACATGAGCTGTGAAGCGTAGCTCATTGTGATCACAGGCAGGAGGATGGGGAATAGTGAAGATGAAAACATTTCACCCCATACCTGAAGGAGGGGAGGCATCTTCTGTAATTTAGTGGCCTTTTAATAATGGACTTATTTAGCTGTTAATTAGACCCGAGTCATTCTCTCCCCCCCCCCCCACTGTCCACTGACAGGCTGCACTTTGAGTTGCAGAGACACTTGGTACCCCCCCACATGTGTCTGGGGGGTTCTAGCGATGTGGAGTGCCAGGCTGGTGGGAAGCATCACGCTGTATCTGGCACGTCACACACCTCTGCACGATTCACTCCAAGAGGGTCCAGCTGCAGACGCCTGTAGAGTCTCCTCCACAGGATACATGTGATCTTTAAGGGCGTAAGGTGGAGCTCCGGTTAGGATTAGGGTTAAGGTTAAGGTTAAGGTTAGTATTTATTCGCTGTAACACAGAGTTGAGATCACATGTTTCCTGTGGAGGTGACGTATTTCCGATCGAGCTCCACTCTACAGGCTTCTGCAGCTAGACCCTTCTCATTCACTCTACAAATGCAGTCTGTCTTGAATCTGCTCTGTAATATATTCTCTGTAAAGCTTCCTTGAGAAGCAAGAGCATACCTGAATGGATGGGTGGGTGTATGAGTAGCAGCACCAATATGAAAATTATTACAGAGGTGAGGCTGGCCCCTTGCGCCCCCTTCTGTCTGGGCAGGCAGTATGTCCAGCCCCCGCCAGTGTTTCTGTGGTGAATGAAAAGCTCACTGTCCTTCTCATCCTTTTCTGTGTCAAGACAAGAGATCAAATGTCAATAAATCCCAGAAAGAGACTGGGGTATGGGAAGCTGGCGATCTGTGGTGCCCACCCCCCTACCCCGTGGCGCAGGATTTGCATCTTCATAATTTAGCTTTTGTCAGAACCAGACACAGCCACTTGAACAGAACCCATGGAAAGGGCATGCACGTTGTGGTATCTGCATGCCATTCAGCGATAAAAGGTCCATCTTCCCTGGCTGTCAGATGCCCGTTGGCTTTGCCTTTGGGTTCCCAGGGTCCCCGGAGATGTGGCGGCGGCAAGGAGAATCACAGACACAGCCAAGGTCCCCTCGATGCATAAACGAACGTGTCAGAACTCGCTGGAAGCCCAGCTTCCCCGGTGACTCAGGATGTCAGATGCAAGCTGGCTCCAAGACTCAGCTGGAGCGCTGTAATTACAAAAAGAAAAAACCATCAGTTTTTGCAGGAGACAAACGCTAATTAAACCTGAAATTTGACTCCAGTCCCTGCTGTGTTCTTATAAGGATTCCTAGTTAGTGTGGCTTTTGCAGTAAACTGTTGCGAACTGTGAGACTCACTCGTCTTCTTACAGTCTGTAGTAATAACACTGTGGGTGAAAGTGAATCCCCTCGTGTGCTGGGTCTGCTTTCTGCAGGCAGGAGGGCTCATCGAGCTTCAGGGAGGACGATTCGTTGGAGGGAAACACTCTGGGTAAGAAGGTCGGGCCCTAATGTTTGTGTCCAGTCTCTTTGCATTTCTCACCCGACACTGCTCCCTCACCCTGTTGACACTGATCACTGTTTACTCCCCCCCTGCACTTTTCGTTGTGGGTGTTTCAAGGGTCTCACTTCTGATCATCAGTCCAGTACAATGTATCTGCGGAATAGAGGAGTAGGAAAAGGAGGCTAACGAGTTGGGAGCTGGCGGTTTTTAGACCTGTGAGATCGGCAGTTGGATCAAGGCAGCTGGCCTCTGCACAGCAGCCTGTTAGGTCCCTCAGCTCACCGGGTACAGACCTTACAGGGCAGGGGGTGACATTCCACTGAACCTTTTGGACTGGGGGTGAGGGGGCTGTGCAGATTGAGTGGGGGACATGTGTGTTTCTGGGGTGCAGACAGGCCCTCTTAGGAGCCTGCTCCCATGCTGATTTTATCAAGGAGAGGGGTGCGCTCTGCCCACATCATGTGACCACATCCCCCTGAGAGTCTTTGTTGGGTCAGATAGTTGGTAGGTGCATCATCACTGGGAGGCACATTGCCTAGGGTGTGGGAATCCCCCCACCACCCCAACCTGGCCTGTGGGAGGCATGGAACTGGGACCTGCGGGAGAGCCATTAAGGACCCCTCCCACACTGCCACCCCACCCTGGCCACTCTGGGACCGGTGTGATGAATTTCCTGCCCAAACAGTCAGCGGATGGTGCCACAATGCCAGCTGTTCCCCATGGATTTTTTTTCTGTTTGAAACATTAATAAAGCAAAGTGTCCGGGCTGGATAAAATTGGTCTTGAATCCCATCTATAATGTTCCCCCACCTGAGGTGTCAAGGGGTTCCTACACAAGCACAAGGTGGAGGGTCCGCTTGTCATTGTGTGTGTGCGTGTGTATATATATATATGTGTATACATATGTACGTGTGTCAATGCCATCACCATGGGAGCAGCAGTTAATCTCCACAGTGTGTGAGCAGGTGCTCTGTCACCTTAGTTAGCATTCACCATTCAACGACTGGGAAGATGGAGGCATTAACAGTACTCCAGCTTGCATAAATTTCTTCGGAACAAACGCGGG
>JAODKF010000055.1:1655286-1683148 GCA_026779585.1 Mormyrus proboscirostris | reverse complement strand
TCATTGTGACTGGGGGGTGGTGGGGGGCTGTCAAAGTGCATGTCCATTCTCACTTCATTCATTGGGCCACACGATAACTACAATTTGCATATCCACTGGGTCCATTTTCCGCTAGTAACAAGTACTGTGTCTGTGTGTATGTGTGTATGTGTGTGTGTGTGTGTGTGTGTGTGTGTGTGTGTGTGTGTGTGTGTGTGTGCGCGTCTGGGGGTCACCTGCAGGGGTGGACAGACTGAGGGACACCGAGTATTTGGGCACGGTGGCCTGCATGTGCGTGAACGCCGACTATGCCGCCGCCCTTTTCGAGGGGAAGGTGCAACTTCACACGGTGAGAATGGCCACACCTACTGCCCCTCCCCCCACCCCGGCCGCTGGGCGCGGCAGATTGACTGACGGTCTCTGGGTCTTTCCAGCATCAAGCTGGGAATAACGGTGACTGTGTGTGTCCAGATCGAGGGGGAGGAGCAGGATGTGCAGGAGGACAGGCAGACGCGCCTGTTCCCAGGTCGAGACGATAAGTGCCGCATCACGAGCCACGCCCTCACCGCCGACTTCTTGTTCTACAGCACAGACGTAAGGATCTGAATCAGACCCTGGGTGATATGTAACCATACCGCAGTAGGGTGAGAGGAGTTAAGCCATGAACACGACCATCTAACCCACCTGAGCGATCAGTGTCTTATGCAGCATGGAGTGATTGCTCTCTAGAGTCGCCAAGGGTGAAGCCTCACGTGCTAAAACAGGCCTCACTCCTCTATGCAGACCGGAGTGATCCAGTGCTTCTACATAGAGGACTGGCAGTACATCAACGAGCACCGGCACTCGGTGGGCATCCGGAAGATCGCCCCCGACCCCAGCGGCACACGGCTGGTTTTTATCGACGATAAGAGTGATGGCTTCCTCTACTGCCCGGTGGGTCGGCTTGCTCTCCCTTTCTCTGTCTGATGGCGTCTGGGTTGTGAGTTTGTTTATTTTCCTCCTTCTCTACCCCTTCGCCTCCAGGTGAACGACTCCGTGTTTGAAATCCCCAGTTTCTCACCAACGATAAAAGGAGTTCTATGGGAAAACTGGCCCACAGACAAGGGTGTGTTTGTGGCCTATGACGACGACAAGGTCTACACCTATGTTTTCTACAAGGACACCATCCAAGGTACTGTCTACTTTATCCCCCTGACAGTTGAAAAGCAGGAGTTCAGGATGCAAACTTGCCTAATTGACTTCACTCAGGAACTCTTGTAGCTCGACAAGTAGAGCATTGTGCTAATAATTCGAAGGTTGGGTTCAAATCCAACAAATGGTAACCCTTGTACTGTAAGTTGCTTTGGATAAAAGCATCAGATCAATGAGCAAATGTGTTCTTACTTAAGCAACCAACCATGAAGAAAATATCACTATGTTGTACAAACTTCTGTCAGTTATCAAAGCTCTGACTTTAACCCCATTGTGCCAAAGGCTCCAGAGTCATCTTGGCTGGGGGCACGAAACTGCCCTTTTCCCACAAGCCTTTGCTGCTGTACAATGGGGAGCTGACGTGCCAGACCCAGAGTGGGAAGACCAGTAACCTCATCTTGAGCACACACACCTTCCTGGAGAGCAGGAGCACGGACACGGCCCTCACTGACCTCAGGAACATGCTCACGCAGGCGCTGATGCTCAAGAGGTGGCAGCCGGGGGGCCCGGCTGGGATGGATTGGGCTGGACTGAGATTGGCGTGGCCCATAGCCTGTCCTCATGTATATGTGATACATGGGTCTCTCTTAGTCCTCATTTGGGCACGTTTAGGCTGGCCATCATCTTTGTCTTTGTGCATGGGCCTTTGCCCTCACTATAACAGTAACAATGGGGTGAAGGGTTTTTTTTTTTTTTTTTTAAAAAGACAAGCCATAATTCATACAGAGGGGGCAGCCTTATCATTAGCCAATGACATGTTTTGAATCTGTGGACAGCTCCCTGTCACTCTGGGGGCCAATCAGCTTTCACCTGGAGCCTATTCCCCTGTGGCCCCGGCCCTGTATATTCAGCTACACTGCCCATGATCAAACTTATGTAGGTTATGTTAGGAAACTTCAAGGTGCTGATGGGTAAGAAGATCCACAGACACCACTCTCCATGTTCTTTGTCCACGTGTGGCAGGTTCTCAGCAGCCTGGGAGCTATGCAAAGCCCTGAACAGCGCCGACTGCTGGTCAGAACTGGGTCACGCCTGTATGCTTCACATGGAGGTGGAGCTGGCCATCCGCGTCTATCGCACTGTGCGCAACGTGGGCATGGTCACGTCCCTGGAGGACATCAAGGTACATGGCGCCCCCTGCCCCCCGTGTCCCATGAGCGACTCGCCACCTTTGACTGGATCTGGAACCATTACTTCTCCTGGTTCTAGGGTATCGAGGACCAGAACCTCCTGGCCGGACACCTGGCCATGTTTATTAATGACTTCAACCAGGCGCAAGACCTGTACCTGGTGTCCACATGCCCCATGGCCGCCCTGGAGGTGGGTTCGCCCCCAGAGCGGTTCGCCCCCTGTGCGCCTTGCCCGGCGTCCCAGCTCCCGCCACACTGACACCTTATCCGCACACACACAGATGCGGCGAGATCTCCAGCACTGGGACAGTGCACTGCAGCTGGCCCAGCATCTGGCCGCCAAAGAGATCCCTTTCATCTCCAAAGAGTACGCTGTGCAGCTGGAGTTTGTGTGAGTTTCCTGGGTATGGGGGGTGGGGGCGGAGGGGGCCAGGTCCCCACTGCTCATCTGGGTTTGGGGGTGTCCCCAGTGTTCATCTGTTTTTGTGGGCCTCTATCATATTTTTTACATGTAATTCCCTAATTGTCCCCCCCAGGGGTGACCATGTGAATGCTTTATCTCACTATGAAAAAGGAATCACTGGTGACAGCCAGGTAAGTGTGTGTGAGTGATTCTAGGATTACAACCATAATTCACACAGAGAGGCCAACCAATGATTTGTTCTGAATCTGTGAATGACAGGGGAGGGCCAGTCAGCCTTCAGCTGGGGTCAGTGGTCCTGCCCCTGTATCCATCCTCTGCTGATTTGGTTCCTTCTCCCTCTCCCAGTTCCAAGAGCACGACGAGGCCTGCCTGGCCGGACTCGCTCGCATGTCCATCCGGATGGGCGACATTCGGCGCGGGGTCAACCAGGCTATCAAACACCCCAGCAGGCAGTTGAAGAAAGACTGTGGGACCATCCTGGAGAGCATGAAGGTGCCCGGCCCCTGGGTCACTGCTGCCGTTCCTTTGGCTCCCTCTAGTGGTGGCCCTAGTGACTGACTGGTCCATCTCTGTTTCGTCCACAGCAATTTTCTGAGGCAGCCCAGCTGTTCGAGAAGGGCCAGTATTATGACAAAGCAGCCTCTGTCTACATCCGCTGCAAGAACTGGTAAGGACGCCAGTGCCCCCCTCTGGTCAGCGCCAGTAAAAAGGACAGGAGTACAGCACTAGCAGGGACTTGGTGCTTGAGGTTCTTCACTTTACTGTCTTGATGCTTGTTTTTGTGTAGTCTACCTTCAGTTTTTAGTTTTAGTAATTTTATTTTTAGGGAAAGACAATTCAGTTCAGTTCAGCACATGGGGGGTTGTGATATAGTACATCACAAAGGGAGAACAATACAAAAACAGGGAAAGATAAAGAAATAAAAAAGTAGGGAGGATAAAAACCTCTGCCCCCCTCCCCCCCCCCCGGCATGCTAATGTTATAGAAAAAGAAGTCAGCAAGGTGAAGACTGTAATCCAGGCAAGACAAAGCTGTCAGACTAAACTAGCTCTGTATGTTACAATATAGTGCCATTGGCAATTTAAGCGCATTAGACAAGAGAGGACCATAGCATGGCCTCATCTATAGGCTATATACTGGATTAGTTTACCTCGAATGATTTCCTTAAAGGGAGTAAAACAAAAACTAATAATTACTTTAGCTAAATAGTATTGTAAGACTGTAATGGAAATAATTTGTTACTTTCAGAAACAATATTTATGGTTTTTGTTTAGTTTTTTGTTAACGGTAATGACCCTGGTGTATCGTTGTCATTAACACGCCATGTGGCCTGTTGATGTCAGGAGGTTTGAGGTGGGCGTCTACCTTTCTTAGGGCCAAAGTGGGTGAGCTCCTGCCCCACGTGACCTCCCCCAAGATCCATCTGCAGTATGCCAAGGCCAAGGAGGCCGACGGCAGGTGAGCTGCCGCATCCCCCCCACCCCACAGCTCTCGCTCTGTTTTGTGGTTTGCGTTCCGTTTGACGTCTGTGGTATGGGTGCGGCAGGTACAAGGAGGCAGCGGCCGCGTACGAGAGCGCCAAGGACTGGGACAACGTGATCCGCGTGCAGCTGGAGCACCTGAAGAGCCCCGAGGAGGCCGTGCGCATCGTGCGGGACACGCAGTCCATCGACGGGGCCAAAATGGTGGCCCGCTTTTTCCTGCGCCTCAATGACTATGGCTCGGCCATACAGTTCCTGGTCATGTCCCGGTGCAACGACGAGGCCTTCCAGTTGGCACAGCAGCATGGCCAGATGGAGGTGTATGCGGATATCATTGGTGAGGCCCTCACTGAACTGCCTGCTTTCTCCGCCTTCTAATGCAGTGCTGTTACAACTATATAATTACAATGACATCTAGGGTTTGTTTGAATATTTGCATTTCCAGGAGGGGTGGGGGAATGCAAGAGGTGTAATTGCACCCCCTACTGGTCATATTGAAATGCTATTTGAACATACCGTTGACCCTTCTGCATCGTGACGTTCCCTGTTTTGGTTTTCATATATTGCCGGGTCAGCATAAGAAAATTAAATGAATATTTTGCAAAAGCTGCAGACAACACGCCGAAAGTTTAGCAACTCAGATTTATTCAGTTATATCTGAAACTGTGGCTTAGTCTAGACTTGTATTAGTCACATACATGTGTAATAATTCTTTTTTTTTTTTTTATTATTATTATTATTATTATTTGGATGAATCGCCGGTTGGGCTCTCTCACTTTGTACCCCCTGGGAGAATCACCTGTGATAATATGCGATAACATTTCTATGTATGACAAACTGGCAGGGTCTGATGCCACCATGGAGGACTACCAGAGCATCGCGCTCCACTTCGAGGGTGAGAAGAAGCACCTGCAGGCAGGCTGCTTCTTCCAGAAGTGTGGCCAGCACAGCCGGGTGAGGTGCCTACGCTGGGGCCCCCTTTGGTCACCACTCCAGGACCGTGACTCACCACCCCTCTCTGTCTCTCAGGCCCTGAAACACTTCCTGAAGTGCCGCAGTACGGAGGACAGCCTGGCGACCGAGATGGCCATCGAGACTGTAACAGAGCCGACCGTTATCGTCATCATACGCGCATCCGCTCGAGGTCCCTCCGTGGTTGTTACTGACGTGCCTTTCCTCATGCCAGGTGGGCCAGGCCAAAGATGAGGCGCTGACGAACCAGCTGATCGATTACCTCATGGGGGAGAGCGACGGGGTGCCAAAGGTATGCAGCCGACATGCCCCGCCCACCGGGATCATCCTCAGAAATCCACCTGCTTCGCATCTCATCATCTCCTTTTCTGGTTATAATTCTACTTTCCATTTTGGTTTTTCATCTGCTGCGACTCTCTTTTTGTTTTCCATCTGTTTGCACCCGCTGCTCCGGTCTCCCATCGCATATTGGTGCCTGGGTAGTCTCTCACTGTGAGTAGTCACCCGATGCTGCCCCCTGTTAGTCGGATTGATCCGGCACGTGATGATCTCTGATTTGGTCCCTTGCTTAGCCTTCCGCTGTTGGTTCAGGGTGGCCAGGTTTGAGTGTGGTGGCCCTATTGGGGATTCATGAGGTGGTCCAGGTTAGTCTGTATTAGGGCTGGGTGATATCAAATCAATATCATATTGCTCATGCGCAATAATCACCAGGGCTTCAGATGACAGGTGAAACATTTGTCAGGACGCCAGCTTTTCGGTGCTAAATAAATGTTTTACTCCCACAATTTGTTAAGCAGTTTAATAGGCTAAAATATTAATCAGGCATTTTATGAAAAGTTAATAATCAGTATAAAGTCGGCATATCCTTATATTTAATAAACGTTTCAGACTTTAAACTGCAAAAAGTACCACAACACAACCAATGACTTTTCTACCTCGTTTATCCACAGTATCTCCTCATTTAAAAGATGTCATGGTTGCTGAGCTGTTCCTTTCTTCCCTACTTTCTTCGCTACTTTAATGCATATCACACTGAAGTATACCAAACCATAGTATACCAAACCATAGTATACCAAAGCAGTATTATGTGCCGTGCTCCGCAAACCAAATTTAATCAACATCAAGAAAAGCCAAGTTTACACAGATTACTAACTTTTGGGTGTCACAAAATCACATTAATATTTTAGCCATACCACTGATCTGTTTACCAAACTATGGGTATAAACTAACACCCGTATCATACCGAAAAGCTGGCGTCTGGCCAAATGTTTTTCCTGTTAACTGAAGTCAGTGCTCCTAGCACTGCTCGAGAGCGCTAAAAAGGGACTGAAGTATGAGAGCATTTTCAAAACATCAGTACTGGCAAAAGCTATATAACAAAGAAAACTTCAGCCAAATACGTAAATATAAAAATATTCAGTAGTTGGAGTATTAGTTACATTTCTAACCATTCATCATTACTTCATGAGAGGACAGGTTCTGGTAACCATGGTAACTTGGTTTCAGTAACCAAAACAGAGTGATCCGGTGCACTGCCATTAAACCTTAATGGCACACTGAGACAATAGGTCACAAGGTCAGCATCGGCCCATGTGATCCCATCCCGTCAGGACGCCAAGTACCTGTTCCGGCTCTACATGGCCCTGAAGCAGTACCGCGAGGCAGCCCGGACAGCCATCATCATCGCCCGCGAAGAGCAGTCTGCAGGTCTGTCCCTGGTGCTGGGGTGTGGCTTTCTTTAGGGTCTTAAGTCTGTTTATGTCTTTAAGGTCTAGACTAGGGCCTCCTGTTCCTCTGAGATGAAAATATTAATTTGTCAGTGCAGGAAACTAAACTTCTACCATAAAGTCAGTATTTTTTCAAGCAGTTTTTCCCAGAATCCCACAGTGCATGCAAAACCTTTACCCTGAATACCCTAGAAAACAAACATGACCCCTTTGCTTTTAGGAAACTACCGGAATGCCCACGATGTCCTCTTCAGCATGTACATGGAGCTCCACAGCCAGAAGATCAAGATCCCAGCAGAAATGGCCACAAACCTCATGATCCTACATAGCTACATTCTAGTTAAGGTTGTTTGACCTCATGCTGACCCCAGTCATGTGACCAGCTGTAATTCACTCATTGAATAAACATAGAATAGAATAGAATAAACCTTTATTATCCCACGAATGAGAAATTTAGGTGTTACAGAGCTCTTATGCAAAAGTAATGTAGAACAACAAGAGCAGGAAGGTCAGTTGTCTATATACACAACCAAAGTTTTAGAAATAAAGATGTACAGAGAGATGTACACAAGTGTGGGGGTGGAGTAGGGTGTGAATGATCCTGGTAGTTAAAGACATATAATATGTCAGTTAGACAGTATATGAGTAAAAGTACTCACGCTAAGCTGTGTAAAGTCTGACAGCTGCGGGTAAAAATGACCTGCGGGTACACTGTGGGTGTAGAAGTCTATTGCTGAACGAGCTGCTCAGGGCTCGTACAGTCTCATGCAGGGGTTGGGGGGTGTCGTCCATAATGGATGTCAGCTTAGACAGCATCCTCTCTTCCCCAACCTGCCCGATGGATTTCAGTGGACAGCCCAGGACAGAGCTGGCCCTCTTCAGCAGTTTATTTAGTTTCCCCCTGTTCCTCTCTGAAATTCTAAACATGTTTAATATGGTCTTGTGTGTTTGAACCGCAGATCCATGTAAAGAGAGGCGACCATTTGAAGGGAGCACGAATGCTTATTAGAGTCTCCAACAACATTAGCAAGTTTCCCTCGCGTGAGTAACCGGTCTCTCGCTGTTCTGGGGAAACGCCACCACAGTCGGCTGACACCGGCCCCCACCTGTCGCTACCCCCAGACGTGGTACCCATCCTGACGTCGGCTGTGATTGAGTGCCACCGCGCTGGCCTCCGGAACTCATCTTTCGGCTTTGCCGCTATGTTAATGAGGCCCGAGTACCGCAGCAAGATCGACCTCAAGTACAGGAAGAAGATCGAGGCCATGGTCCGGTGAGTCTGGCGCAGTGGCTGCCCCCCGCTCCCCGCTGTGCCAGGCCGAGGCCACTAATCAGCCCCCATCTTGTACCCCCGTAGACGGCCGGACACCTCAGAGCAGGAGGAGGAGACCACGCCCTGCCCCTACTGTGGGTTCCAGTTGCCAGAGTGTGAGCTTCTGTGCCCCAGCTGCAAGAACAACCTGCCTTACTGCATCGCCACGGTGAGTCTGCAGCTTTGGGCAGCAGCGTAGTGTCCGTCCACATGTGTGCCTTTGGTACGCTCCCTCAGTCACATGGTGTCTATGACCCCGCCCACCAACAGGGTCGCCACATGGTGAAGGAGGATTGGTCAGCCTGTCCCCACTGCAACTTCCCCGCCCTGTATTCCCAGCTTTTGGCGTGAGTATCCCAGACCAATGGTAGCTTCCTCTGCCCTGCTCAGGAGGTACAGTACTGTGCAGCCTAAAGCAGCCAATGTACAAAAAATCTACAGCTCTTTAACTGGGTACTAAGTGCATATTTGCTCTAAAGAAAACACAAAGTAACAGGAAAAAAATAAAGAATTTCTCCAAAATGTTATTGTTACCTTGTTCCCCAAGCGAGCTTGATGGGCCGAATGGCCTACTCTCGTTTGTATATTTCTTATGTTCTTATAGAAGAGCACTGCTTCAGTTCCCAAACTTCCTCCGGGGCACCTAAGATTTCCATGAGTTTAAATTTCACCACCAGTTCACTTAAATCAATGAGGTATTGAATATCCTTGTCAGGCATGATAGTGGTCAAGCCAACAAGCACATGGGTGTGTTGGACGGTTGCTGAAAATACTGAGGTGTCTTTAGGAGAGGTTTTGATATGGGGGACACACTTCGATAGAAGTGATATTATACATTAACATGGAGATCTCACAAGCATTTTACATTAACATGGAGCTCTTATAAGCATTTTACTTGACTGCCCAAAACTTCTGAGCAGTACTTGATTGCCTTAATTCGGATTACATGTTAACCCTAAAGGCTGTTTTGTACCTCCGCATTAAA
The DNA here is from genome assembly GCA_026779585.1 of Mormyrus proboscirostris. NCBI lineage: Eukaryota > Metazoa > Chordata > Actinopteri > Osteoglossiformes > Mormyridae > Mormyrus > Mormyrus proboscirostris. The sequence goes on along the minus strand of JAODKF010000055.1, from coordinate 1,673,947 downwards.
TTGACTGAGCAGCACATAGCCATGGACCCTATGCAAGCACATGCGTCGTAGCCTGACCTGCACCTCCCCGGAAGTGTACACACACGTCACGGCGACTCAGATTTCAAGACTTCATTTTTTGTGTTTATGGAAGTGGAGGAGGAGTGCATCCTAGGTTTACTTATAACACTGATTAACACTAAAATGTTTTTTATATCTAGCATTAAATAACCCACCCTGGGCATCGTAGATTCAGGATGACAATTTCACTTATCTCCATTAAGTTTTTTTTAGTCTTGTGAAGAACGAATAAACTAAAAAGTAGAACACAAACTATAGAAGATGCATAAAAAGTGACTTTTTAGCAGCTTGGCTTTTTTCCAAATTTGTCTATAGGAAGTTCAGGGCTGCACAAATGTAACCAGCACTTGACAAATGGGTACGTTATTTTTTTTTTTGTTTCAATTGTGTGATTCAAGAATTTAATGTTGCAAAGTGGGAAGACAATAAATGCAACATCCAGAAGTATGTATCACCTTGGTGGTGTAATCGTAGAGCGACGCAAATAAAGGACTTGACACAAGTATAATTCAAGGTCTTCAACCCTGCCCTCCCCAGGCTGCTGGAGATTGAGTCATCATGCCCCATGTGCTCAGAGCCCCTGAGCCCTGCCCAGGTACAGAAGACCACCAACTGCTCTGCTTACCTGCAGCCAGAGGAGCTCGAACCCTGACCCCAAGGGTGGGGGACTAAGCAGTGACCAATTAGCATCTACCATTTACCTCAGGGTAAATGGGGTGCCCTTTCTGCAGCCAGATACCCGAGCGACCATATGTAAAGTTCAGGCCCTAGTTTGTCATTTAATGTGATATGAGAGAGATGCTATCTGGGTTACCAGATCTGATTTGATCTAGGTTTCCAGATCCTTAAGCTTTAAATAGACAGTCCTGGGCCATGTAAGATACCCTTTGCGTATGTATTTTTTCTGCTGAAAAGCTACATAAAGTTTTATGTATAAGCACTTTTCTAAGAGTCACTTATTAAACGATGCTGCCCTGAGATTATTAATGTGGCTTCAAACAGCATTTTGACTAGTGCGCATTGATTAGGACACACTGCCTGTCAGAGGAAGGAGGCTGGTTTGAATTCCATGGCCGACAATAGGGGGTCCTTCCTCCAGGTTGTCCAGTTCCCCCATCCAGTCCAAAAAGTGTGCGTTTTGCACTTGTGCCCACCCCCACTGCACCGCAAAAGGGTTGGCACCTCATCCTGGCCTGTTCCCTGCCTCGCACCCGTACCCTCTGGGATAGGCTTTACTGAGGCACATGACACACAAAGCTTATTCATTATTTATTTCCAGTAGCATTTCTCAATATATAAAAAGACAAGTGTAAGAAAATGGCAGACACTGAAAGCCTGGGAGTTCAGGAATGCAAAATTATTGCCCTGAAAAATATTCACTAAATCAGATGCCAACACATCTATGAAGATTACTACTAAACAAATGATACACTACACATATATACAGGATAATCGAGGGCAACGGAGACCCGACCGGCTATTTACTGCTGGAGGAAAAACTAAAACGCAGCCACGTTCCTCCCAGGACAGACTGCTAGAGTCAGGGGCACAGCTGTGCACCGTTCCCTAGACGACTTCCCATTTGCAGCATAATGGCGATACGTAGCGCTGACTGCTGAGACAAGTGCGTATATCTGTATAGGATATTTGTTACCATTTCAGTTTCAGGCCGGGTGGCCCAGGGTGAGGGGACAGCACACCCCCACCGCTCAACCCAGACACCTGCCGCTATTCAGCCCCACCATGGTGTAACAGTGTCCAGCTATGCACGCTGTAGCGCTTTGGCTCCCTCGGGCTCCCGTACTCACTTCTTGCCCTTGCCAAGGCCCTTTCCCTTTCCCTTTCCCTTCCCAGAATCCCCTGCCTTCTGCTGCTTTGCCGTTTCCTTGCTTGCCTTCGCTTTCTTCTGCTGCAAATACATAAAGGTCCACGTCACACATGCAGTCAGGCGCAAAATATGGTCATTGGCCATGTCAATCCATCCCACCTTAATCATGGCATCAGTGGCCACATCCTCTTCCTCCTCCTCAGCTAGCTCCTGCGACTCCTGCTCCCCCTCCCCCAACTCTGTGTCCACGTCCATGCCCCCACGCCGGCCCTTCTTCACCACCTGCAGGGCGTACGGGGTCAGGTGGGATTCCTTGTTGTATGCCCGGGTGAAGGCCGCTTTCACCTGGAGGGGAAGAAGCAGCCCAAACATGTGGTGAAACAGTCGATGTAGATCCCACACCCTGACCTCCACCTCCACCTCATCACCTTAGGGTCCAGTTTGGAGTAGGGGTCCGGCTGCCCGCCCCAGGTACTGATTTCCATGATGCTGTCCACGTCTTCCTTGATGATGTTGTAGTCGTCCATGAGCTGCACGGCCTTGGTGGCGCCATCCGCTCCGACCCTCTGCAAGGGCTCCAGCAGGGCAGAGCGCAGGTAGGGCAGGTAATCCAGGTTGATGGCTTGCTTACTGACATGCGTCCTGACAGAAAAAGAGGATTTTAGCTCACGGGAGTTTGATAACCAATCGGATTATAGAGGAAGTGGGCTCAGGCAACTGGAAGAGGCAGGACCAACCAATCTCTACAAACTGATTGGCTCCCTCTCTGAGCCAATCATTTTTCTGTCTGCCCTCAGAACATTTTTGCGCAAGTCAAACTCCAATGGGATGGATGCTAGGCTTGAATTTCAAGCGACGGCATACAGCCGGGCTCGAGAGAATAGTGAGAGTGCGCAGACCTGAGACTCATATGTGACGCCAGCTCCTGGATGATGCGGTTGTGTTTGCCCGTGGAGGAGAACTTGCCCAGCCAGCTGGGGAAGGTGGGGAATTGGCTCATGTAGCCCCTCATCAGCTCTCCTGGAAGCACGCTGGCATAGATGGCCTGTAGCATGTGCAGCACAAATTTTTAAACAAACCTATCAATACATGAAACATAAGGTAAATGATACCGGTGGTGTCGATTATAACTGTGTTGTGCACCATGTCGTCGTCTGACCTGTGTGGGCAGCAGAGACCAGGTCTGACGTGATCGGATCTGCCGATCCACCAGATCTCCGTCGCAGATGCTGTCTGCGGTTTTGCTCAGGAGCACCAGATGGCACTTCAGGTTATTGCTGAAAACAGAAAAGGCACATTTAAACATGCGACCTTGTCCGCGTACCAGCAGGACCACCTTTCCCACCAACGCTCACCCTGCTGCGGCCGGACGGACATGTAGGTAGTTCTCCTGGACAAACAGGGGCGCTAACGAGTAATCGTGGAAGAAAAGGTCAGATTTGTCCATCAGGGACATTTGAGCAGTCTCGCCTCCGGCAGAGAAGACCTTCCGACAGACATCAAATGGGCCCTGGAAACAGTGGGAGCGAGAGTTGGCTTGGCTTGGGATGTATGACACCTGGTACTTTCTATTCTGCAAATCCCATCAGTTATAGGAAATAATACTGACATCAGTCAACATCCCCTACACGACCAAGTCACACAGTAGCGAAGCGTACCAGCTTCATGTCCTTCCTGGCATTATTTGCGTCAGCTTTGACCTGATCATAGGTCATGACTTTGTCTTTGGCCGACCACATACTCAGGTTGTGGAGAATCTGGGAAATTGTGGAACCAAAAATTAGTTTGGCATCTTTCATCACTTTTAGGTTTTTCAGTCCTTCCCAACTGAAAGGCTACCTGTCTGATGTCTTGGTTGGAAGCCAAGATGAGCTCATTGATAGCTGGTGCTGGCATTTTGAGGCCTTCCTTGTAGGCGATGGACATCATGGCTCCCTGAGGGGAAGCAGCAGCTACTGCTTGATGCATATTCATGGCTGACGGTTACTACCCATCACTAACACCCAGCAGGGAACTACAAAGGTTGAAGACTACAGAAACTGCAAAGGTTGATGCAAGTTTTATCTGCTAAAGAAAGTCACTAGCAGTTCAAGGTACACAAGCACTTAGAATAAGCATTCACAGTGGGTAAGGCTGGGGTCTCCCCTGGGCTACTACCTTGATCTGCTCTAGACGGGGTCTCTGGAAGCGCAGGTCGAAGCAGTAGTTGGCCAGGGAGCGGATCTTCTGGTGGTTCCTGTCATTACACATGCAGATGATGGGGATCTTTGACTGCTTTATCAGGCTAATCATCTCCTGTGGAGGGACAAACAAAGCAGAAGGTGAGAATACCGGAGCAAAACACACGCACCCACCACCATGCCCAGGGACCGGAATGGGGCTACCTGGATACCGCCCCTGTCTTCGTTGCCTGCCATGCCATCCACCTCATCCATGATGAGCACATGCTTGCTGCTCACAGTCTGAGAGGCACCTGGCAAAGGGACGCCAGACAGTTCAGCATTGATAAACCGAGCTGCTCCCGCAGCATGGGTCTGGGGCTTCAAACCAGACCATCTAAATCCCCTAGCGGTACCTGTGTAGAAGCTCTTGATGCTAGTGTTGTTGAGGGACTCAGCAATGACCTCCTTCAGGTTGTTCTTGCTCCGGGTACAGCTAGCATTCATCTCCACATAACTGTAGCCAAGTTCCTGCATCATAAATCAAAAATATGTAATGATGAGACAAACTCAGAAGAAACCACATCTACGAATGACCATTAACATTCACATCAGATACAAAGTTGATAGCCTATGCTACAGATGAGCAAGACTGACCTCACAGACCAGGGCGGCTGTAGTGGTCTTTCCCACCCCAGGAGGTCCCGAGAGCAGCGCTGCCTTGAACCCGGAGCCATCATCCTTTCCCCCAAACTTGCCGAACCGGGCCGCTGTGTGAGCACACACATATTATTATCGGCTCCAATAGATCTCAGCGTGAATAGCAGGACTTCAATGCGCCCCTCAACCATGAGTGAGCCTCAATGTACCAGCAGGCTTTGTGTTGCCAGTGTGCCAGCGGTGCCAGGTCTGGAGCCAGCGCAGCAGCTTGTTGGCACAGCTTTGTTCACCCTGTTGCCCAATGAGGCCTTTCAAGTTGCGTGGCCTGTACTTGTCCACCCACAGCAGACTGCACCCTTCGGTATCTGGCACCAGTGCTGCTGTTGTGGTTGAGGCACCGTGCTGCTCCGGCTTATCGAAGGACAGACCCTTCCTGGCCTCACCAGCACCAGCCCTAAGGCCGCCACTAAGCGAAGCCCCTCGTTTAGGTGTGGCTGCCTTGCCCTTGGCAGACTTCCCAGAAGATGGAGTCTTCTTAGCTGGGGTTTGCTTTCTGGGACTGGTCTTCTGTGGGGTCCTTCTCGTCCTGGGGGGCTCAGAGGTCTTCTTGTTCTTTGGATAAAAACAGGGAAAACGGTCGGCTCAGCCCCTAAGAGCAGACTTCACCTGTCAGCCGTACGATTCTCACCTCAATCTCAGCAGCAATCTCATACTTAGACTTCTTGCCGGGTTTGGTCCGTATGAGATCCAGCAAATCATCTTCATTTATGATCTTTGTGCCAAAACTTTCAGCCTAAACCACAAAAGACAAGCGGCCCAGATACACGTTTGATGTGAGACAGTGAACCCAGGTCTGTGAACTCAAAAGGAGGACGCAAGCAGAAAGCAGCAGACAGACATGGAGGCTGACCTTCTCCGTCTTGGAGGCCCCACTGTCTCTGCCCAGCACCAGGTAGCTCGTCTTGCGACTGACGTTGCCCGTGACCTTGCCGCCATAGCGCTCGATAAGGGACTTTGCGTCATCCCTCTCCATGGACTCCAGCACACCCGTCAGCACGAAGGTCAGGCCCTCCAGACAGTTCTCTGCACCCTGGGCCCCATCGACACCTGGGTCACCGCTCCTGAACCCTTCACAGTGTTTGTGCTCTTACCGGGGGGGGGGTGCTGCTCAACCCCATCAACCAATCACACGGAGACCAAAAGGAGGACTACTCAATACCCTGTGTCAAGCAGACTATGTACCAATGAGAGCTGGAAAGAGTGGACTATTGATCTATCAAATCAAGAATCTGTTCAGAAACAAATATTATACTAGCCAAGACATAAGCAGCCTACACACTCAAATGGCGCAGTTTATCACCTGAGGGATCTCTTTGGAGCCCAGGGCACGAGGGCCTTCTCTGTTCAGGTAGTTCCGGTACGCTGAAGAATTTGCCCGCTTCTTCTCTGTATCTTCTGGGCTGACACTCTGATGAGGGTTAAATTAAATGAGTTAAGATCAGTGTCAAACACGGGGGAAAAAAGGAAATCCTGGCAGATTTTACCTCTGCCTTCTTAGGGGAGATCTTCTTGCTGACGGGCGTGGTCACGGGCTCGCTCTTGGTGGTCGACAGCATTTCCGATTTGGCCACAGGTGTCTCTGAAGCGGATGTACTCGAATGCTCCTTCTTGGGCGAAATGACCATCTTGGTAGCCCCCTCATGCTTCTTCCTGGCATTCTCTTCTTCCTTCCTTTTCATACTAGCCAGCTTGGAGCTCGTCTTGACGGGGCTCTTCTTTGGGGATGGGCCCTTGGCACCAGCCTTGCTACTGGCACGGGACTGGGAACCAGAGACTGGAAGGTGTAAAGACAGAAGTTCAAATCACCCCAGAGACCTTTTCCACCACTGCAGAGCAGACAATGATGAGGTAAGAAAATGAGCCAACTGCCAGACACTTTTGTGAAGTTTGTGGATTCACCTGGAGAAATCTGGATGCTGAGTTTGGCCGGGCCCGTGCTGGTCTTGCTGGGTGAACCAGATTCTCTGCGAGCCTAAGCAAACAATATGGTCACACGACCACAACCTCAACGCGTCTTAGCAACATAGACCCAAGCTACTAGTTTAAGGACCAATAAGTGTGTGATATCCTGACCCCATAAAGCATGACTGCCCTCACCTTTTTGGGCTGAGGAGCGTCATCCAACATAGCCAACGTCCTTGCAAACTCTTCATCATCGTGGAGCTGTTTCTCCAGCTACAGGAGGAGCAGAATCAGACATGCCTGAGAAAGAACCCAAAAGCAACCTAGACGACATTAAGAGCTGCACATTATCAGAGCTGCAAACGTACATCTTCGTCCATCTGCAGCTGTCTGGCGATGGCCTCATCACTCAGGGAGTCATCCACATCCTGTGTGGCCTAGAAAAGGAAGCTGTGGTAATCAGCTGTACTAGCAGCCAGCATTTGGGAAAACTACGTCTGCATGTGCTAAACCAACAAAGCTGCATGACAGTAGGGCTGCACATTATCACATCGCCATTATTTGCCTCAATGCTCAATAAATCACCAGGGCTTTAGATGACGGGAGTGAACATTTGTCCAGACACCAGCTTTTCATGTTTTTTTATTATATAGAGTCTAAAATATTAGTGAGATGTGAAATGTACCGCCCCAAGGTTAGCAAACTATATAAATTAGGTGCATCCTTATTAAATTCAGTTCGAGGGCCATGCCACAGGTGACCGTTTCGGTAAATCATGGAAGCGATAAGCAGTGAAGGAGCAGTGAAGAAATGGAACAGCTCAGCAACCAGAACATCTCTTAAGAGAGACATTGTGGATACACAAGGTGGTGGTGTGGCGGTACTTTTTGCAGTGTTCAAGTCCAGCATGTTTGTTAAACATAAAGATACCCCAAATTTATACAGATTGCTTTTGGGCATCACAATATGCATCTCATTAATATTTTAGCCGTACTTCTAATCACCTTACCAAACTGTGGGTAACTAAATGTTGGCATAGCGCCAAATAGCCGGACTCTGGACAAATATTTATGCCTGTCATTTGAAGCCCTGGTGATAATTTCGCATGCATCACATAATCGCAATATGATACCGCGCAGTCTTACATGACAGAACTGATTTCCACTAACGAACAATGATAGTGGAGGGCAGATGACTCACAGCTTTCCGCTTGGTGCTGGCCACCAGCTTTTTATCCGATCTCTGGATACTGCTGCTGCCAAAAAAGTCCAGTACAGAGGTGTGGGTCTGCTTGGGGTGGGGTGGGGCTGCTTTGGGGGTGGCTGGGGTAGGGGGCGATTTGACCTTGCCCTTCAGCAGGGCTGAAGACGGTTTTGGGGAGGAGCTGACAGCAGAGGTCGTCTTCCTATCTGGACCTGCTGCTGCTGACTTGGACAGCCCATTGTTGTCAGATTTAGTCGGTTTGTTCAGGGAAACAAAAGTGTCACTGTCTGAATCTAGGAAAAAATGAGACAAAGAATTTCAGCTATGAAACAAATGACCACATACTAGCATGAAGCAGAGTCTAATGCTACTGTGCAGGCAAATGATACGAAAAACCGTTTACGCGTAGATGCCTGACTGGAGGAAGTCGGCAGAGAAACGAAACCCAGATCTAGAGCCTGCCTCGCACCATCTGACAGTGACATCCTGTCTGCGTCAAGCTGCAGAATCTGGGCCCCGCTTCACCCAGAACACGCACAGACCCTCAGCTTTAAGACGAACACGACAGGCCACGTAGCCAGCTGGCTCCATCACACTGAGCCCCTCACCGGTTTCTGAGACGTACTGAACCGGGTGTTTCTTCGGGGGGGGTACACCCTTGGCGGGCTTCTGAGTTTCCTGGGGGAATTTCTTGGGTTTCTTCTCCACCTCTTCCTCTTCTGAGTCTAAAGGATGACATGCCTAAATGACGAGCCCCGTCTGCCTAGGCAGCCATGATGAATGACATTCAGAGGGGAAGGACAGCTCACCGGATTGTAGGACTGCACGTTTCTTGCGTTTCACTGACGACTTCTCCACCGTTTCAGGACTTTTAGCCTAATAATAAAAAAAAAAAAGAGGTCATAATTCATTCATTCACCTTAATTGTACCAGGCAAAGCATTAAGAACAGTTTCTTATTTACAATGACAGCCTGGCATGTGCCAGAAAGCAAAACGAAAATGGGAAAACACAAAGGAGAATGAATTATTTTTCATAACATAATTGAAATTGCAGCTTGATACCACTACACCTCAAAGACCACAAGCAATACTGAAATGTACTGCAGAATAAGAAAAGCATTGTGTTTGGGAGTCCGAAGGAAACAGGGGAGCCTGTCCCAGCTTGCCTTTGAGCCAAGCTTCGCTTTATTCCTCTTCTGGTCCTCAACGCTTTTGACGCCTCCGTTCTGGGCAGGTTTCTGCACCACCTGCTTACTGGGCGCAAAGAACCTCCGGATGTCCTGCACAGGGCAAAGAGGGACTGATCAGAAGACCATCACGAGAGGAAAACAGCAGGACACAGCATGTCTCACAGATATGAACAATTCGCTTAAGTCAATTAAATGCAAGACGCACAGGAGTCATGTTCTCTGTTGTTCGAAAAATAACCTGCCAGTATAGTGGCCGGTTTGATTTCAGGCTTTATTAGTATAACTAATTACTAATACCCCGCCGAAGCTCACCATCGGCAACTAAAACTTATTGCTAAAACTTGGCGTTTATTATGATCCTAATACTCGTCGCTAGGCCGCAGCAACAAAATGCAAGGCGTGTTTATAAAGTTACTGCATCTAGAGCCCAAAATAAGACGGAGCGGGTCGAAAAACATGCAAAACTGCATGTTGCTAAGCCAAGGAGGGAAAACGGGGGGAGCTCTGTAAATAAACGCAGCCATGATTTCATAGGTATACAAGTGCGAAGGAAAAACGACGGGCTGACTTTGCGCAACGGCGAGTACGCAGTTAATACTGACACTTAACTAGCAGGCTAATGGCTTAGCACTTCACTTCACCCGCATAACAACTGAATCGGGACGCGGCATGGCCGCTTAAAGAGGCCCCCAAAAGCGGCTCACCATGATGCAGCGGGCGGGCGGACGATCGGAGGCACACAGACTCACGGAGCCACTACATTCCCCGCGCGCGCTTGGCGCCAACGCGAGTCGCGCGCGGCGCCGCGTAATGACGCAACTCGCAGCCGCGCTGACACCGGGGGCATCTGGCGTGACAACTTAAAGACGCTCACGCGAGAAATATTATGGCAGATCTATATTATTCCATTCTGCATCTAAAATTAGCTACATCGAAATCTTTGGTCTAGTTTGCAAACTATACAGAAGAATCGCGAGGTAATATTTACATGCATTGTTACATGCACGTAGGTGCACGTGCTTGTGTCTACAGACTTGTCTCGAACATGCACATGAAATACTTTCTTCCGTTGAGTCTGACACCATTCGGATAATTGCGGGATGTATCCCACAATGCCCTCCTGGTGTGTGACCACCTTGTGCCGCATGTCAATTTTCTGGAAAATCTCGCTCCAGCCAATTGACCGAAGTTGGCGACACAAAATCAGCTTCAGACCCGAGATGTCGAGTGGGTAGCTTCATTGTTAATGTCAGTACCTGCATGAACTGGTCCAGCCGGACCATCTGCAGACTGGACCGGCTCATAATTAAATTATAAACGTACCAAAATTGTAAACTTAAGAGGTGGAGCTGCAATAAGTGATCCTCAATTTCCCTCCGGGGACTAGTAAGATATCTATCCAGTCACAGCACATTAAGAGAACACGACTAATTACATTTGCTCAGGTTTTTGTGCCATGTTGACTTACTCTGGGCTTTTAGTAGATCCAAGATTAGTTTACTGCACAATATGATTCAGTCATGTCCTGCATGCATATTAATTATAGCTGATAGAACTGTCCAGTACTGCACCCAAAACACCTCTCCCTTGAAACTACCACTCCAAAGTTATAATACTCCCAAGATATCACACATATACCATGAGCTCAAACTGCAAGGACAGGGTAAGAGACACACAGAGCATGACTGTGGTATAAAGTAATTTATTATCGACAGGTTAAAGGCTTAAGCTTCCTGCTGCTCCACGACAGTGCTCTTCTCGCTGACATAGATACCGTCCAGGAACTTGCGGATATCCTTCTTCCTCACAGTCGTGGCCTGTTGGATGAGTGCAGCTGCAAAGCAAGAGGAGCAGAGTGAGACCAAGAAGAGGCACCATGCAACCACAAGGTGGCGACAGGCCCAAAGGCCCTCAAACCTGCTACGCTATGGGGCTTAAGGTTCTATCACCCAACACCAGATCATTTAAACTCCATACACAGTATATAAATTAAATATTTTTGTAAGTGAGGGTGAGGATCCAAACGGTTAAACATGCATAGAATTTAACCACAGAGGCAACATGCACATGAAATACTCTTCCTTTTAAGTGAGTCTAAGACACCATTTGGTTAATTGCGGGATGTATCCCACAATGCCCTCCTGGTGTGTGTGATCACCTTTAACTAAAACCACCTTGTGCCGCATGTCAATTTTCTGGAACATCGAGTGACAACACAGGACGGATCTGAGGAGGATTCCCCACAGAACGTCGGACGAACAGCCACAGAAAGGCCCTTCTCGGCAGTAAAGCATTCTAACCTCTACACTGCTCACTGATCCGGGTCCAATACAGTTCCCTTCTCGGACACGTAAATACCATCCAAGAATTTCCTGATATCCTTATTTTTGACTGTGGTTGCCTGTTGGATGAGGGCGGCTGCAAGAGAGAGGCTGTGGTGGTGAGGTGTGACATGCCAACAGAGCTCAGAATCAATACAATCACAAAAATCACGAGCAGGGGCAGAGTAGAGGGGTGGGGGGAGGGGGGCAGCATTGCAATCTGGGTACGGTGGCCATGATTGCCAGGAGGCTCATAGGTTTGAGGAATCAGAATAAAGGAACACGATTAGGGAACATGATCCTGAATGCAGGAACAGGGCAGACACAGTATGTTTAATGGGCAGCCATCTGCAGTCTCCAGTTAGCAGAGATTGAGCTGGATTCTGCACCAGGGTACAAACATACCCCTGTCAAATGGGAAGGGGGTGGGCTCACAGAACAAAGGGAACACCCCATAATGACTAGATCCTCAGGGGTGCATCCAGTCACATGCAGAGGACGTCACCCTGTGCAGGTCCTCTAACTGGGCTCTGCACACATTTAATATAGAACTAAACAAGGAAATAGTTTTCAAGAATACTGCAGGAGGACACAAGCGGCGGGGGGAGATTCACAATCAGAATTAGAGGAATGTCAAGATTCCATAAGGGTCTGTTCACACCAACCTACAATCACAACCCACAGAAACTCATGGATCGCACACAAAAGACATTGGTGGTGTCTCACGTGTTGCCATGGGTGCATTAAAATTAAGACCTTATTCTACAGGTGCTTTCAAATGATCCAGAATGCAGCTGTGTGAACAGAGCCTAAAAGGGAAAGAAATGCCTATTCCCCAGAAAAAGATCAAGAAAGTCAGGGGTGACCCTAAGGACCAACGTTGGCAGGCATCCAAATGATACGCCTTGTTTACTTTAAGTTAGCTGAGTGTGTCGTGGTCATAAGCTGAGCAGCTGGGGAGAGTCCTTAGGAAGGATGACCATCATTTAACACTGAGCAGTTTTCAAACAGCAGGTTCACTTAATATGAAATCAGGACAGACTTGTGTGCATCAGACGCGGCACCATCACCCTCAAACACTAAGGTCTGGCCAACAGCTGAAGTTTAAGCAAATTTAACTCGCTCTCTTCAACATAAAATAATGAAAATCAATGCTTGGCACTATAAAGGTTTTTAAATGTTCATTCAAAATAAGTCTTGAACAAACCGCAACCCCCCCCACCATGCATCATCATCCATCACATGACCATTAGATCATTTAGACCTACTACATGGCGGCCGACTCTTTGGTGGTGGGGTTTACACTCACCCGAGTTGGACACCAGCTCAATGTCATTACCCTCCAGAACCAGCTCGTCCTTTTGGGCTGCTGACACCGTGCAGGTCACACCTGAGGGATCGAGACATTAGCACGGAGCCTCTCAAACGCCAGGCAAGACAAAGCTGTGTCACGCAACACAGGAAGGCTCACCTGGCCTCATGCGGACCCGCCGGATGTACTTCTCCCCCAGGAAGTTCCTGATCTCCACCAGGGTGCCGGTCTCCTGCATCACCACGTTGATGGGGAAGTGAGCATACACTGATCTCATCTTGTAGCGGAAGCCCTGGAAAGATAGGGGGAGCCATAAGCCGGACAGGGTCACTCATGCTTGCCAGCAACAGCCAAAGCGCTGCCCACTCACCAGGGTCACCCCCTTGATCATGTTCTGGACGTGGCTGCAGATGGTGCGCACAGTGGCCAGCTCCTTTCTGTTACCCCACCATTTATCGACACGGAGCTGAGAACATAACACAGCGCTCAGAGAGGTGCATCACACAAAATCTCCTGGCAAATAGACCCCACCCCAACAAATGACACAACCAGAAGAAAATCTTAAAGCTCACAGTTAATTTGAAGGTCAGGAATAAGATGCTAATTCATAATAATAATGGAACTTCATTGATCCCCGTGGGGAAATTATTTTTACGCCTCCCTCAACTTGCTCTTTTTGTAGAGCAAGCTGTCCGCAAAGGGCAGCCACTTGTTGAGGGGCCCAGGGAGCTTGGCCTTGCACAAGGACCCGCAGACATGCTGAGGCTGGGTTTGAACCTGCGACCTTGTGATTATGGCACACAGGCTTAGCCCACTGAGCCACATGCTGCCCATCATCATATACGGCAGGTGTTCTCGCTCCCAGATTACAAAACCTGAAACTCAGTGAAACCAGTATCTAAAATAAATCAACTCTAACCCCAAAAGACAGAGATCAGGTCTGGTCGACCGCCTTACCTTCTTACGCTTCCTGCCCAGGAGACTGAGCTCCAGGTTAATGTGGTTGAATTCCCGGCGCAGCACACCGCGGGGCCCCTTGACAACCACCGTTCTGCCTTTCAACGTCACTTCGACTGCACATTCAGAGAAGGGCCAAAGCATGACATCGCTTAGAAGACGTGAACCGTCTACGGCCTGCCAAGCATTTCTGTATACAGCCCCAGCAATGTGCAAATCAACTCACAGCATCATCTAGCTAGACTCAGACGAGTTGCGTGATATCGCTTATTCTATTTTTTTTCCTTACTGAAATACTTGGAAGTTTCTTTAAAGCCCCCAAACAAATAAATGGCACATTTTCAGGCACCGAGCTACTGCATTTATCGGCGACTCGGGGACATACCGTTGTCGGGGATGTCAACTGTCTGGTTGCTGAGAATGGTCTTCATTCTGGGGACGGGAGGAGGGAAAAAAAGACGTGATCAGCAATGTCTCCACGACCGAAAGACGGGGAAGTAGCGCGTTAAGCCAATTACCAACTAAGCTAACCGGTCCGATTCAAAGTGCATACTGGACAGATGCTGTAGATATAACATTCGTTGAACTCACACAACGTATATACAATATATTCACAGAACCAAAGAACGAAGGGATGCGGGACCTGCGGCCTGGTTACAAGAAATGGATGAACAAACATCTCCTTTGTGCCTGTGCTTTAGTTCACAAATACATATACCGTGGTGGTTACTGGGGTTTATTTAAGCCCAGAGAAGCAAATCTGAGCGCGATGTACATTTAAACAATAAGGATTACGTTAGATTTTGAAGCATTCAAATGAAGAGGACAACCATTACCTCGCCTGAAGTTGAGGAAAGGAAGAAGGAAGGACGTCATCGCACAGTTCTACGTTTTCGCGTGTTACGTCATCAACTGTGGCCCATGAGATTCAGGCATAATTATTCGAAAAAAGATCAACTCGATCTTGCCTTCTACTGCTTAAAACTTGAATAAATCCACATTACACGTATTTTACTTACATTACAATACTTATTCAAATGGTATATTTTAAATAACTTTTGCATGATATCTGTGTAAGTTAACAAATCAAGCTAACAGGCGTGAGTAGTCAATTTAAGATAGCAGCGTTGTCAATGACAAGGCGTCAGTGTAGTTATGGCGTTGGTGAAAAATAGTTTTCTCGGTGCGGGTCGATTTTCGTGTACTTTGCTGCGCTTGCAATTCAGGAGTGAAGACGTTCAACATGTAAGTCTATGTGTCTCTACTTATATTATTATGTTTGTTATTAAGGTAGTTAAGGAAATGTAATGGATTTGGGCCCGGACTTGATTATTATCATAAAAAAATTTGAATTATCCATAGTGTCAGCATAAGAGTGACCTGATTGTAGACAATGCTGTAGTGTTTATTACATAACTGTGCATTACCTGTTTATTTTATAAACTGATATTCATTTAAATCATTTGTATGATTATAGGTGTGTGTCAACGGAGTTACAACTGCGGCACAATCGCCCTTGAATCCGACGGACAAAAAGAAGAAATTACCTGAGGATGGACTCAAATTACAGGACTTCATTTCCGGAGACCTGTCAGAGAAGAGCCAGTGGGATCAATATAAGGGGGACCTTAAGCGGCAGAAAGGGGAAAGGTATCGGCCGATGGAGGTGCAAACTGAATATTGCAAGTAGGATCAAGAATGCATGAAAGTCTGGGAGTATCCCCAGAGCCCACGATAGGCGGTTTCAGTTATTTTTGCACAAGTGCACAAATGCAGACGTTATAGTACATCGCTTAAAAGTGTTTAAATTGTTCTGAAACCCTGCGTCACCGATGCCTCCTCTCATGACAGACTCAGGCTGCCCCCTTGGCTGAAGACGGAGATCCCCATAGGGAAGAACTACAACAAGCTGAAAAACACTTTGCGGCACCTTAACCTGCACACGGTAAGTCAGGGTTCAGGACTCTGCTAAAAAAGTAGCACCTCTGCTCGTCCATTTATGTATAGCTGTGTTTTGTTAAAACTTGTTTTGTTTAAAGGACATTGTGAAACATTTTGGCAGAATACGTGACCTTAAGGATGAGAGAAACGAGCACAAAATATAAATGGTAGACTGTTTTCTGAATGATATGATCCTGGACAAACAATAAATCTATCCAAAAGCTAAAGAAGCAGTTATGGTGAATCAGGGGATGTCATTAGGCTGGTGAAATGTAATCCAAAATATCATTACTAAAGGAATGTTCCCAATGAAGTGCTTGTTAATGTATCCCTGTGGTCTGAAGGTGTGTGAAGAAGCTAGATGTCCCAACATCGGGGAATGCTGGGGAGGAGGAGAGTACTCCACAGCTACTGCCACCATCATGGTTCGTGATCCTGGTCCACCACCTCCACTTTTCAGCTGTCAAACTCCACACCTGGATCCCTGCCTGCTCAGGCCAATACCTGATAATACTCTTTAGTCTCTGGTCATTCTTATAAGATATCAAATAAAAGATAATAGGGATAATACTAGAGATAATAAGTCATGGGTAATTTACCACTAGCTTATTATTTATTGGTTAATTGTGATAACTTTCTAGCATGGATCTGCTGTTATTCCTAGAGACCTTCAGAGGCAGGTCAATCAGGAAGTGGGGTTATTCAGCTTGTAATCTTACTCACATGAGTGTTGTGAAAAAAGCACCGGTGAAAATGCATCTTTGCATCCTTTTCCGTCCGCTGTGCAGCTGATGGGAGACACGTGCACCAGGGGCTGCCGGTTCTGCTCCGTGAAGACGGCACGGAAGCCACCCCCCCTCGACCCCAATGAGCCCTACAACACCGCTGTGGCCATCGCTGAATGGGGGCTGGATTATGTGGTGCTCACATCTGTGGACAGGGATGGTGCGTGTCGGCCGGTAAAAGAAGCAATTCGGAAATGGTTACCTGTGTAGGTTTTTGTGTAAGTGTTAACGGGCAGGTGGTTAACAGAACAGTGTTTCCTTGCAACGTAGCGAAATTCTGTTTCATTGTACATGACAGACCTTGCAGATGGAGGTGCAGAACACTTTGCCAAGACAGTCGCAAATCTCAAACAGAGGTGAGGCAGTTTGGGAGCAATGAGAGATTGTCAGTTTCTATTAAATAACTGGTGTGTAATTTTATGATGATTGTTCATTACTGCATTCTTAATGATCCCCCCCCCCTACACACACACACACACACACACACACACACAACAGTTTCACAGTCCGTTAGTGGCTAAAATCATTAATCTCATGTGGAGGTCTGCACTATTCAGCACTGCATGGGAGTTGCTTAAGATGAGAGTGGAGCATCTTACCCCTGTGATGCAGGGCCTGATTCTGTTCCCCAGGAACCCCAAGATCCTGGTGGAGTGTCTAACGCCTGACTTTCGGGGGAACCTGGCTGGCGTTGAGAGGATTGCTCTCTCCGGCCTGGATGTGTACGCTCACAACGTGGAGACCGTGCGGGAGCTGCAGAGGTGACCTCATAGCCGCTGGCTCATCCTTGTCAGTCTGGGACTCTGAATCATGTTTACAAGTCTACAAGGGGAGGGTCAGCCCACATGTCAGTGAAAATGGCTGGAGCGAAGCACTCTGCTGCAAATATGCATGTGACGTGTATATGCAAGATTTGTAGGTCTATTCTAATAATCCTTATTTGATTTCTTTATTATACAGCATAAAATTATAATTTCTAGTTCTAATTTTCACTGCTGTGCTTTTAATGTTTTCTTTTTTGGAATAACCTTTTAATGGTTGCTAAAAATCTATGTTTGATTAAAATAATGCACTCAGTGACAAAAAAAGTTAAGCACCCAGGTAGAGTGGTGGAAATGAAATGAATCTGCACATGAAAGATCATGTGACTGTATTGCAATGATTAAAATATCAGATCACTACAACATGGTTCCAACATCGGGCGACTGTGACATCTGCATGCCCCACATGCCGGGCATTTGCAGGATAGGACCACCTGGCCGAGGCATTCTCTGTGTCTGGTGACTAGACGTGCCAGCTCCTTGCAAATGGAATCATTTACATACCCATCACTGATCTGCACAGGTACTAAATTACACCCAAATCAGACCATTACTTCTGGGTGCTGAACTTTTTTTTTGTCGCTGAGTATATACAGAGGGAGCAAATATCTGGGGCTTTTTTGATTGGCGGGTTGATTTTCCTCACATTTACACTTTGGCAGTGCATCCAGAAGAGGGCGCTAGCCACAATGTCTGCAGAGACAATCCATAGCTGAAAAGTGAAACTTCCAGAAAAAAGAAAAGGGGAGGGACACAAGATTCACTGCTCTTTGTCTGATGGTTGCAATACCACATCGGTCCAGGAGATGGCAGAAAGTCTTACATCGTTGGTTATGTAAAAGGTTGTTGCACAGAGTACTGCTCCTATAATTTGGTTAGATTGGAGTGCAGGTCATTTCTGATTGGGTGCTGTGTTTATAGGCCATGTTTTGATTGGCCAGCACTTTGTGCTGTATTTCCTGTCCATGGCCACAGGCATGTGCGAGACCCCCGAGCCAATTTTGACCAGTCCCTGAGCGTCTTGCGACACGCCAAAGCGGTGAAGCCCTCGTTGGTGACTAAGACTTCCATCATGCTGGGTTTGGGGGAGACCGATGATCAGATCCAAGCTACCATGTCTGGTAACTCCACACAGTCCATCAACAGCACAAGACAATGCCTTTCGTACTGTAGATTGAGAAGCGCTTCTGGTAGTGTTTACATCTGTCTGTATTGTTATCCTCATCCTCACTCCTATTACTTATCACTTATCTAAACTTCATGAAAACAATTCTTATGTTTTGTCCAATCAGAACTGAGGGAGTCGGGGGTGGACTGTTTGACCTTGGGACAGTACATGCAACCAACGAAACGGCACCTGAAGGTAGGATTTATGGTGGTATGTAGGAAAGTAAAACCAGCATCAGAAAAGTTAAAATTCACGTCAAACACCATGTTCTGTTTACTGAACTGGGGGAAAGG
>JAODKF010000055.1:1629225-1655124 GCA_026779585.1 Mormyrus proboscirostris | reverse complement strand
TGTAAACACCTGAAATCAGTTAGACACCGTCAATTCAGGTGATGCCGCCTCTGTAAATTGTGTACGCCCTTTTCTGCCCTATAGACCCAATGAGAATCAGTCATTTATTAAACTAAGTGCCTGAGAGAACTGAGAGTAAAGCCTGGATTTGAAACTAAGGGCCAGATTTGAAGAGCCCTGTGTTGGTATGTTCATACGTGTGTTACTGCATCGTCCCAGGTGGAGGAATACGTGACCCCAGAAAAGTTTGCATACTGGGAGAAGATGGGTGTTGAGATGGGCTTCATGTACACGGCCAGTGGGCCTTTGGTGCGCTCTTCGTACAAAGCAGGTGAGCTCCAGACACACCTGCTCTCACTGAAAAACCCGTGAGGAACAATGTACATGTGAAACTGCTCTCCGATGCATACTGAAGAGGCTGCACCACATTGCTGAATGTCAACGGCTTTGTGGAGAATCTTCCTTTGGTTGTTTCCTCAGGCGAATTCTTCCTGAAGAATCTGATTCACGAACGGAGGACTGCGTCAGACTAACGTGGCTGCCGCACGTGCACCATCCCTCAGATCTTCTTCGTGATTTCTACGAGGTCACCTTCAGCTAAATGTTATTTTAAAATTGTACAAGGAATATTGCAACCATTGCATACCCTTCTTAGGTGTGATACAGGACCTGAGATTATAGTATTTATACCAAATGAACACTGGAAAATAACAGAGGATTCTCACCCGTGTGCGGTGGATTGAAAGTGTATTGAAAGGGCAGGGATGCCACACATGGAGTGGTGCATGCTGGGATAGCGGCCAAGCTTTTGCAGGACCCCAACAGGACTGCAGCATGTGCAGTTTTTACAGCTTTTGGGGCCTTCTGTCTGGCCGCCTTCTCCCACTGTCTTTCTGTGACTCAGACAGGCGGTAAAACCTCAACTGGCTCTTTCACTGTGTTTCTGCCTCCGGTGTGATGTCATCACAATGCTTGAGAGAATAAAGAAGTCACTCAGATACCAGTTGGTTAAACAATGCTGCTTGAATATTATAGTGAGTATGTCAAGTTTGACTGGTACCAACACTAGCAAATGAAACCTAAAGAAGAAAAGCGAGATGTTTGGTCAGTTAGCATAAATGGTGTGAATGCAAGAATATTTTGTGATTTCAGTTATGTACATGTGCAATGAACTGTGTACACCGAATGCTTTACAGCAAATGAGAAGCTGGCTTATTATTCCTGTGAAGCTAACAAGCACAACCTGTCTGGGTGTGGATCTTTTCACTGTACAACATCTAAATTAGACACGACTACATAGCACTGAAATTAGTCACCACATCAATGTCTTCGTACTTTGGCCTGTTTTTATTTACTCCATGAGACACAGGATTAGTGGCATCATATGAAAATTGACATGTCCTGCACAACAGGAGTAGGATCATTTTAAAAACTACTCTAAAACCATTTTTAAAAAAATTAAAGGCATACAAATCATTTTGGACAAAACAAGGCCGATGACACCACAATCCGCTGCTTTTTCCAAGCCAGGTCCGAACTGTTTCTTCAGAACTGAATAACATTTGGCTTCATAAACAAAACCACACAGGGTCACTCTTTGTTTAAGGTCCTTGGAGGAGTGAGACGGTACCACGAGAAAGACAGGAATGAGCTTCCCAGACGCGGCTATGGCACAGCCACAGGAATACTGTGTTCAGTGTCCACGCCTTAGCCCGCTGGCAGACTGAAGGAGCTGGTGAACAGGGAGAGGTAGGCTGTGCAAGGGGAGGCCCGGAGACTCGCAGAACAGGCCCTGACCGGCCCATCCTGCGCCGGTGAGACGGAGAAGGGGTTAGTGAGGGCGAGGCTCTTGCTAATGCTGATGCTGATGGGGGAAATGTGACGCCTAGGGGCGGCGGCTGGGGAAGACACTCAGATTTTGGCCTTCTTAGCCGGGGGCTCGCTGAGGAGGATTCTTGGAATACCAGCTGGGGGGGTGAAAGGAATGCGGGCTGTAGTTACTTTCTTGCCAATGGTCTCGATCTGGGGGGACAAGCAGCAGATTAATAAACTCAGGTCACGTCTAATTCCGGGTACTTCCTGGTTCAGATCATGTCCACTGTCAGGCTATAGTCACGGTGCCAAAAAGCTAATTTATTTAGCCAGGAGAGGCGTGTGATTCATTATGGAAACATACCTGGAACCCTATGTTCTGCAGTTTTGGGTGGAGATGGTCCAGAACACGTCTACCGTCAAATATGAAGGCTGGCTTCAGCATTTGGGCATAGATCTTCTCATAGTCCAGTTCCTTAATGGATTAAAAAAATTGTTACATAAATAGAGAATTTAATGTACAATCCAAATTCTAATAACGGTTCTTTCTAAAAGATGATTGTGGTTGTATACAAAACGAGTAATGATTTTTTTAATGAGGTTACTAATGTATTCCTGATCATAGCAGTTTTGACGCTTTTCCACTGGTACACAGGAACCGACACATACCCAAGCTGTACCATGAACACAGAACAGAACAGATCCAGCGCAGTTCCAGCTTGTTTGGGTTTTCCACGGCAAACGGGTCGGCTAAGTAAAGGCGTTGCTGGGTTTGGAGAGCGGCAGTGACGTAAAACCGAAGAAGCCTATTTACTGTTCACACGCTGTACATCCTGGTTTACTATGCTAATTTCCTGCACATCTGTGAGAATCTCCTTGTTATGCAAGCATCAGCATTGTCTTGCAAGAATTAGCATTTTTTTGCATAAATTTGCATTACGAATCTATTCCATTCAGATGTTCCAATGCATCAATACCTCGCGATAATATTAATAATGAATAATATATAGAATATTCCTTTTATCCTTTTATAATTCATAGATATTGACACATCACTGATTATCTCCCTGCGTTTCAACCAATTAGATGGTAACCAGCTGGACTGGTTACGCTTTCAGCCCTGCCAGTAAACAAGGCCACGGACACAGCTCGGGTGCGGCTCACGGTTCACAGTGGAAAAGCGCCAGAGCGGCTCGGTTCTTGCCGGCAGTAGAAAAGCACCATTAGTGAATGATTGTTTTGTTGAGAGTACAAGTCTATACTGCTATTATTTTAGTGATGCTGGCTGAGGGCAGCTTGACTTCAACACGGGCAGCAGACGGCACCTTGAACATATCCCACTCGGTGCAGATGACCAGGGCGTGGGCTCCTTTGCATGCTTCATAAGGGTCGCTGGTCACCGTCACCAGGTCAGACACTGCACAAAACCGGGCACCGTCAGCACGATGCTTTAACCAATCTAATACGTTTCAGCCACTCTCCATATGGTGACAAGGGGTGCCGGTGTCCTGTTAACCACGCACCTCGCTCTGGGTTATCTTCTGAAATGCTGGGGTGGGAAAGGTCCTGAATGATCTGCTCCTTGAGCACCTTGGGGTCAAAGATGTGTAGCTTGGCACCCTCATCCATCAGGTACTTGGAGATGTAGATACTCGACGACTCCCTGGAGAGGAGGTCAGCAAAGCCCTCTTATCACCAATGACCTCAATAATCTGTAACTGCATCCCACTGTAAGAAGGCAAGCTCTAGAGAGTCAAATTCAAACTCAGTTTGTGAGAAAAGCCCAAAGATCATGTGAAAAGAGAAAACAAGAGAAAGTTTGCAGGAAAGTAAAACCAGCATCAGAAAAGTTAAAATTCACGTCAAACACCATGTTCTGTTTACTGAACTGGGGGAAAGGGCACTGTGTGGACACTGGAGTATTCTAGAATCCATAGACAACAGCATGAAGAAGACAGGAAGATGGGGCATGGCAGAGGAGGGCATACCGCGTATCGCCTGTGTCCTTCTTGAAGGAGAAGCCTAGGAGGGCGATCTTCTTCCCGGTAACGGTGTTGAACAAGCAGTCGATGATTCGACAGGCGAATCTGCGCCTCTGATACTCATTCATATCGATCACCTGAGACCAGCAGCAAAAGGTGTAAGACCGGGTAGGATTTAAACTACCAGTCAAAAGTTTTTGCACACAGATGTTCTACACTTGCATGTTACTCACTTAACATTTACTAAAAATGCACTTAATATTTTTTGCTAACAAATTTACAGTATGTTCACCAATTAAGTACCTTTATTAGCAAGAAAATATCAAAGTAACATCTGCTAGCAGTCATGAGGAGGTCAGTCATACACTGTTAGAGACTCTTTCCATGTTATAAAGGAAACTTGTTTTATTTGACATATTTTCATTTGTAGTTCTTCACTCAACTTTCCAATTCTTAGCAAGAATAAGAAAACAGTAGTTTATGAAATAAATGGAAAAGTGGTAAAAACGTGTAGTGTTCAAAAACTTTTGACTGGTGGTGTAATTCAAAACTTAAAATCCATATAATTGCATAAGATCCAGTTATACTGGAAACTGCGGCCTGTAAACTCAGGTCACCTTGCTGTCACTTCACACCCATGAAACAAGATTACATTTCTAAAGAACATTGGACAAGTGCAACAAAGATCAGTTGCACAATTACCACTAAACAATAGATACTGGATGATAATAATAACACACAATGCAAAACAGCAGCAAACACTGACTCGGCGCAGTGAGATTACGACAGCCGGTGCTGGGGCCCGTATCCTGAACCAGAAGTTCTTGCTGAGCTGGAAAATTTTTCGGATTTAAGGTAGTCTGAGCTAAATGCAGGTGAACAAAATTAAAGTATTTAAATTAGGATACCTTAAATCCACCAAGTTATCCAGCTAAACAAGGCTTTGTGATACAGGCCCCCCTGTCTACTGGGCCGGCCCCAGTACCTGCTGCCAGTAAGAAGCCACCTCTGGAAGGTTGAGCGCCTCACAGAGATACACCAGGTTGAGAACGTCTTTCTGGAAACAGCTGCCTCCAAAACCTGGGGCGGGGGGAGAGGCGTCATGCATAAACAGACCCGATAGACATCACATAGGCTTCAGAGACACCGGCGCGGGAGCCTAAAGGGAAGAGCCTGAAGGTCGAGGCTCACCCACGCTGGCCTTGAGGAACTTGCTCCCGATGCGCTGATCCATGCCGATGGCACGTGCCACCTCCTCCACGTCGGCACCTGTGGCCTCGCACAGGGCGCTGATGGAGTTGATGCTGCTGATTCGCTGAGCCAGGAAGGCATTTGCTGCCTGATGGGTGACAATGTGACATCAAACGAGATGATACAATGAGCACAGTCAAAGCTGATAGACACGACCAGGACCAGCTGCCACCAGTGATGGACTCACCAGTTTAGACAGCTCCGAGGACCACGTGTTGGTAGTGATGATGCGAGATTTGGGGACCCAACGCTCATAGACAGCACTCAAGGCCCTGATGGCACGCTGCCCCTCCGGCGTCTCGTCCCCGCCAATCAGAACCCGGTCTGGTTCCTTCAGGTCCCGCACCGCCGTACCCTCAGCCAGGAACTCTGGGTTAGACAGGACCTATGATAGACCAGAATACAGAATCGTGACGCCGTTCTCCTCAAAGAATCCACTGACAACTTTTCCCCTTTTGGTACTTCTTACCATCAGACTAAAAGCTGATTGCCTTGACAGTGCAGGCAAGACGAGGCTCATAAACACACAAACAAGAAACAGGTAAAGGTCACACATTCCACAAAAAGCCCGGACACTCGAAACTGCTTCCCTTCACACCTGCCTACCTGATCCGACTTACAAAGACGCAATGACTGTGTTTGTTCACTGTCACATTTTCCGCTTTTATAAGCAAGTTGGGACTTGGGTAAAACGGAGCCACAGCTCAGGGGATGAGCCTGCAGACACCCACACGCCCTACCTGCAGGTTCAGGCTCGGCTTGGTGTTAGCATCAAAAATCCTCCGGATGCTCTCAGCGGCTCTGACCGGAACCGTGCTCTTCTCAGTCACGATCTTATAGCCGTCCGACACCTCCACGATCCGGCGCGCGCAAGCCTCGATGAACTTCAGGTCGGCCGCTCGCCCTTTCCCCATGCCATATGTCTTTGTCGGGGTATTCACCTAGATGAGAGACTTAGGATAAGTCACAGTCCCTGCCAATGTCCTGGAACTAATACTTTCGACAGGATAAACTAGACGCCCATTTGTGAAACTTTCACTCACAGAAATGAAGACGAGGTCTGCATCTTTGATTGCAGAGTCTATATCCGTAGAGAAGAAAAGATTCCTCTCTCGGCACGACTCGACAACCTCCTTCAGACCAGGCTGGCAGTCAAATGACACACAAGACAGACCATATGACGTGAAATCAGGTTAAATGACAGACAGAGAGAGAGAACGTGGAACTGGAAGAGACACACAACATAAGCATATGATGGTATGGAAAGATAAGTATATTATTTTTGTAACCCTAACCCTACATACATTAACTTATTTATACATTTTCCACACTTTCCTAATCATCACTTTCTGGTTTCTGATCCACAAATAGTCTTTAGTTCACCCTGGGGCCCTAGACCTAAGGCAAAAAACAAAAGGAGAGACATCAGATGAATGTACCTCGTATATAGGCAACGTGTCCGAGTTCCATGCCTTGATTCTGGACTCATTGACGTCAACCACAGTGACTCTGATCTCCGGACACATATGAGCGATCACGCTGCACGTTGGTCCACCAACATATCCAGCGCCTATGCAGCAGATCCTCTTTATCTCAAACATCTGAACAAGAACAAGGTCCACAAAATGAAATGTTGCTCAGGGGTCCCTACAGCACAGGTATTGCCTCGATTGGTCGGACTTGTAGTTACCTTAAAATGATTAGTTATTCATGTATTGGAAGCAACAGCAGAGGCTATGTGACGTCTAAAGACCATCGTATCAGGGTCAGAAACAGGTTGTAAAGTTCAAAATAGTCAAAATAGTTTTATTATTAAAAATAGGCAGAAGAACATGATTATAAAAAAATCAGTGGCATGCTATTTTAAAAAGGTACAAAGTTCAACGGAATAACGTGCTCGACCAAATCGCACAAATAAACCAAATCACAACCTACCTTAAGGTAGTACACCGTGTCACAAGTCGCCCGTTCCTCACAGTATAATTAGTGGTAAGTACGCCGTCGTACCCTAACGCCGACTGTCAGTCCACAGGGCTGTAGAAAAGCTACCGCCGGCCGCCGACGTGTTACAGTAATAAACAGTTGTAAATGTTCTTCGGAGAACGTGCAGACTAGAGGAGCTCGATATTCTTCCGGGGTACGTAAGCGTCCATCTACGATAACCAATCGATGACGGGGACGCCAATGACGTAGTTCTATGAATGTCGAGACTCAGCATGACGTGATCTATCGTTCATGTTCTAAACATATTTCAGAATGAAACGTTCGTCTTTAATCTAGGATGGCTTCTTTTGTAAGATTTTTTGTAAGATTGTGTTTTGTATTGTAATTGATGTTTGTGCTGTTAAAGGGAACAAAAATAATTACGCTGAAAAGAATAAATTTTCAGAACGAGTAACTTGCCAAACCGAGGAAGAATAAAACGTAGTACTAAATATCAGTAACGCGATTAAGTAACGATCAGAGTAATTATAAATTACTAATATCTGCATGCTTGATAGACCAACCGTTGATCAGCTGGTCAGTACTTAAGAGTTTAAGTCTTTCTCTGCAGTATAAAGAATATGAACAATAATTTCCATGTCTGGCATTTAGTTACCCAGTTATATCACTGCACAAGTGTGACAAACACACAACATCCAGATAATGTATTAATTTATTTGAAGTTCAGAAAAGTGCATAGTCAAAGCCCTTTATAATGTCCCAGTAGTGTTCAAAAACAGTTGAAATGGCACCAAATATGATTTCTACAGTAAAAGAAATCAATAAATTTGGCAAGTCCACAGCAGAAGCTTCCTTACAGTACAAGTTACTTCTCTGTAAAGATAGGTGATCTCAAAGAAATGAAGTACATGAACTGTGTCACTATAAAGTAAGCCATTATTAAGTGTAAGATTCCATTATAGACGGTAAAAGTAAGGCTGCCCCTTTAAGGAAATAACCATTTTTATATGGGTCCGGCGAAGAATCGAGTATTAATGTCTGATTAACATAGTCCAGTAACACAATCATTTCCGAAAAAGAAAAAAAAACCAAACAACAGGGAAAATGGCTTAAAGCTAAATCCATGTAGCAGATTTTAAATTTTTTTATTCTTCAGACCAGTGTTTCCCAACCCAGCCCTAGCCCTAACCCCAGACAGTCCACATCTGTTCTCCTCCCAGCACAAGGGCTCAGCAGGTATCCACATATATGCAGGTATCAGAGTCTGAAGGCAACATTCCAATGAAACAAACAGAAACACTGCATGAGACACAGAACTTCACCACACAAAGCCTGACACCTCAGGCCCCTGGTTTGAAACAGGTTTGTGAAGTGGTGGGCAAAATGACGCATTTACAATATGAGACTCACTGCAGGAGACGTAATGCGTTCATGGTGACAGATGGGTGAATAATGCGTGTATTATCACCTTCAACTTCTCACGCAAGTTCTCCTGCATTCACAAATGCGAACCCCGGAACAGCCAGCCTGTGAGCAAAGGCACGGCAGCTCGATCAGTGATGTCCTGACACTAGAACGCCTCAAATGGCCTCATCACTTGTGTGGCTGTTGTAACCGCCATTGTTGTCCAAAGTCAAGTGATTATACAGATTTATCACAAAAAGTGATTACCTAAGATTAATCATTTCCCATACAGTACTGCTTTTGAGTGTAAATACATTTAAGCAATACCTTTGACAAACACAAGAACCCTTTGAGTATATGCAACATATTAGTAACAGATTACCTATGAATTACTTAAGATACAATTAAATGCCATTTGTTGAAGTTATTGCACTCAGTCAAAACCTTTCAACTTAAACCTTGAAAGTCTACACCTACAGATCTTTCACCCGGCAAGATACTTATCTGTGTTGCTTTGGAAGCCGAGTACTTGTCTGACAAACCCACAAGTCTGTGAATTTCTTTTCTACAGGAAAGGCAATATTAATGCACCTATAGAAACCACCACACAACTGTGCCTCTGCTATTCACCAACAAGATAGTTTAAGACCCGCTGTGAATCAGCTTTTATGTGCATCTGACCAATCATTCACAACAAGAACATTTTCTTGATCTACAAAAATCACAAATGTCTCAGAGTAAAGCAAGAGGTAAAAGAGTCAAAGCAAGGAATCCAGGGTCTTACTGATGAGTTTGGGGACTGGAGCTGACAGTTTTCCTTCTGCATGCATTGCAGGTCATGCCTCATTACCCTTTCATTCATTAGTTGGTTTTCTTGCCTATAAAGCTTCACCCAGTAATTTTACCCAACAATTTAATGGAATGTAGAGTCGTCCGTTTCCCTGACTGTTGTCGATCTGCTTCCTTGCTATCACACGGGCATCTCCCAAGTGCATGTGCAAATGCAAATGCAAAAAAAAAAAAAAAAAAAAATCTGTGGCCATTATTTGCATTACCAAACTCTTCCTCTGCCATCCTAAAGCACACTACTATGATAAGAACCAAAATAATCACCAAGACCATAAACAGAGCAGGCGGGGGTAATAAGGGAAGAAATGCAAACAAAAAGTAAACATTCTGCAGGTTTAAATCGGGGGTCACAGTAGCTGATGGAGTCACGTCCGATCCTTGGCTGCTTCTTGTCTCCGCCGCTATGCGGGGTTGGCACTAGTCCACAGGCGGGCTCGGCGGCTCTCTGTCTCGATTCTACAGAAGCCCCAATTGAGAGAGAAAACTCAGCGTAAAGATCACTGCAGACGGTGAGGACACACAAGCAGTGGAAGACAAAAGCCTGTTCTGTGGGACACGAACCCAAAGCAGAGAGAGTATGGGATGACAGCTAATATGCAAGGGTGACTGAGTCTCAAAATTAGAGGTACAGACGCTCCTCTACTTATGAACTGCAAGTCCAAATTGTGCTCATTAGGCTCCCTTTCCTGTCTGCATAAATGTTTTTTCTGCGCGCCAATTCCTCATAGTACAACTTCTGGCCACTACTCCCCCCGCGCAGCGGTGTAGCATGCGTACTCCCAGCATCATAGTTCTTAGTACTTGCGTATATCCTTAAAATGATGTTGAATAACGACTTATGAACATTTCAAGTTACGAACGGCCATTTGGAAGGTCTCTCATTCGTAAGAAGAGGAGCATCTGTACCATGAAATTTCTTAATGACAGGTTCTGCACAATTAACAAAAATAGACCACAAAAACAAGTCAGGCCAAGCAACTAGAGGAGGTGGTAATGATAGGTCAAACAGCTGATTGGTTAGTCCTGCCTCCTCTAGTTACTTGGGCCCACCTCCTCTACAATCTGATTACAATCTGGTTATCACAGAACCAATCATTTTTCATTCTGCCCTCATAACTTTAAGTAAAACTCCCATGAGCGTGTCCCACTCCACACACTGCATGAACATTCCATAGAGCAGATCCTATGATAGTTACATTATGCGGGCCAGACGGCTTCCCAGCACCTCCGGGGCCCCTCAGGCTGGCAGGTCTTAGGAGGAAGAGGACCAGGGCGATAACCACCCAGCCCATCAAGATCATTGGCAATGTCAGATCGCCACCCTCTGGAACGCCAGGGCTGGGCACTGTGGGAAGACGTTCCTCGTTAAAACACGCCGGCAGTAAGAGTCCAGAACTAAAGCATTACACTGGTGACTGAATAAAAATGTGATGACTTCTACATTGACATCAGAATTACTGACCTCGGGTCTGGTACCAATATGAATGTTACTGCTTACAAACATACATATTGCACCGGGTATACAAAAACTGCTGTCCATCCCCCGTTTTCACACTAAGTACTGTGAAAACCCTCCCAGTCACTGCTCTTCCATGTCGTCCCTGTGGAAACGCCAGTGCATGCCATTGTATTCAAACAGCATGACAATATACCCCCCTTGACTTTATATTCACCAATCATAATTCTACACAGTGCTCGATGCAGCACAGCAAACATAACTCATAGTAAGTGGTATACAACTCAAGGAAATCCATCCTCATCTGGCAGATCAACAAAATCAAAAATAGGACAGCTCAGTACAGATGGTAACTGCTGATGAGAACTAAATCATGTGTCAAAGACCCATGTTCAGCAAACTGGACAGCATAAAGCTGGACAAATTCCCCAAGAAGAAATAACTGAAAAAGAATGTTTACTTACTATCAATGCCATGTTTGTTTGATGTGCTTTATTTGAACACAGATGTCCCTGCATCCTTCGAACTTTTGGATTAGATACCAAACTGCATTTTGATGCCCGAGTACTTTGTGCGATGACTAAGCCGAATCTAATCTAAAGTTATGTTTTACATACTGATTTAAATGCAAGGCCATGGCTGTTAGACCACATAGCTCTTCATTGCAAGTGAGGAAAGATTCACCATAAAGTATTGAACTGAAATATAAGTGCTGTTATAAGGTGTGAAATCCATTAATTTATTGGCGCACGAAACACCAAGGAGGGCCAGAATGTGCTGAGATTCTGTGCTTCCTGTCTTAACACACAGGCCTACTGTGTCAAGCCAGAATGTTGAGGGGCACCTCACCCCCCAGGAAAGCGTTAAAGCGAAAGTAAAACTGGGAAGAGGCTAGCAAATCTACATACGAGACAACATCAAAAATGGGGAAGTGGATTAAAACACACTGCTTGTGACTGGAAGGATGCTGGTTTGAGCCCCAGTGTTCGCATACTGACATCATCATTGTTCCTTTAAGCCCCCCCCCGCTCCAGGGACTAGAAGATCGTGGTCTCTCAACAGAAAAAAGGATCTGCCAAATAAACGGCATCTCTCACAAGAGAAAATACGTACTTTCCTGAAGACATTCTGTGTCTGTGCAGTAGGACTGGGACTGTCGCAGCTACAAGAGAAGAGAGACGATACAATCAGGCACACAAAGTGACATTTAGGTCGTGCTGTCCAGCCCTGTTACAGACCTAAGTTAGGAGACTGTCTGCATATGCAACAGGTAAAGGGAGGAAGAGACATGCTGTTTTCAAAGTGGGATTTACCATGTGCTAAAACTCACAGCCTAGTCTAATCCAAGTGAGAAAATGCCCCAGTGACAGAGATAATCATAACAGCTATTTCCTCCATGATCTGCGCATTCATATGGTATTTTTTATGAATGACCCATCAATCCTCACATATCACCAACCTTTCCCGCTCTTGTCGGTTTCTCCTGTTTAATATCAGAAGGATGCGGCCATTTCTTTCCACACAGGTTACCCAAATACTTGTTCAGTCCCTCATCATCTCCCGTCTTGACTACTGCAACTCGCTGCTAGCGGGTTTAACAGAGCGCCATTCGCCCCCTCCAACTGATTCAGAATGCAGCTGCTCGACTTGTGTTCAACCTTCCCAAGTTTTCCCACACCACTCCTTTGCTGCACTCTCTACACTGGCTGCCTGCATCAGATTCAAAACACTGATGCTCGCATACAAAGCTAAACATGATCTGGCAACATCCTACCTAAAAGACCTCATCACACCCTGCACTGCACCACGATCTCTCCGATCCTCCAGCACTGCTCGACTGGTCCCACCACTGCTCGAATGGTCCCACCACTCCTCAAGGCACAAGGAAGACATCTCTCAGCTCTTCTCTGTTCTGATACCAAGTTGGTGGAATGAACTCCCCCTAGATGTCCGAACAGCTGAGTCACTGAATGTCTTCAAAAAAACGACTTAAAAACGCACCTTTTCCAGAAATACCTGAATTAGCACTTCTGCTATTAAATTCTGAGCTCTTTTAAAAAATATTTAAAAAAAAAATAAATAAAAATCTGTAATTTCCCCAAAAGAGTATTAGATCGCTTGCATTCATAGTCTTGCTTTTACTGAGCTAGTATCGGGGAAAATTCATAGCAGAGTCTTAAAGCACTTATGTAAGTCGCTCTGGCTAAGGGCGTCTGCCAAATGCTGTAAATGTAAATAACACCCCCCTCCCCCATTAATGGTGGCCAGCTGTCCTTCTCCAAGTCCTTCTCCGCATGACTGACTCTTTCACCCAATCATGGGATTGGCGGAGTAGAGCACTGCTTGACCATTCCAGCTGAAGCCGGGCACTGAGCAGCAGTCACTGGTGTGTCCTGGTAAGAGAGAGGAGCCCAGCAGCCTGACCCCTGTGACAGCACACAGACCC
This sequence comes from Mormyrus proboscirostris, assembly GCA_026779585.1. Taxonomy (NCBI): domain Eukaryota; kingdom Metazoa; phylum Chordata; class Actinopteri; order Osteoglossiformes; family Mormyridae; genus Mormyrus; species Mormyrus proboscirostris. The sequence continues at coordinate 1,641,980 of JAODKF010000055.1, read as the reverse complement.
TGGGCACAGATAACAGGAATCAAACCTCAGAGGGCCTTTTCCTGGCCCCATGCAAGGAAAGCCCCACTCAGCCAAAACATCCAACTCAAAACCAGAAGCATAATTACCAGTTTTATGCCCATATCGAGGTAATTAATGTTTACATTCTCTGCCAACCAGATAAACTAGTTTCCTGGGGCTGTACTAGCCTAGCAGCCGTGACAGCAGCCCTGAAAAAGCCCCTTATTCTGCAGCATGCCCTTCCTTCTCCATGTGACTCAAAGCCGGCAAGATGGAAAATGTGCTTCACGTTATGGGGAAGTCATTCAGAAAGAATGCAACAGAATGAGAGTCCCTTCTGCCTGCCTTTTCCCGTTGGAACACCCAGCTTTGATCTCAGAATCAATGCTGCAGAATCTAGCGGTATACTGCCAAACAATTAGTCTCACAATTTGTTTCCAGGATCTGTGAACCTTTTGTAATTTCAGATGCATGACACAGAATTCTAAGAACTTGGCAAAGTATCTACAAGTGCGATAACACACCCTGTGGTGCAACAGCCGAAGGGGTCTTGTTATCAAGAGCATCACAGGAACTAAGAATGGGCAATGAGGAAATATCAGCACTGTCGCATCTTATATATTATAAAGTAAAAATGAGGTTTAGGGTTAGATTGAACACACAGATTACATAACTGATGCCATTTTAGAGTGTCAGCCAAGGCAACTACTAGTACCTTAAACCATTAACAAAAACAAAAAAAAAACCACACACACTAATCTTTCTCAAAGCATAGTATGCAGCACCCCTCAAACATGCAAGCAGACACAAGGCACTTTAGAGGCTATACCAGAGAAGTATTCATTACATGCCCCAGACACAGGCTAATAGGCTGCAGTGGAGGTGCGAGGGAGGCTACTGGCCCAGCAAAAAGACCCTCCCAGCCCTGTAGCACGAGTGCAGACAGGTAACTAATCTGTCTCTCTACAGCCCTGGAAGGTGTACGAGTAAAGCCATGTGAAGCATGACCACTGGTATCAGAACACTGGTATGAGAACAGGCATCTCTGCCCAGGTCTTGGTCTCCCTGATTACCTGCCAGGGGATGTAACCATACAGACTGCCCACAAAACAAACAAAGGCAAAGCATTACTGTGAAAACATTTGTTCAGACCAGGCATATCCTCTTCCGGGTGTCAAGTCACTGCAGTTTAGGGTCATGCGTTGCGGGACGCCTTTTCAGTCACATACATCAGAAAAGCTGCTACGTGGTCAAAATTACTTAAAAAAATTCACAACAATGGCATAAAAAAACAGAACAGATTGAAAAGCCTTTACACACATCAACACAAAGTAAGGAGAAACAAATCTGGCAGGCAGCCTCTGGGAGGCTCATAGCCCTCGATTTTTCTCAGAAGCTTTCGGCAACTTGACCGCAGCGCTGGCTCCTGTGGTTCCCCCCGGATGAGGTTTCTCACCAAGTTTATCAGTCTCCTCATGGCATGTTCGTGGGAACAGATGCACTCGCACGGATCAAATCCACCCTCCGCCATGGCTGCCCAATCGCACCTGAAGTCAGAGGTGTCACCTTTAAATATCTTTGAGCAAAACACAACCATTCAATGCCGCAAACGTTTCAGCAGGTATTAAATACTCATTACATGCCCCACACCAGCATAAGGTGAAATGTAGCGCACGTGTATCTCTCTGTATGCACATGGAAATATTGTGGTGTCTGTTCATAGCAGTGCTATTCCTTTGCTTTAATAACATAATACTACGGCTTTGTTTCACGGTAGGTGTGCTGGGAAGAGAAATCGAAACAAATAATCTGAACTGAATCGTTGAGTCTGACAAAGAACATTGGGAATACCTGGTGCAAATATGATGCAGCAGGTGACGGACAACAGGATTCCCCCCCCCTCCCCCCAACACCGAGTTCTGAGCAGTTTCACGACAACACTTATTTATCAACCCCAAGTGCACACAGGGATGTGCGTTGAAGTCCCCTATACACTTCAAATCAGAAAATCAAAAAAGCTAAATTGCCCCGGAGTGCACTATTTGCTTAAGATCCTTCGAGCGCAAATATTTTCAATGTACTTTGATCGGTCAAACATACGTTAGTGTGGATTCCTTGAACCTCTTAAATTCAGATGCGGTTGTTCAGATGATAATATTTGTGGCACTTTTGTTTGAAATATAATGGCAATAAAAAATGTTTGCCTTTGCATAAAATATGTAAAACAATTTTAATAGTTTCCAATCTGACGCCAGCGGAAGTATATGAGGTTTTTCATGGCCTTCAGCCACCAGCACTGGAGGCTTGCTTTTGGGGGGGGGGATAGCTGGAGACCGAAGAGCAGGAAATAAACACGACAGGCGACATAGAAAGTCAGGACAGACGCAGAACAAGCACAAACATTAGATTGGGCCGCAGTGGGACGCGATGCGAACGGACAAAATATGGTAAATTAACCGAAAGAGAGAAGCTCCCGTTAAGGAAATAAAAAGCTCACCTGGTGCTGCTGATGAACTAGAGAATTAACCGTGCATTAATTAAAAACGAGAGTTTATCTCGGAGGCTTCTGTCCTTTTTAAAACTGCAGTTTCGAATGGAAAGGCGGAGAAGCACGGACACCAAACACATCGACTGTGCAGGTAAACAGCGGCAGAGCTACAGCCCAGCGCCCTCTGTGTTTACATGCGCGAGAGCCACGTCACTTCTCACGCGAGAAACAGCCCGGATTAGCGAGAGTGTCGGCCGCCCAGTTGCTTTTGTCATCGGGAGAACAACGCGCAGTGACCGCTGATTGGCTAGAATAATCGTGTGACTCATCAACGTGTTAACCAAGTCGACGTAGTCGCGTTCGCCGCTGCATGCGAAGAGAAAAACAACCCCTTTGTTTACAAACGCCAACGCAGCAGAATCAAATAAGGATCTGGGGGGTATTGCAGAAAGTAGATTTGCAAGTAATCCGGAATTCGCAGCTAAAACCGGATTTTCCACTTTATAGTGAGCATCGCTCAGTTATCATGGCAACGAATGCTCTGAACCTAACCAACTCGAGTGTAGGTTTAGCTCACAGAAACTCTGGTTTGAAGGGCGGGGCTGCGGTTACGTCAGCGAAGTTGGGTAGTTTGATTTGGCGTGTCCATTTCTCAAGAGACAGAAGCGGGAAGTCTTCGTTAGACATGCTGTCATTCACGGTTCACATGCAATGCATTGGCCTTTACTTTGTATTTTATGCAGTGTAAGAAATGTGTGGCAAATCAGGCACACTCCCTGCTTCTGTACATGTCAAGGCTCCTGCAGGGTAGTTTTAGTTAAACATGTTGCATAACTGAGGTCTCATGCTTAGATATAGCTTTGGTAGCACACTTTTACCAGGGGAGAAAATTTAATAAACGTAAGGAACAACAGTCATAAAAAGCAGTGAATTTGATATAGGACCAATGAGTGTTGTTCAGCTGATGTTTACATGTGCTCTTTTCTAGTTTTGACCAATAGGGAAATGCAGGATGTGACTGCTTTCATTGTTACCATTAGCAGAAAGGAAGATAAAAATGTCTGAGCATGTTTACATTTGTTCTTATGCCTGCTGAATGCTACGGAGGCGCATGCACACATGTTAAAAGTATATTTTCTTTATTAGCCATTTGTGCAAATATGACTATGAAAACATTGGAATGGTCTTTTCACATATCACATCTTGGACTTCTTTTTGAGACATACACATTCAAGTGAGAATGAAGCATGGGGTCTGAGAGCAGGGTCTGCCACTTATCTGGTGCCAGGAACAATTGGGGGTTTAGGGGCTTTGCTCTAGACCCCTATTATTCAAATCACGGCCCTCGGGGGCCAAGCACTGCTGGTTTTTCAGACTTCCTTTACCTGTAAGCCAGGTGTGAAGCCTCTGACCAATTAGAATCAGTAATTATTAAACTAACTACCTGGGAGAACTGAATACAAGCCCTGGATTCGGAATTGAGGTCCAGATTTGAAGAGCCCTGCTCTAGAACCTAATGACGGTATCAGTCTTCCAGTTCCAGGATTCAAACTGGCAACCTTCCGATCATGGATAGAGTCCTAGCCTGCTGAGTGACACATTCTAGGAAAATGTACTATAAAAAGCCTATTTGGTATATGGAGGGGTGACATCACCTGAGATACTACTGAGTAAAGCAAAACACTTTCACTCCTCATAAGCTTCCAAGGTTCCTATACACAATGTTAGGGAGGTTACTCACAAAAGTAATCCATTAAAGACATTGGTGGAAAGCTCAGGTCCAGAAAGTACAAATCCAGGCCAAGGTTTTGTTTCAACCAAGCTGTTGAGCAACTCTTTAGGCTAAACTGGTTGGTTGAAAGAAAACCTTGGTCTGGATTTGTACTTTCTGGACCTGAACTTTCCATCTCTGTCTGTAATGGATTTCTTTTGTGAGTAACTTCCCCATCCCCAACATTGTCTATGCATATTCCCCAAACAGCAATGCATTATAGAAGCACTCCAGGGGCCTGGTTCACAAAACTGGATTTCTTGCTTAGCCAGATAACTTGTTGGATTTAAGGTAATCTGAGCTAAAAGTAAGTGAACGAAGATAAATTTAGCCCAGACTACTTTAAATCCAACAAGTTGTCTAGTTAAACAAAAAATCCTGCTTTGTGTAACACCCCTCTGTTCTCCAAGGAATGCTAATAAAAGGCAAAAGCTGGTGTCACTCTAAGCCAAGGGTGTCAAACTCCAGTCCTGGGGGGCCGGAGCCCTGCACATTTTTGGGTTTCCCATAATTAAACATACCTGATTCAACTCCTTGTGCTAATTACCACACCACTCTTGAATTTGTGGTGGAACAGGGAAAGACCTAAGCTACACAGGGCTCTGGCCCTCCAGGACTGCAGTTTGACACCGCTGATGTCATCATTCTCATTGACAAATCAGCTCTAAACAGAAGTAGCATTAGAGAAAATGTGCTGCTTAATGCTGTATAATAATGAAGTACAAAATGATTCAAGGCTTTACTGGTTCCTAAGTCACTCATCATGTTATACTAATATTATGTTTAAATATATATATATAAATATATATATTTAACATTCAAAACAATTTGTTAAGCTTATATTATCAGTAGAATAGATGCAATGTTTAAAAATAGCTGGTTAGTTTTTTAAATTCCAGAAGTAAGTAAGTGTTAGGACAGTGTCAGTTATATATACAGGCACGCACAATCACGGCTTTGTGAGTAAAGGAAGTAAGCGATAAAAACCACATGCCAAACATTCAGAAAAGCATTTAGTCCTTGGCTCTTCCTGAGGGTTATTCATGGGCTCATAGGCGGACTATGTCGAGATCCAAGTTAGCTTCCACATAACAGCAATAACAATTGTTATGATTTCTGTCCACCGGGTATAAAACCATATTCCCTAAAAGCGACAGGCGCGCGTGCTGTTTACTCAGAGTTTCTTAAAACGTTTGGTGTCAGTTGTATGATCTACCAAAACTAGTTTCTTTAAAATACATTTATCTAAAATCTTGACAAATAAAAATGCATGCACAGAGAAACACAAGAGTAAATATGTAGTCTCATATGAATCATGTGGCTATTTTAACCGCCTCAGCCTACGTTATCCACAGCTATCCGGCAGACCGGCTCCCGGAGCCCGCAGACCAGACAACTTCTGCACCGTCAAATACTCATCCATCGCTGCCTAGCGGATCTCGCACCTCCCGTGTAGTATTCTGCATGTAGCATAATGCACGTTTTACGGGCCGCCATTTGTGTTTAGGAGGTGGAGGGAGGGGGGGAGCTCTGTTTTTGTTGGAAAAAAGGTGAAAGAAGGAGAGGACGAGGAGTGGAGAGGAAAGGAGAGGAGAGGAGAGGAGGAGAGCGGGGGATCCGAGTGAAGCAAGGCCTGTTCCGGGGAGAAGCCATAACTATGGCTAACATCGCAGTGCAGAGGATCAAACGGGAGTTTAAGGAGGTCCTGAAGAGCGAAGAGGTCTGCCATTTCATCCTGCTTTGTCATCCAGCTCTCCGTGTATCTAAGGGGAAGGGAACAGCCATGTTGTGAATCTGACGGGCTAAAGGCCACGGAGGGCTGTGGAAGTTAGAGCCATCCCCGGTCGGAGTTAACGTGTGGCCGTGCTAGTCCCGACACAGCCGCCGGAGAGGCCCCCCGAACGTGCGGGCGAGGCGCCGGGGGCTGCGATGCGGCCACCTGTCGGGGGAGGGGTCCCTGTCGCTCGTGGGAAGCGCCACCCGGAGAGAAGTGTTTGCTGGGGGTGGGTTAGGGTGACGGTGCTAACCGGCTAACGGGCCGAGGGATGGTGCTAACGGCCGCACCCCCGTACCGTAACGTAGAGGAGCGGTAGGGCTCTTACTGCAGCCCGGGAGCTAAACTGGCGAGTCGGCCGAGCCCCGGGGACGTTTGCCGGCTGCGTCTGGGTCATTTGCCCCGTCATTTAGCTTATGGTTAGCGGTTAGCTGTCCCGGTCATTTTCTGAACTGTCAGCTCCGTTACGTTATAATCAAACTACTGTCATTGATATATATACAGTGAGTAGTCACTAGGCTTATTTTATTAGCACGCAGAAATGAGCCGCATAGGTAAAGTTAAGAAAAGAACTTCTGGATATCTTTAGACAAGGTTAACTTTCCACGGAAAGCTGTTCCTTTAGCTTGTTAGCTACACGGCTAAGCGACATCATTACCCAGCTGCTTTCGGAGACTCAGCTGTCAAAAGCGCAGCGTTCCTTGTAATTTAAGGCAGATCACTGTGAAACTCGTGCATCCCTTGTAACTATTTATTAGAAATTATTTCCATGTTGTTTAACAGTATTGGAGAGGCCGTGGATGCACGCGTGGTAATCCAGGTGATGAAAAGCCTGCTGTCTACCCAGATGCTCAGCATGTCATTGGAAATGCAGTATTTTATCCAGTAGAATTTGCTAATTGATAAAGTTGTCCGAGTTTTACGGGGTTTGTCTGCAGCGAAATTTTAATTATTTACGGAACAATGCGGTTTTGAAGCGTATTGAGACGTCTTGAAATCTACATATGACTGGGACTTAATGTGGTTCTCGTGGTAGAAGCTGAGAGCAGCAGACCAGGGTTATTCGTGTGCAGTTAGTGCCAATATTAATTGATAATGTTGTATAAAACTTGCACTTGCTTTTTTTTGTAAACTTGTCCAAATGTAGGATGAAGCAGGCTATTCATTGCAGTTTGCTGATTTTGTGTGCAGTCATTAGTTGTGGGCCCTTAATATTTAATATAAGATTAATATAAGATTTTCATTTGCTTAATGTTTTCCTGAGTATACAATTGCAAGAATAAAGTTCTCCGAAAATACATTTGTCATTAACAATTATCTTAATTTATATAGTCTAAAAATCTAGCCACACTTGTTTATATTAATTTTAAGTTAAGTTGTCATGTGTTAATCCCTGTTGAATTGTGTTTTTAAATAAGTTTTAGTTAGGCGTGTCAAAAGTCATTGTATTTAGGGGAAAGACTTGGAGCGAGATTTTGACATCAGTGGTCAGCTGTGCTAAACAGTCTGCTGTAACGGCTCTTTTTTTCATATGCTAAAGGTTACCGAACCCATTTTAAAAATACACTCCCAGACCTTATGGACCTTGTACAATTTGTGCTGTGATCAATGAGGCAGAACGTCTGGTCTGAAAGCACCAGTTGATGGAATCTGTTGGGTGATGATTAAATTAGCATAAATTGCACTGCGATTGTGAGGAGTGACGTCATGGAAGGAGCGCAGTCCTGTGAGTCCATCTGTGTCAATATCATCCAAAGCAAGCTTGCAAAATGTCACAGAGGGCATATTCTGTCAAATAGGACCTTTTGAACTATAACAATAATAAATGTGTAGCAAGGTACAGCTCTGGAAAAAACAAGAGACCGCTCATTTTTTTTTTTTTTAAATCTGCATTTTTAAGTTTTGGTTTAATCTCGGTTCTGCTGGCAGAAGGTTACACGGTGCGGTAGGCTGCTTCCTGGCTAAAAGACAGCAGTACACAAGAATAAGGTGAAGCAGGAGACACTGGGAATGACTAGAAACCAGTCAGGTAAAGGGCGGAAATGACTTTCTAGTGCAAGAGATGACTGTCAGCTTATCCGGTAGTGTCTCATGAATCAGAGGATGACCTCAAGTGACCTTCAAAAGGAATGGGAAACATTAAATGTAGGTGTGAAGTGCACTGTTGGGATAGTTTGTATCAGGCTCCTAGAAGCAGTAATCGAGTCCCATTAAGCAAGGAAGAATCCCTTCATCAATGAGAAACAGGGAAGAGCTCAGCTGAAGTTTGCAAAGAAAGGTATATTTTACGCAGGCTTGAGAAATGAGTTAAACTGAAAATTTTGCTGTGGTCTCTCAATTTTTTCAGACCTGTATTTAAACATGAAATGCATACCAGTGTAATACAATGATCTTATTTTGCTTGCAGGTAGTTTTGTGCTAAGAAACATTCATGTCTTGAAACAGACATGATCATGTTGCTGACTTGGGGAACAGAAGCAAACTGTTTCCAGTTCTGATACAGGCACATCCTATCATACTGATCCTGGTGCTTCAACGACATTTACAGAATGGAAAGATAGTCAACTGAGTGACTGAATAATGTAGAAATCGGCCAAGCAACTTAATATTAATATAGTCAGACAGCAAGAGCCACCCTCCTGAAATTCAATCCAGAACATTTTACAATCCTTATGCAGTCTTCCCTTTTAAATATGGCATCTTAAAATAGTTCTATGAGTAACTGAGTGATAAAATGTGATTATTATATCAATTGTATCATATCAGATAATTCAGATGAATTAAAGTGAAAATAAAATTTGATACTTGTGCTACGTTTTACAGTTTCAAGGAAGTTCGTAATTAGTCACTTGGCAATTTTTCTGCCTATTTATGAAGTTCACTCAAAATGCTAATTACTGTGAATGAAAGGCTAGTTTTCTGCCTGTTACTGCCTTTATCGCGATTCAGTCATTTCCCATGGTGACAGCAGCCCATGCATATGTGAGGGGGTCTGTATTTGACAGGACATGGAGGTATTAAATGTAACCCTTTTGGGGAGTAGTGAGATTTCAGGTTGTTTTTTGTTAAGTATTTGAGGGAGGGGACCAGAGAGTGTTAATGTCATGTAGCCTGAGAAAGCTTCCTGTGAGTGCCGATGGATACGGGACTCCACAGCTCCCAAATTAACTTGCGCAGTTCAAGTTGGGGTGCTGGGTGTTCCCGGAATTCCGGAAACATACTGTTTGTGTGTTATCTCTTAGGATTAATCGGAACTAGAGATTTAATTCCCCTTACACTGACTTTGTTGAAGTGGCATGCCCAGCTGCAGTTGAATGTGTTGTACATGTGCTTCATAGATTCTGCTGAAATTTTGCAGTCGGGTGTTGGGCACATCCCACAATGTTCTTCAACTTCCTACCAGCATGTTTCCAGCTTGTTTGGCCGGTGCTGTCCTCTTTCTTTGGTTTTGGCTGTCTGCTGATGCTCTACAGGTAAAACTCTAAAAATTAGAATATTGTACAAAATATTTCAGAAAGTGAAATTCATATATGGATTCCTTACACATAGAGTGAAATATGTCAAACCTTTTTTTCTTGGAATTTCGATGATTATGGCTTACAGATAATAAAACCCAAAATTCACTGTCTCAGAAAATTAGAATATTGTGAAAAGGTTCAATATTGTAGGCTCAAAGTGTCTCACACTAATCAGCTAATTAATCCAAAACACCTGCAAAGGGTTCCTGAGCCTTTAAATGGTCTCTCAGTCTGGTTCAGTAGAATTCACAATCATGGGGAAGACTGCTGACTTGACAGATGTCCAGAAGACAGTCATTGACACCCTCCACAAGGAGGGTAAGTCACAAAAGGTCATTGCTAAAGAAGCTGGTTGTTCACATAGTGCTGTATCCAAGCATATTCATAGAAAGTTGAGTGGAAGGAAAAAGTGCACCGGCAATAGGGAGAACCGCAGCCTTGAGAGGATTGTCAAGCAAAATCTATTCAAGAATTTGGGGGAGCTTCACAAGGAGTGGACTGAGGGTTACAGATGTCACATTCCTCTTGTCAAGCTACTCCTGAGCCAGAGACAACGTCAGAAGCGTCTTACCTGGGCTAAGGAGAAAAAGTGCTGGACTGTTTGCCACATTGATGCAGTAATTCATGCAAAGGAGGCCCAACAAAGTATTGAGTGCATAGGAATGAACATACTTTTCAGAAGCCTAACATTTCTGTTTAAAATATTTTTTAAATTGGTCTTATGTGATATTCTAATTTTCTGAGACAGTGAATTTTGGGTTTTATTATCTGTAAGCCATAATCATCAAAATTCCAAGAAATAAAGGCTTAACGTATTTCACTCGTGTAATGAATCTATAGAATATATGAATTTCACTTTCTGAAAGGAATGTCAAGAAATATTGATCTTTTGCACGATATTCTAATTTTTCGAGTTTCACCTGTAGATCCTCTTCTTTAGTCAGCTGTAGGTGTAAATCTGACTGTGGACGATGACTGAGTGATTCGGAGCAGGCAGATGGGAATAAACAGACATAAGCTGGTAAACAGCTGGATTGTTCCAGTGCCATATAATGGGTGGTATAACTGATCTGCTTATGTAACATTCACAAGGGCCTCACACAGAAACAGGAAAAGTTGTGTTGCGATTATCCTGCAGGATTCCTGTAAAATAGCCCTCTGAATTAATGTCCTCTGCTTTTATGTTTTTTCCCCTTGACAGACGAGCAAAAATCAAATTAAGGTGGATCTCGTAGATGAAAATTTTACAGAACTGAAAGGGGAAATTGCAGGGCCACCTGACACGCCGTATGAGGGTGAGTACCCCCCCCCCCCCCCTCAGCGGCTGGGTTTGTGTAGGATTTAGTTCATGGGTTCAAGAAAGTGCTTGGGAAGAACAGCAACGTGAGTTTTAGGAAGCGTCTGGGGGAAGGTAAAGTCTTCCCCTCCAAAGGGGAAATTTGAATTTTGCTACTATTACTTTTTACATTTATTATTTATCAGACTCTTTTGTCTGAAGTGACATATGTGAGGCAAATAGCACATTACAAATATATGTTTTGTCAAAGCGATGACTAGGCATTAGTGCAGGTAGGCTGAGCTTTCAGTGAATGCCCAGGTATCAGTATAGCAGTACTGGAGCAAGAGTTACACAGTATCTTCCAAACAAAGCAAGAATCGATATTAAGAACGTTCAGGGAACATGGAGAGACATTTGGCTAGCAGTGGAATTCCTGGAACAGATGGGTTTTCAGGCATTAATTGTGTGGGTGAGTGCAAATTGCACTGGGTATGCAGATGAAATGTTTAACTACAGGTGAAGCGTTTGGTAAAACTGTGTGGGTAGAATTCCAGTGATTATTTAGGTCAGTGTTTCCCAATCCAGTCCTTGGGGACCCACAGGGGGAAATATGTGTATTGTCTGGTAGGGAGCTTGGAGGGAGCAAAAACATGATCCGACTGTGGGGTCCTTGAGGAGCGGATTGGGAAACACTGCTTTTGGTGAAAATTGGGAACTCTGATTACACCAGGGGTGGCCAGTCTTATGCGCAAAGGGCCGGTGTGTATGCAGGTTTTTCGGGATAACCTGTAGGTCAGCTGATCAAATCCAGGTGTGAGGACTCTTCAGCCAATCAATCCTCTCATTAGTAATTTAATTATGGAGTTGCAGTGAAAACTCGCACATACACTGGCCCTTTGCAGATAAGATTGCCCCCCTGACTTCATTGGTATATAAGCCGGATAAGCACTGAATGCCTGTAGATTGGATAAACGTGGCTTTATAATGCAGTACCAAATGAGGGACCAGTTTATCAGGGGAACCATGATCTGTCACATGACAAATTTTGTGAAAGGGGTTAATAGGAACACCTTCCTAAACTTAATACTTTCGACGGGCCCTTTATCGCGTTACGGGTGGGGTTGTCATCTTGTGTTTTTAAACATCAAAGCTTTTGTGAGAGAAATAGAATTTTCACCTTTTAACTTGGACTTTTTTTGCTTTGGAAGGTGGGAGGTATCAGCTGGAAATTAAGATCCCAGAAACGTACCCATTCAACCCGCCAAAGGTGGGTATCCATGCCAACACGTGTCAGCATCCTGGTACCTGTGCCAATAGGGCCATTCCAGTCCCACCCCCAGAGCACTAGACAGTCCTCGAGCGGCCTCATCTCGGGCAGGATCCTCTCTGACACTGCTGTCCCCCGTCCTCCAGGTACGATTTATAACGAAGATATGGCACCCCAATATTAGCTCAGTCACTGGAGCGATATGCCTGGATATTCTTAAAGACCAGTGGTGAGTAACTACAGGCCCAGGAAAGAGGCTGATTTTGACAGTATTCACTTCTGTTTGATGTCATTTCACTGTGCCACCTTCCCCAACATGGTCACCCCAAAGCTGACGGTTAAGAACGTGTTTATCTTGTTGGGAACCTTAAATAGCTAATGGGATATGGGTGGTCAGTGATTGACAGGGCACCGTAAGCCCGCCCCGAGAATCCGTGAGCAGTGTGCATTGACGTACGCCACCCCTGCCTTTCAGGGCAGCCGCCATGACGCTACGTACCGTGCTACTATCGCTGCAGGCCCTGCTGGCCGCCGCTGAGCCAGACGACCCTCAGGATGCGGTGGTGGCCAATCAGGTGAGCGGGGGCGGACCTGTGCCGCCTTTTCCAAGCGGCGCCGCCGGCATCCTGACCTTCGGTACTCCCCCCCCCCCCCCCCC
>JAODKF010000055.1:1587291-1629125 GCA_026779585.1 Mormyrus proboscirostris | reverse complement strand
GCCGCCCCCCCCCCCCCCCCGTGTTGTTTCGGGCCGCAGGACAAGCCGAACCCGGAGATGTTCAAGCAGACGGCGCGGCGGTGGGCGCACGTCTATGCCGGGGCAGCCGTCTCCAGTGCCGAGTACACCCGCAAGATCGACAAGCTATGCGCCATGGGTTTCGATAAGGTGGGTGGCCGGGGGCTGGTGGGGGGTGGTCACACGGCCGCTGGGCACGTTGACAGCGCCCTCCTCTCTCTCTCTCCCCCGGCAGAATGCAGTAATAGTGGCATTGTCCTCCAAATCCTGGGACGTGGAGACGGCAACTGAGCTACTACTAAGCAACTGAGTCCAGCCCAACCCGCCTGTATGAGACACGCCCCCCTCCCCCCTCCCCCCTGCATCTGGGCTCTCTCACTCATGTGTCACATCTCGGGTCCCTGTTCGCTCCATACACCCACTGTCCACCCCCTACCCCCACACTCCTTATTTGGATAATTTTAAATTTTCCGAATACCTCTTGAATTCTCCTCTTTTAAGGAAACCGGACAAATGGCATGGCGATCGCAGGATACGGACACTCAGCCGAAAGACTGGTGAGGGGGAAAAAATAAAACAGAAAGCCAACAACTAAATTCATCTGTAAATAATGTTATTAAAGGTCTGGATAAATGGGAAAAAAAAAAAACATGGAGAAACATCTTTTTTTCTTACATAAAATTATATTAAAAAATTGCTAGAAATTTGAGCCATCCTTGCAAATGGGAAAGGACCCACTCTAAGTTTATTTTTAAGAACAATACAAGCCCTGATCCTTGCGAAGCGTCCTTAGTTTGGTGTGGCGTCCACAGTGAGCAGCCCACTGAATGTGTCGTCATTTGAGTGCTGAAGTCAGACTGTCCCCACATGCCCTCGACACAAGACCAGACTTGAGTGGCAGGTGACGGATCCAGCCATGCCAGGGGAATCATTTTATTTTTTCTTTCCCCCTCAAACTCTGCAGCCTCTGGTTTCACCCTTCTTGCCCCCCCCCCCAAACCTCGAGCTGTTGCCCCTGCACTCTCCCCACCCAAAAATCCTGTTGTGGTTGCTCGCTTTTGTGCACAGAACGGCTTGAGGTTGGATGGAATCAATACCTGTCCCTTCGTTGGCGGTTTGCACTTTTTAATCCATAATTAAGACAGAAACACCACATGCCCTCATTTTGACCTTCCACATTTGGGTTGGGAGGATTAAAAAAAAAAAAAAAAAAAACCAAAACACTGTATTTTTCTTTTTTTGGCCTCTGAGAAGGATTCAAGTCTTTGTTTCACAAGCTGCTGGTTTCCAGGGTCTTGATGATCTAATAAGATGTGCTCTTGGTTCCCCCCGTACGCCGCCATGCCCCACAGCGATGCCACTCGCCAACAGGATGTGGTCACTTGGCGGCCAAATCCCCTCTCTAGATTCACAAAGAACAAAATAAAAAGTGACGGAGGTCTCTAGAGGCATCGCCCCCAGATCTCTCAGCCTCCTTATATAGCCCAGCTTCACCCTGATGCTTAATCCTAAGCTAACTTTATGTTTTTCCCCCCCTGAGTGTCACATTGCTTCACGTCACACTTAGCATCCATGCATCAGGACCGGCTGTTCTCACACAACACGTCATCCTGGCTCGATCAGGACCAGGGATAATGACCTTCTCTGAAGCGTCGTCTATTGCCAAATCGCAGAGGAACACTTTTCTGTCAGGCTTGTGGAAACCTGGCATCACCGCCAGGCATAGTGAAAGCGATAGGGTAGGAATTAAGCACTTTTGGTGACCTGAAGGGCATATGCCACCTTTGTGACGAGCCGAATTTAAAAATCTTTTTAACTCCAAAAATGCCGAGTACGAAATTAAATGTTAGCATCACTAAGAAACCACCTGCATATGTTTCAATATGAAGTTTTTCCCAAACTTTCTGATTTTTTACAAGTGTTCCATTAGTCAGTGTCACTTGCCATTCACCCATCTGGTTTTACGCAATCTTTGGGTTTGGACAGCGGACCCAAACAAAATATATTTGAACAGAATTGAAGATACCTGCCATGGTTTTCTTGTTCAAATGTTACTAAATATAAGGGGTCGTCTAATTTCTCCTTCGTGAATCTGGCTGGGTGAGCTTACTCCGGTTTTTATGTATTGACAAAAAGGCCACTGCACTCTCCCGCTTGGGGCTATTGTTAATGAGGCCTGGTTTCTCGCGTTGCTGTCCCAGCTGCTCTTGGCATTCCTCGCCCCTGTGTGATTGCCGCAGATGAAGGATCACATCGACTCTCCCCTCGTACCTACAGCCATGTCCTTTGAATATATCCGTGATGGCTTAAATCGTTTCAGTACAAGAAAAGGCTGAGTCTTCCTACTGTTTTACTATGTTGAGCATTGCACAGGGAAACGAGGGGTTGTCACCAATTCTTCACATTGGATTTTGCCACTCCATCTTTCTCTTAAATTAAAAACAAAAGTCCTACAGCATGATTATTTATTGTCAAAACTGGCATTTGTTTGATTAAAAAAAATCAATTGAAAAAATTTAAAGTCTCTTTCAATGTGTGACCACAGATTAATGGTGCCCAGACACTTCAGTGTGTAATAAAGGAAGATGAACAGAAATCCATACATGGCTGAGCCACTACCACTTAAAAAGAATGGGAAGGCATTTATTCTGTCATTTTGACAATGTGAGATGGCTAAAGATAACATTTATTCACATTTGTTTCAGCATGAACATAGCTCTCATTTTGGGCTCCGAGTCACTCTCTCTGCGGGCCTTCGATATGAACAAGTAGACCGTCCTGCGAATTTCTAAACCGCATCCTTTTAGAAATGGGCCCGGACCCCACCATTGCTGCTTCTGGTGATGAGGGAGGACTTGGAAACTTTGGCTCGCTGCCAATTTCCATAGTATACAGCTGATTAAGTGAACTGCATTCAGTCAAGCAAAACCAAGATAGTGCAAGGTAATACGGTTTGAGTCTTAAAATGCCACCCCCCACCATCTGAACCAGTAAAGTGGCTGTTACAATTCACCTGGTGTGCTGGATGTGTTTTTGAAATGGTGTTCAACGAACCAGACTGCCAACAATGATTATTTAGTGGGTAGGGGCTGCGAGGAAAATGTTCATCATCCATACACATCAACTGGGGGGAAAAAACGGAATAATGCCAACATGAATATCACTAAAATAAAAAAGCTGGAAATTTTAAAATATTCTCAAATATTTCCATGTCTAACAGCAAGTTCAACCTTGATGTAGGCATCAAATTTTTATATTTATATAATGTATATAATACTTCAAAACCTTTTCTTACACATAAGTCGACTATGGTGATCATCACCAGTCCAACGAAGGCAGAAAAGGCTGCATCGTTCGTTTTATACACTTTAGTCACAATATAAAACTGTAAAATCTAATTTAAAAAGGCCTCTGGGAGGGACGGAGGTGGAATACGTCCTAAAGCTTGTGTCCCCACTTGGTTTAAATGCAGGTGAATAACCGTTCATGCAGATCCAATGGGGATGGTGGCCTTTAAAAGTGATGGAAGCAGAAAGAGGAGGAGAAAAAAATAACCCAATAGTTGGGATGGCTTGGGAGCAGGGTTAGCCCCGCTCAAGGTCACAGGGCTTTCAAGAAGAAAAACCTTAGATATGTCACCATCCTCTGGAAATAAGTTCTCTCTTTTAAAAAATAAAAAAAAAAAAAAAAAAACACAACACCTAGTGCCACTCACTGGTTGTATGCAGCAGAAGGTTAAGCGATTAAGTGACTAAGGGCAACTCACATGTCGCACAAGCGACCTCTACACTTCAGTGCCTACTCTAAGTTCTCCCCAACTTTTATGGAGGTACTTGGGGACTAGTATTTGGCTTCCAATGTCATCCAAAGAGAATGCCTCATAGCAAACAGCAAATTAGAACAAGGGATAAGCAGAACGTAGAGAGCCATTGACTGGATCGAAGATGTATGCGTCGATAGGAAATCTGATGATCAGAGTGGTGGGGTTGAGGTGGACAACAAGTTGGGTGGCTGTTCAGGCCTACAGATGGGACGGGGGAGGGGGGGTGGCTTGCACGGCTCTGCTCATTCCTTGGAGATTCGCTTCTCAACTGTGTATGTGAGCAGCAGTACTCGGGTGTGACGAAGTCCAGTACAGTCAGCGTCCAAAGAGCTTGAGTCCGTGGGATCTGCAGGATCTGTACAGCACTGTTGAAACGGCTCGACCCATGCAGCTCCTGGCATCTTGGTTTGTGTTGCCATTTTCTTTTACCTGAACACAGGAAAGAATGGAGTCTGTCAGGAGAACCTTCAATACCCATCGTTCTAAATGATACTTCACAGTTATGGCAGCAGCCAGATCAGTAGGTGACAGCTTATGAACCATCCACATGGTTGGGCTCAGCCAAAGGCTCACCTCTGCAGGTCCATCTGCCGTTGCGTCGTGGCCCTTTTGCCATCTGCCTCTTGTTGTTTTGGTATTTTGATGGTGATTGGCTCTACTGTGGGACTGCCTGTATTGTCAGGGGTGGGTGCTGCTCTTTTCCTGCCTCTCCCAGCCCCACCCGCACTTGTGGCCCCACCTGCAGTGAGGGACTTGGGTGGCCGTCCTCGTCTGGGTTTAGTTGGGACCGGGGTAGGGGTCATGGGCGCCGTGGCACCATCGGGTACCACGTTGTTCTCCGAGTGGAGGGATTGTCCCCCCCCCGCCCCCCGCTTTTTCACGCTGGCCTGGCCTGTTTCGGAACTGCTCTCCTGGACAAAGGACAACACAGATGTGACGATGACACAGAGACCCCCCACTGAGGATCCAGCCCACCAATGTGCTTAACCCATCCGCTCACCTTCTTCCCGCCGTCCACCTTTGACACCGGATTCTCCTCGTTCTCACTCGCTCCAGGCCCTGTGGCTTCTGCGCCCGACACCCTGATGGATTAGAACGTGAGAAGATCGCCCGTAGTTTTAGCACAAGAACGTGAGAGCATGACAGGTCTAGTCCTTACCTGGCCCTGTTCCCCGCTGGGGAGATGGACTCTGAGTGACTGCTTAGGCTGACGCTGCTCTCTGAGGCCGTGCTCTTGGTGTACGGCCTCCTCCCTGCCACTGTGAGTGGCTTGTTCACCGTGGCCAGCACTGGTGAGGCTTTGGGCTGTGGAGGGGGGGGGGGGGGGGTTCATAAAGCCCCCCCCCCCCCCAACAGAAAGCCACAGCTTTAAAGCCAGACGACATCAGGGAGTCTTTAGATTACACATCCGCTAGGTGGCTCACAGGACCTGAAATAAGCAGGGATAACGGGGTGATGTCTCACCTTCCCTGTCAGGAGCATGGTTCTGGCCTCCATTGACAAGAATTCCTTATCATTTACAAAGTCCTGAGGAGATAAAACGATTAGCAAAGCGACGACTTTGTGACGGAGTCTCATACATGCTGAGAGTAGTGACGGGTCCCAACAGACCTTGTCAGGTGGAGTGAAGAACTTGGTGGGCAAGACGGGGTCTTTGGGTGAGTCCAAGTGGCAGGAGGTGCTCTTGTTGACAATCACGAAGAGAGCGACGTCACACACCACGTACAGCTTCTGTTGTGGAAAGAGAGGGTGTCACACGTCCGGCCTATTGGGGCCCCAACCAAGGAGGAGAACAGCTGTCAGAAATGGTGACACCCCGCACCTCATTGGCCTTGGGGTCATCAGGTGCCTGAGCATCCTTGGTCTGCTTGATGTTCTCGACCATCTTCCGGAGGAAGGCGTGACTGTTGTTCTCGTTCTTTGTCATCAGCACCTCTAGCATGAACCACAAGCACCTGAGAAGGGGGTGGGGTTAGAATTGTTAGTGTCATGTGACACAGTTGGGAGATGCAGAACCAATCCAAGGTGCTGGCGGTCCTTGGTCCCTCCCCCCCATCCCGAGTCCACTCACTCTTTGAGGTCACGGAGTTGGTCGAAGTCCTGGGGCTTGGTGAAATCGGGGTCATGGGCCAACAGGTGGATCATGTAGGGCACTACATACTCTGGTAGAAGTGAGGGTAACTTCTCTGGAAGATGAAACGAGCAGAGAGCAGGGAACACCCGACAAAATGAATGACCACTCCACATCTGAACGCTAGGGAAAAACTGATAGTGCCTGACCATTTGATGAAGATGATCATTATATGCAGATTAATCAAACTCCTCAAAGCTTAGTGACTCCAGGGGCTCACCATGGGCTACGGGGTTTTGCTTGATGTACTCGCGGCGCACACTGATGTTCTTCAACAGGCACTGGCGAGCGTGGGCACGGCGCTCCTTCACCGGATCCTTAGCACAGAGGGCGAACACGGCCATGTACTCCAGGGGCAGAAGAAGCTTAGCCAGAGCCATGTGTAGCTTCTGGGCAAAGATCTGCCGCACCTGGTAGCACTCGTCCTATGGGTAGAGAGGAGGACACAGAGGCGGTGAAGGCGGGCACTCGTCTGGCGAGGATGGAAGGCAGCAGAGGAGCCGTAGGAACAAGATGATCAATGGTTCCTGACTGTCACACATGGGGTTGTCTTACGTTAATGACCAAACCACACAGCTGGAACTGCTCCGGAGTAATGATGTCATGGTAGCAGGGCTCCTGTGCCAGTTTCATGATGGCACCGCCAGCCGCCAGCCGCAGCCGAGACATGTCCGATTTGCTGAAGGGGAGAGTTTGGGCCGGTCACAGTATGCACAGAGGATGCTCCCCGGCTCTGCTGCTCACATGCCCCTCCATCAACTTGAGGGCTAAGACAGCTACCTGATCTTCTTCTGCTCCGTCAGGTCGCCCTCGCTGACCAGCATTGCCGACAGTAGACGCAGTGTGGAGTTGGCCGACTTGGACTGGTTGTTCTTCATTCCCAGCAGCCAGCGCACCAGTAGCTTAATGGCCTGGACCTGAGAGCCAATCGCAGACCGGTACCGAGGACAGTTTCACCCTATCGGTTATTCCATCCCATCCAAGGCTGAATGAAGAGATCACAGCATGGTTCTAAAGATCAGTCCTACCTTGGCCAGGACCTCTGGGGACACCTCCTCATCGGAGCTCCACAGCTTCCCAACTTTGTTGCCAATCGACTATAGAGACGAAGAACAACTAATATGACCAAATATGAACCTAGCAACCAGACTGGCCTAGAATAGCTGATTTACAAAGAGGAGCAGAGGTTTAGTGTACCCAACCACCTCAGTGCCGACAAGTCCTCTCAACCCCACAACGTACAAGTACCTGCCACCTAATGTAGATATTAAGTAACACCCCTGATGAATGAAGATCTCTCACCCGGTCGTTCATCAGCAGGTCTTTGACGATAAAGTTGGCCACGATAGACTTCATGGGCGAGGCGAACTGGTCTGGCGCCAGCATAGAGATATGGCCCAGTGACACCAGTGGGGTGATGAGTTGCTCAGGAACGTCGGCATTTAAGCTGCGGGATAAGGGCTGTGGGGAGGGAGAGGAATAAGGAGCTTCTTCCGAGCTGGAAGCATTAACCATATAAGGATGACGAGGGAATGGCATGAAGCCTTCTGGAGCATAAAATCGTTTGTTCCGCTTGGACCTTTCAAACCTCAGACGTGGGCCAGTATCAGACAGACCCAGACGCTAACGGCTAACACTGCAACAGCACCCAAGCCAAAAGGAGATCTACCTCAAAAATCTGTGCCAGCTGCACCTCCTTGTTGTGGAAGATGGCGTGGATGCAGTGGACGGCTTGTTTAGCCTGGTGTGGGGTGCCCCTTTTGGCCTTGTGGTGCAGGATGGGGATCAGGGTCCTGCAGGACAGTGGTGATGGAGGAGCTTTGAGCTGGAGCAGGGAACCCAAGTGCCACCGTGGGGGAGGCCCAGCCACTTTATGAACCCCATGTAACCCGAGAAGCACAGATTCCTACGATCGTATGTGCGGCAGCTCCGCCTCGATCTTCTGGCCCGTATTCCTGAAGATCTGGATGGCGGCTTCGGCCACCTTGTCGTCCTCCATCTTCAGACACTGCAGCAGCGACTCGTACGTCTCGGCCGAGTGGAAGGAGGTGGGGTGGGTGAACGACAGCACCTGCGGGGACCAGCGGCGCGACGCTGAACTACAAAACTGAAGCTGACAGGTACGAGAGTGAAGTGGGGATCCGCAGACGCACGCGTGCACACCTTGAGCAGCTCGAGCCCTGAGCGGATGGCGGTGTCGGGGGTCACCCCCTCGTCGTCGTCATCTGCGGTCCCTTCTATGGACCTGTTCAACAGCTTCACCAGGGCGCTGTACAAGTCAACATCACAGGCAAGGCCGCGTTAACCACACACCTGATCCTCTGAAACAACCTAAAATCAATCATTTAATAAACGGAAGCTATATGTTCAGATTTCTGTAAAAATACCTTATTTACACAATAATGCTGACATTCAATAGAGCATAGTACAACTGCAGTTACATCATTCTAACACTAGGTGTCCTAACAAAATAAAAGCCATTCCCCTTCACTAAGCCTCCAGAACTACTACTACATAACACCGAAAGCTGTTTAATCCAAGCTGTAACTAAAAGCCCCCTATTATTTCAACTTTTTGTCCCGCATGCCATTAACAGGAGGTCGCCCAGGCCCACTGTAACCACAGCATTCGTAACAACTTAAAATGTGGTTTTACGGCCCTGAATGACTCAGACATTAGAATTAGAATTAAGTGATTAGTGGTCATTGTCAACACAGCAAGGCACAGGACACAGTGCGCAACAACAAAATGTGTCCTCTGCATTTAACCCATATGTGACTTCTGTGACATAGCAGGGGGCAGCTAATTCAGCGCCCGGGGAGCAGTGCTTGGGGACGGTACCTTGCTCAGGGTACCTCAGTGGTGACTGGCTGGACATGCATTCATAATCACCTAACAAACTGCCTGGCTCTGCCCCTGACCCACCCACAGCCCCGCCCCATCACCTGATGGCCTCAGAGTCTATGTGCACTGGGGCGATACGCTCTAACAGGAACTTCACCATCTCCAGGAAGGGGTTCGCGGGCTGCTTGGGGAACGTCAGTTTGCGGGTGATCTCCCTCTGGAGGAGGAAGGTTCTTCTCATCAGTCAATCAAATTGACGAGCGGCGATGTCCAGGTGATGGGGGAGGGGGGCACTGTCAGACTCACCACGCACACCTCGGCCTGCTTGCAGGAGCAGGTGGGGCTGATCAGCTGCTCAAGCAAGGAACGCAGCTTCTCGTCTTCTCCCAGCACCTGGTTGAACTTCTTCATGAAATCCTGTGCCTTGCCAGGATCCGGAAGGTTCTCTGAGAGGGAGAAAGTGCCTGGTAAGCCAAGACACGTCCAGCGAACCAGAAAATTCAAACACTGCCCCGAGCTACAGGTGCTGTTGGAATGACTAATGAATAAGCCTCAGATGACACTTACTGGTTATGGTGAGTAGCTTCCCAAACATGGCAGCAGTGTTGGCTTCAGACTGTAACGGTAAGGATAATGAATCAGGCGTGTGCCTGGGAGATGCCCAGCAGAGGGCAGCATTGAGCGGCCGTTTCTCACCAGCGGCAGCTTGTGCAGGTCCAGCAGCTCCCTCACTACGCTTCTCAGCATGTTCTGACACTTCCACATCTCGTTTAGTGCCCTGGAGCAAACACAAACGGTCACACAATGCCCTAACCAGGGCTCAGCGAGGCACGGGCAGCCAGTGTTACACTCACTTTACGGCATTGGGGTCCAGGCACGCATATAAATAGTACAGACACTTCATCTTCTCCTCTGTCTCCAGGCTGTGAGGCACCATGTACTGTGCAAAGATCTTCTCTACCAGAAGCCTGATAAACACAATTCAGGACACTTCAGATTGACACATGACTCCGGTTAACCTGACTGAAAGCATCCATCACTGTGGCTAAAAGCTGGATTAACACCCCATACACCCACACTGAGAAAAGTCAACTCCCACCTGAGAATCTTACATTTACCCATTTCTGGACTTCAATAACTAGTGGAATCCTCTAGCCTGGGGGGGTCACTATCTGGTTTCTCAGAAACCCGTACGAAAATATACTTCATACTTTTTCAACTGAGGAACTCACAAAACCTGATCACGGCCTTCTCCCACATGAACAACTGACATTTATTTTAGTGCAATGGTCCTGTAGGGGTCACTGTGGGGCCTCACTTGTCATCAATGCTGTTCTGATAGTAGATGTGCAGGAGCTTGTCCTTGATCCAGCTGATCTTCTGAGCGCTCTCCTTGCCAGCCTCGTGGTGCAGACAGTACTTCTTAAACAGCTGGGCCAGGCCCATCATGGCCTCCTTGCGCACACGCCACTGCGAGCAGACAAGGCAAGGTCAGGGTCACAGCAGCGAGCAGGCGTCACATGCAGCGTGATTGGCCGAGGAGAAACACCCACCCTCTTATCCAACGTCCGCTCGCGTACGAATCCCAACAGTTGGTCATTCACTAGGTTCAAGTCCTTCTTCCCCGCGTTGATAATAGTCACTATGACATCATGACGGATCGCTTCCTCAGGGTCATGTGACCGGACCTTCAGGTAATCTGTGACAAGCGCAGTATCAGGATACGTCATGGTTCAGCCATGTCCCGCCCAATTTCACCTTAAAATCTCTTCGCAACATGATTTTGGCATTTTAGTTATTTAATTCCCAACGCCCCACCACCTGTAAGATCTTTGGCCAAGTCAGGATGGTTCATCAAACAGTGACTGGCAAACTTCACGCACTCCAGTCTGACGGGAACGTGGATATCATTAAATCTTGAGAGAGAAAAAGAAAGAAAACACACACTTCAAAATGGCTTCCCATATAACAAAATGTTTGGGACTTTTGATAGAAACAGCAGCCATTTTACTCTGAAATGTGAAGCTTTTCTCCACCATTTCTGTACTGAAAGGTCATGACAGCACTGACAATAGAACAGATAAAGCACAATGACCCTCCAAGACACTTAGAGTCGCACCTTCCCAGGAAGCACTGCCAGAGTGGTCGGTTCTGATTGGCCAGCTCAGAGTCTCGGGCTCCAAACAGCTTAGCCAGCAGCCGCACCACTGCTAGCCGCTCCTCGCCATCGTTGCTCTGAACAGGAATGGGACAGCAGAGCACATCAGCAAATATAATAGATACAGTACCAAGCAAGTAACAAGCAGGTTCATACTTGCTTTCAAACACACATATGCGCCATCCTTTCCCCAAAAGCTCCTGTCACTCTGCCTATGCTGTTTCACACAAAATCAACATTTACGTCACTCCTACCCAAAGCCATACACATTTTTTTGAAAAAGAAAAACCATGGTCAAACAATCCCTCGAGGCAACTGGAGGTTAAAGGCATTGCACAAAAGAAACTAGACTAGTTTTACTGGACTGAAATCACTCTACCGACCATAGGATCTGAACCGATGACCTTCAGATCACATGCACAACATCCCAACCTGCTGAGCCACACATGTACTAAAACAGTGCGCCAGCTTATGTTCTGGCACCGTGATACAGCCACGCTGCTTCACTCCCAAAAGAGAAGCTCATCTTCATCATTTGTCAATCGGGATCTGTCTTCTGGCCAAAAACTCAAACGGCAGGATCACCTTAAGCTTGAACTCCAGCTGAGGCATGACGGACAACAGGAGGAGGGGGTCCGTGGCGAATAACTCCTGGATCAGGTCAAAGACATGCTCTGACAAATCGCTCACGGATGACTTGCCCAAGACCAGCACTTGGTTGAAGAACTGAAAAAGAGCACGTTGGTAAGGCAATGAACACCGTTCAGCTGTACACCAGTAGCGATCAGTCCATCGTGGCATCGTAAGATGCTTACATTTGCGATGCACGTTTCGATGGTTTGAACAGTCCTCTTCAGAAGTACCTTAGCAAGATCATAGGCCTGCTTGTTCAGGTTCTGCAAATACAAGACCGTCACTCATTAAAGCTTCTTATAGCATGTTGAGCGCAATGCTCTCAGAGGAAGACCTCACACCTACCTTGTGAGCAGGAATGAGGTTGATGAGGATAGTGTCCAGCAGCTCCTGGGTGACACCATCTCCCTCTGTGATTATGGAGCTCATCAAGTCCAACATATGCATCTGTACCTTCTGATTGTGGCTGGTACTGAAGCATTGAGAGAGGGAACACTGTCAATGCAAAGCTGGACGCGAACACAAGAACAATTAATGAACAATAACATTATTTATGGAAGGAAGGGACAGAGACTGTTGGTTAGCTAATTTATATGGGAATGCCGTTATATCTGAAGATCTGCTATTTCTTACAGGTCCACAGACCTGAAGTTCATCACTGGATTTACTGATCTTTAGTAAATATATTTATAGACTTTCAACAGGCTACCAGTTGTTAATTTTGCCAGATTAGTACCGCAAATGGCTAAAGTGCTGCAAGTCTGAATAGCAGATGGTTTCATGCTGTGGTTTTACTGAGAAAGTTTACTGTTGAACAACATGCCACGAGAAAACTTAATGACAACACTAACCACTGCAAAAAAAAAAAAAAAAAAGTGTGGTCATCGCATTTTAAACTTACTTTATGACAGAAAAGAGTGTCTTAAAGAGCTGGATGAAGATTTCGTTGCAATCCTCCAGCTCAAAGCAGATATTGTAAGACTTGACCCAGGCAAGGTTCTGTAAAGAGGCAGAACGTTACAGGAGTTATCTGCCACTGCAAAGGCAGAACCTCACATTCAGAGAACATTCTCCTCCAGCTTCACTTTTCCACCTTGTTTGTTTTCACTGATCACCCAAGGCGTAACCCAGACTCCAGTCTATTTTTGGCACAGCTCTGACCACCAGAAGACTTTACTCCAAGTGTAATACGGCACTGAAAGAGGTCACGATGTCATCAACCACAGACTTTATTACCTGCCATTCTTTGTCAGTATACAGTGCTCACAGAAAGTCTTGGAATACTTGTTTAATTCTGTGAAAATCTTGCTAATTTATTGATTTAATAAAAGTCTGACAAGCAACGTTTAACATATCTGCACATATCTTCAGCACAGACATTCTCTTTAATAAGTATTATTTTTATTACTGACTCTTGCCATTTTGCTATTAATTGCAACTATAGTCATTGGCTCCAAAGGGACACTAAGCACAAATGTTTTGTGTTACTGCAAAGGTGTTACTAATTAAAAAGCACACAATGAGACTGAACTTAGAACAGCTCTTTTAGAACTATATAATTTGGGTTTGAATTTATTACTACTTGAATGTTCTACTTAAAATGACTGACTGTTTCCAACATGATTTTTTCGTTAAAATGATGTAATAAAATTTATTATAAAAACCAATAAATCTGCAATATTTTTTTACCAAATTAAGGAAGCGTCTGAAGACTTTGTCAGCACTGTATGTGTAACATGCCTAAGGGGGGAAAAAAAAAAACATTTTGCTAAAAACATTCCAATGAGTAAATGAGTTATGGCACCACTCACCTCTAGCAGGTAGAAGTATCTGTTGAACTGAGGACTTTTAGTGTCCTCCAAACCCTTCAGCTGTCTGGTGATGAAGAGGAAAATGTCCTGCGGGAAAACGAATAGTAAATACGGGGGGGGGGGGGGGCGGTATACCACAAGAATCCATAATGGAGAATGATGACATCTCAGCCCCTTCTCCACAAAAACAGGATGACAACACACAGCTGGAAAGACTTAATGGGGAAGTGTGGAACAATGAATTCATCTTTTAATGAGGCTTTGTCCAGTTCTGGGGGTTTGGCAGCCGATTTGCTGACATTCAGAAGAAGGAGTCAGCCCACGGAGATGTCAGGAAAGGGGCCCCAAGCTTAATGGGCTGAAATTCCACTGGGTTTGACTTTGGGATGCCAGTACATTCAGGTTGCCATGGGCGAGGTGTCGTTTACGGTTCTACATGAATGTTAGGACTTTGTGTGAGTGTGTATGTGAGCACACTTACCTTCAGTTTATCATGTGAGGTGTAGGGCGCCTCGGGGGCGTAGATACGGAAGATATCCGCCAAGCAACAGGCCACCAGCAGCCGCACATCCTTGTTGGGGTTGCGCAGGAAGAACTCGGATGCCAGGTGCAGGGCGAGCGCCAGATACTGCTGCTTCTCGTCCTCAGAGTCCTGGTCCATGTCCATGAAGGTCTTCACCACCATCTTGGTGAGAATGAAAGGTGATGAGATGGCCCAGCCAAGCTCCACTGTCAATACTTCAGAAAGACTCTAGAGCAGTAGTCACCAACTGGCTGACTTCGGCTCACATTTGGACCAAAATGCTATTAAATCCAGATAATCTTAATGATGGAATTTGGCCCCTTGGGGGAAAACAGTTGCATACCCCAGATCTAACATTACTAGCAACCCTGCATTTGTACATGTTTATATACCCAATTTCAAGAGTAGAATCATCTTCATGTGTACCAGTGCTATCTTTGAGGAAATCTCAATCGGCGTGGCCATTTTGTAATCGGAGCCAATTTCAGTGAGTCATGCTCCCATGTCAGAAGCTTGGGTCACACAATCCTACACATTAGCCCTAAACCCCTACTAACCAAAAAAAATTAAATAAATAAAAAATCAGAAGATGGCAAAAGCAGCCCTGGAAATGCCCCAGTATAAATTACACCAAAAACAGCAAGCTTCTAATCCTATTAACTAAATTACACCTGACATTTCATTCACATCTCACTTTACAGGAGCTCAATGTACTAGAAGAACCCATGCCTTTCAAATGAATGACGTCTTTAGGACCCAGGAGCACGCCAAGTGCCCCGAGGCAGTATGCTGTATCTACTGAAGCTGCTAGTGACAGAGCAGCAAGTGTGTCAGCCAATGAGCAGAGGAGGGAGGGGGGTTGGGCAGAGAGCATGAGCTGCGCGCTGGAGGAGCAGTCAGCTGCTAATGAAGACATCAGCCTTCACTACTGACAGCCTGAAGTATGGTGCAAATTTGTTTTCATTCTCTATTTTTTTTGCATTTCGTTGTAATGCCGAGGAGGAAAAAAAATCCTTCCATTAAAAAAAAAAAAAAAAAAAAAAAAAATACAATTTTGGAGGCTACCACCTTCAATCATTCTACATTCCGGCTGTCCATATACTAAACAAGGACCCCCAAAGGGGGGCTATTCAAGTCCCAGTCCTAAAGGGCCGAGTCCTGCTGATTTTCCAGCCTTCTTTAACCTGTGAGCCAGGTGTGAAGTCTCTGGCCAATCAGAATCAGTAATTATTAAACTAATTACCTGGGAGAACTGAAAACAAGGCCTGGATGTGGTGAAGAGCAAGGCCTGAATTGAGGGCCAGATACTAAGAGCCCTGCCCTAATGGCTAACATGCCACTTTTATGCATTTCACATACTCCAAAGCTACCAGCTTGAATCCCCATAATGCATTTCACTACACATATACAGCGTATGTTTGTATACATGATCAAATTTGAAACATTAAACTGCTTAGATATTTAGCAAAAATCTGAGTAGCCAATCACAACTATTACACGACTATCAAAACTAGAACTGATTTTACAGTTTCAGGACACCATTCATGGGAGCACTATGCTCACAAAACTGGAAAAAAATATATGATTATTAATAACCAGTGCTATTATATTTTTGATTTTCTTTAGCTATGTATTTTTATTTGAAATCCAGTTTAGTCTTAATTTTTATAGTAGTTTTATTCATTTTTAGATATTTCCATTTAGTCTTCATATGTTTTAGATTCAGTGATTTTATTTCTAAGGATTGCTTGGTGCAGAACGTTTTTATGCATTTGATCTGTAGAGAATAGTACATGAATACACAATGCATATTATGCACTAATGTCCTCAAAGTGGGCACACCATGTAATAGGTACTATTAATGGTCATTAAAGACAAACTAATCCTTTCATTAGCAAAACGGCAAAAAATTGTAATAGAAAGAATTGTACATTTGTTTTTATTTGAGTACAGAGTTTCAGAATTCAATTTTCATTTAGTTATTTTTTTTATTTTCATGTTATTTTATTTAATCTTAAGAAAACGTTTTATTTTTTTTCTTATAAGTTTTCATTAATGATCATCACCCTGGCAACAAGTGACAGCAACAGGCCCTGTTGGGGAAGGGGGGGGGAGACACACCACTATGTGAACAATGCATTTACCAATTTGCTGGTGGCACTTGTTGACAGAGTCATGGCCCTTAACTGCCCTCAAACCCCTCTACACCAGTAATTCTCAAATGGTTTAGCCTCAGCACCTACAGTATCTCTTCCATGGGAGGAGGGGGGTATGAATTGTTCTAAAATCGCACAATCTGCAACCCACTTAAAATGGTATTGGGACCCACCAGTTGAAAACAACCGCTTTACCCCAACCATATTCCGTAAATACAGCCTTTTTAAATGTACATCTAACCTGTATTGCTTGAACTTTGTTACAACTGGTGCTTGTCTAATGGCCAACTAGTTTTGCATACGGAATAACGGCAAAAAGTCCCCTTGAATTTAAGATGCACATCATGGATGAGGTAGTTTCTATAGTACCATGTTAATTAAAATATTACTAATACATTCATAAGTGAAATGCAGATATAGCCATTTTAATTCTTTTTGATCTAACGGTGAAAAATATTTAGTACCTAGGTGCTAAATACAGCATCAGTTTAAAACCAGAGATGACAGGAACATCTTTTTGGGATTGTGAAATCTTAATTTTGGGTCTCTAAAACACAGATTATAACCTCTGCTCTGTTGCAAGATGAACAAAGTCCAGCACATATGGTAAGTTTTAGGTGAAGGATGACTGGACGACACAAAGTCTTCTAATATGACCAAAACAAGGAAATATTAGACACATCCAAAATAAGTGAAACTTGGAAGATCCAAGTATTAAACATAGTTCAGGTTATAAAAATAGAAGCCATATTAAACCAAGGTGTGTCTTAGGCTGACATCCTACCATGAACAGATAAAGGTTCCACAAAATGATGGCTTGAAGGCCAAAAATATAAATATATTATACTGAAACCAGCGGGAAACGCTCACATTACAAATACACATCTGTAGAATAAATTAAGAAACAAGTCTCAATCAGGCCTTCCCAAAATAACTCGTTACGGCACACGTACGTTCATCCAAATTCAAGAAAGTGATGGCGCAAAAGAGTAGCTTCCCACTGACCTTGAGCCGTTTGACCACCTCATCGTTGCTGATTTTGTCGGTGATTTCTTTTACCCCTGGGGGGTAAGTTATTTTGCCCTCTGCCGCTTTCTGCTGCTGCGGGAACTCCATTCTCATCGGCGTGGCGTCCCTGCGCTCCTCTACTGCCCTCTATGGGTCAGAAAACAAAAGTTCATCGCCGTAAATTCAACACTTTTACCCCGACAAAAACAAATTTAAAAAGATTCCCTCGACGAAATAAAATCCCGGGCCAGCTAAATGGAGGAGAAAGCCAAAGCCCCGGTCAGGTTTACGCTTGTAAAAAGTCACCAAAAGCGACAACAGGAACCACTAGCGCAAGGGTACGGCACAGGAGCTGAGCTCTCGCCCAATAACCTGAGCTAGCTCCCCATTCTCTTTCATTATATTAATTTATAAAAGTACTGCTTTCATAATGAATTTCTAAAATGATCGCGTCAACTTTTTCGCCCACTTAAACGTTCATTTTAAAAAATATACGGTTTCCCCCCCAGTGCCGAAAAACGATACAAAAACAGTGCAAAAAGAGAAGAAGCTGGATAGCGCCTAGCCCAGCCTAGCCTAGCACATCATAGCCTAGCATAGCATAGCTACGCTGAATAGGCACGGAGCGAACGGCCTGCAGCCACGCTAGGCCGCACAGCGCTGAAGGCGGCTGGCTCACACGCATCGTGTGGATGGCAAAGAAAACCGGGCGCACAATCAGCCTGCACTTTTATTTTAACAAGCTCCGGATTTCTTACTGAAAAACACCCTCGGTCACCCCGCCGAGCTCCTTAACACAACACCAACTTTTCACGCCGTGAAGACGCTGATAGCTAATTTTACTTAATTCTCCAACTTTGAATTACGGACCATCACATTTACCGACATTATATTTATACTGCGATTTTCCCTTCTGCGAACTTTGATTTTTTTCATCTACCTAGACGAATTGGAATTGGTATAAATAGCCCAAGTACCTCGGTGGTAGATTAAACTCTTAAATGCAGGCAGCCTTACATCCAGCCGAGGTAGGTTCGTCCGGTGCGTCGGCTTGATCAGACCTTCCCTGCCATATTTACCTCATGGACACCGTGTTTTAGCGTACGAGTCTGCTTTTGGCAGGGGTTTTTAGTTGCAGCACAAAGCTCCTTCTTTCAGACAGTGCAGTTTCTCACCGTCTCCGCGGAAAATAAAAGCACAGCGCCACCAACAGTCTCAAGTCGGTACTACGGTAGGAAAATGGAGGGGGTGGAAGTGAGAAGAAACGCGATTCAAAAGTAACTTTCACATCAGGCGATGCGAGGATCGAGTGGCCTTGCAGAGTTCCCAGATTCCGGCGCTGGGAGGCCAGTCTGTGATATAGTTTGCAGATTTCGCTGCTCAAGAGCTCCCGCTAAACCTGGAAAATGGCTGGTGAGCTGAATAAGGTGTGTTTGAGCAGGGAAATCTGCAGACTAGTTCACCAAAAAGCAATGCACTGGGCACCGCCTGCCCTGTTAGAGTGATAAAAAATCACGGCACTGGGCACTGTGGGTCCTGTTAGAGTTAGGGGGATACAAAACGCACGTCACCGGGCACTGTAAATGCTGCAAGGGAACATTTACTCTAGGACAGATTACCGGAAAGGAATGCTTACATTATCTATCTAGAAAACGCATTACTGACACTTTCTTTCCTTCTTCGTAATCATTTTAATTTTTGCCTAATAAATTTGAGTAAATAATGCCTGCAACAAGACTAGTATATCGGCCCCGGTGTATTACCTTTGTTTCACTTTCATATAGGAATCCAGGTTTCTTTCACCTAACACGATGGCTTATTTAATTGCGTATTAGCTGACAGCCAGTAATTTTGATATGACATGATATGTTTCGTTAAGTCATTCTGTGAGAACACCGTCGATCATATATGATACAATGGAGACCAGAGCAGTTTGATTAGATTTTTAAAAAATATTAAAATTAGAAGACAGCCAAGCACTATGGCTGGTGCAGAAAGTGCATCTTTTAATAAGCAGGACTGAATATCACACGTCGCGACAGCCCCTCCAAGCGCTGCAGTTCTACATCCGGCCACGTGGGACGCTCTCACGTAAATTTTATGTTTATTTTGTGTTAAGGCGCGTTGGCACTGTTTTTCTTTTTTCCCTAAGTTTAATACCAGGCACCGTCTGGGTTGTAGAATAGCGCAAAGGCTACGGCTAGTAGAATAGCTACCCGACGTCTTGTTTTACTCCAGGATGCCAAAAAAGAAGAAAAACGGTCAGAGCCCAACCAGAGTTCCCGGAATGTCCAGTAAGGCTGGGGTGGCTGCTAGGGACACTAGTACGGACAGGATGGCGAAAAACAGCGGAGGCGTCCGTCTGCCCGCGGATCCAAACGCAGTTTTAGGGAAAGACGATGTGGTGAAGAGCATGCAGGAAATGTTTGCACACTTGGATCCCGAGGTCGTTTACATGGTGCTGGCCGAGTGCGATTTCAAAGGTAACACGAAACTGGTACTAAGGGACCGACCCTCGAGACAACCAAGCGGCCAACCCGGTGCTTTAGGGTTAGGGTTAGTGGATGTAGGATTATAGATCAGTGCTGCAGTTTTGTTTGCATGCTGATATGTTTAAACGATACGGCCTACTGCATTCTGGGTCGTGCACGTCTTACGCGTTAGTTGTCAAAAGTAGTTATTTAAAGATAACGTTTTATAAAATGGCAATCCCGAAAACAAACAGGTGGTTGCTTCTTTTTAGCCGGGGCTCGCCACGCAGCCGATCGTACCCCAGTAGGCTCTGTTGGTGATAAACAAGCAGGTAGGAAATACTGGAGTCAATTTGCTGTGGCGATTATGAAGAGATGGCTCAGCATGTTGGTCTTAAAACTGCCATCGGACTCACCTTGCTAATGTCTGATCTCGAAAGGCGAGGCTGTCAGGACATTTGGCTGCCTAGTGGGATGTGTTTTATATATAATTTATGTTATGTGTTGCCGCTTCAACTACAGGCCTTTTCCTTAAATAGTACCGTACCACGTGAGACTTTTGCATCTGTTGGCCTGGAACTTTAGCTCACATTAATAACCACATTTTACAGGTTTAGAAAGCTGAAGTAAAGCACACCCCTTAAGATTGCACGGGATCTCCATTACAGAGTTTTGTTTGGTTATTTGTTTCCTCTAACATTTTTTCTTTTGGAACATTCCTTTCACAGTGGAGAAGGCAATGGATTCTATGCTGGAGATGTCCGCTGAGACGGCTGAATTTCCTTCTTGCAGTGTCTCAGGGTTTGAAACTGCTGCTGCACTTCTGGAGCCAAAACCACTGTTGGGTGACACTGTGCCTGAATTACCTGCCAGCAGAGCCAAGGGGGTTCAGGGCAAGAACTTGGATGGAATTGGGACACACCTCACTGCAGATTTCGACGTGCTCATTGACAGGGAGCTCGCAAGCATCTCGGCGTTGTCCTCGTCCTCCTCGCTTCCGCTGCCAGAGGTCCACCAGGCCCTGCCAGAGCTGCTCCAGTCCAGCGTGCAGTCCTCTCACACAGACACTGGGTTCGCGGCCTTGAATAGCTCTGAATCCTGCTCCCCTCTAAGTGGCCTCAGTGTTATAGGAACAGCAGGTTCCAAAGAGCCTCTGAAAATATTGGACTTCAGCCATCTGACCTCTGAGCCTACAAGCAGCAATTCCTCACGGGCAGGACCTGACCACCCCTCTGCTTTCCAGGCCTATAGAAAAGGCCCTCAGGCCACAACCTCTGCAGGGGTGCAGTATGTAAAATCTGACCCCATCAGCATAACGTCTCAAACCGTTACCCCATCCTTCGTCGTCCCGGTGGTGAATCCGGCGCCTTGGAATCCTCAGTGTGCCTCCTACTGGTTGGGCCACAGTTTTGCACAGCAGCCACCCATGAAACCTGCGGCTACTGTACCAAAATTGTGGACCTTGCCTACGGCCCCCAAACCACTACCGCAGTTCCGATCGAACCGCTTGATTGGCCGCTTGCTAGTGCTGTTGAGAGGGGCCCCAGGGTCTGGAAAATCGACACTGGCCAGGTACTGAAGCTGTCAGGATGTGACCTAAATCAGACTTGTTCCAACTATCTGATGCCAAAGATGCCAACCCTGTTTAATGACTAACAGTGCTGCTCAATGTCACATTGCAATTATATGCCACGTGCAATAATCACCAGGGCTTTAGATGACTGGTGTAAACATCTGTCCAGACGCCAGTTTTTCGCTGCTATATGGACGTTTACTTATGTCCACAATTTAAGCCGATTAGTAGTGCGCCTAAAATATTAATGAGATGTGTATTCTGATGCCCAAAAGTTAGTGATCTGTTTAAATTTTGCCTGTATCGGACATTAAACTGCAAAAAGTACCACCACACCACTGTCGTCTCTTTAACTTGCTTATCCACGATATCTTCTCTTTTAAAAAATGTTGTGCCTATTGAGCTGTTTATATACTGCCACCTCAATGCTTATCACTTCCATGGTTTACCAAAACAGTAGTATGTGGTATGTTCTGCTAACTGATTTTAATAAACATAAGGATACGCAGAATTTATACAGATTACTAAAGCCCTGGTGATTATTGCGCATGCGCCATATAATTGAGATTATATCACGATTTGATGTCCTTCAGTCCTAAGGTCTAATGTGCGTTCATGTCATTGTGTCCAGAAACATTCTGCAAGAGAACCCCGGTGGTGTGGTGTTAAGTACTGATGACTACTTCCGTCGTGGTGGGTTCTACCACTATGACCCATCAGAACTTGCAGAAGCACATGAATGGAATCATAAACGAGGTATAGTTATTGTGATCCACATTGGGGATTGTATTTTGTGTGTAAAATTTAGAAGTAAGAAAACTCGTGTGAAACACTTGTGTACTTGCTTGCAAGGACACCATGACGAATTCAGGGGGCCCAGCACTTTGTAGGGGCCCCAAAATCCTCCCTGCTCAGCAAAATCATTTGAGCAGCTGAAAGTGCCGTCCCAAGCAGGGGGGCCAAGGTGACATTTTCTCAGGGGGCCTGGGATGTCTAAGTACTCCCCTGACTATAGTCTTCTGTTTTTTTTCCCTCTTAATCGGAATCGTTTATGATTAGCTACATTTCAGCTTGTTGCTTCCGGATGAACAGTACTGTAACTATTCTGCCAAAGGGCGATGAACCTAATAACATTATTGTGCCTTTGTAAGTATATGATATCTATGACTCTGTTTTTGTTTGATTCTTCTGCCTCCTAGCCAAGGAGAGTTTAGAAAAGGGATTATCTCCCATTATCATCGACAACACCAACATGCAGTGCTGGGAGATGAAACCCTACGTGAGTCTGGTAGGTTTGTCGTGACTCCATTGGATGTACCTCCCTAGGCCCAAGCAAGTCTTCCTCAGCTCAGCCATTATGGTCATAAGAACCCATCTGAACTTCTCACTCTGCCACCTGTTACTGAATTTCCTCCTTGAACCCAGTACATCATGCTTATTTACGTAAAATCTTGAAACAAATTTGCAGGCTCTTCAGTACAACTTCAAGGTCATGTTTCGTGAGCCTGATACCTGGTGGAAATTCAAACCAAGAGAGCTGGAGAGGTATGTCGTACTTAAGAAGACATTTCTCCATGTGGAATTATACTTGGTGTTGCCATGCAGACTTTGCCTTCAGCTTGGCAGAGCTTAGTTCCTTTTGGCACGCCTGGCATTTTTTTAAGTCTGTGGGAAAGAGTAGGTACTGTGTATTAGCGATGAGTAATTGATTTTTAGAAGCCTTCCTTGATGGTGACGCTTCATGTGTTGTTTTCCATAGACGCAATAAGCACGGGGTCAGAAAAGAGAAGATCAGGTACATGCTGGATCACTATGAACGCCATGTCTCTGTGGACTCCATCATGCGTTCATTTGGGACAAAGTCTTCGGTCCCAGGTAGCAGTAGTGCAAAGCTGCCCCACGAAGAGAGCAGCCTGTCACAGTGAGCCCTCCGCTGTTATACCTCTGAAATTAATGTTGTTCATCCATGTGGCCATCAGGCATATTGGTTGAGGACTTGTTTTGAAAAGTGTCTGTGTGGAAAGACTAGTTTTGTAGCAGGCTGATTGCTTTATTTATGCCTTTGTGCAGGCCTTCTTCATCTGATGTGAAACCAGACCTTGTGGAAGAGCCCTACCTAAACCTAGGGCAGATGAAGGAAAACTTCCAGCTCTTCTCCTCCTTGCCAGATGTGTCTTCAGTTGGAGGGAGTTCCATGAAACATGCGGCCAGCAATAGCAGTGTTGGGTTTTTTGAAAGCAACCATACTGCCAGTGAGCCTCTGTTGGTGAAAGGGCAGGATTCTCATGAGAGTGGAGCTCCAGAAGTACACAGTGCTGAGCTGCAAGAGTCGTGGCCTACAGACTGGGACCTGGACAGCTGCTCAGGCACTTTGGAAGGAGACCAGGCCTTGGCCTCAGAGTGGACCCCAGAGACTGGCCAAGAGGGCCGAGAGAATGATAAGCCTGTAGCCTTCTTTGAGTCAATTAGCCAAAGAGTAAAGCGTGGCAGGGGCTGTGTCATGCAGGCAGACACTACTAATGATGTCCTGCAAGACCAAGCTGCTCTTCAACTAGAGTCTGTCAGTGTAGGAGACACAAGAAGTGAAGACTCTGATATTGTCGTTGTTGATGAGACACACCCAGAGTTGATGGATTTTGTGGGTGACTGGCCCTTGGAGGCTCAGAAGCAGAGGGAGCAGAGGACAAGGGAAAAAGATGGCAGGTCGCTTCTGGAGGACGACAGTCAGCTGGAACTGGCGGAGAGCTGCGGTGGTGGTTCAGCTGGGGACACTGGTTCACAAATGATAGAGCTTCAGAAACTGCTAGACTTGTTACAAGTCAGTGTTGACTCTTCTGGAAAATGTGTAAATCCCCCAGTGGACTCCTGTGGAAGCTCCCTGGTCGGTTCTGCGGTGCACTCAAGTTTTGAGGACTTAACTCTTGAAGCTGGCTCTGGTGTAGAAGAGGCCTTGAATTTATCCTTGTCCAGCAGAGAGGGAAGCCAGGGATTAGGCAGGGAGAGCAAGCCGGAGCTGCTGGATTGTGTGACAGACTGGACAGATGGTGAGAGGATGGCTGAAGACGTGGTACCACAGTGCCCAGCAGCAGGAGAAAGTGTTACCTCCATTTGTGCCACAGTAGAGGAAAACAACGGACTGTCTTTGACCAGGGAAGGTAGCAGTTGGTCTACTGGGATAATCAAGGAGTTCCAGAGTGGAAAATTGGAAGAACTTCAAAGTCCCTCTGGGAGCACTGTTGGGAAGCCTGTAACTCCAGGAGCTACGTTAGCAGCAGAGACGGAAGGAAGCCCAACTGTTTCTTCACCCAGGGGTAGTCAGGAACGTAAGCTCAGGCAGAACCGGAGGTCGGGGAAGCACTGCAGGCTAGCCCTCACCTTCTCTAACAATAGCTCCAGTGCACCCCAGGTCCCGCCTGAGTCACCTCCATCGACTTCCTTATATGCAGCATCCCCTGGACGGCCAGCATCTAGCAGCACCATCTGGAGCTACTCTGCTACACAGACTAACCCGCAGGATTTTGCTCTTCTTTGGAGGCTTGACCGACAGTGTCAGACCATCACTGATGGTCTTGGGGTGAAGGTGATGAGAGGAGATTCCGCCCACTTTCTTCCCAAGCCAGCTGGAGCCCAGGAGTGCACTGACTGCCCAGATGTGCCATACCGTGTGGTGCATGACAAGGGTGCTCAGGTAGAGGAGCAGGAGCTAAGCGGTGGCAACAACAAGCTCCAGGACTTGCAGATCCTCAGCCGACACTTCAAGCTAGTCACCTTCGATACTCTGGAGGACCTGTATGAAAAATGTCACCAAGACATGGAGTGGACCACCAATCTACTCTTAGACTCTGGTGAGGAACTGTTCAAAGATGATGAGAATGGAGATGCTCTAGGGCCAGATATTGTCAGCCGGCCCGCTGGGGATAGTTTGTACACAGCTGTTGAACCCTCTTGTACAAATGCTCCGGTCTTAAGTACTGAGCAGTCTGCTGTCCTCAATTACTCAGAGGTCCAGAATCCAACATGGGATGCTGACCTTCAGATGCTGGCTATATGTTCTAAGGAGGGAGCTGACCAAAATGCTGATGCCGAGCAGTTAAGTACACAGAATGACATGCTGACATTGGAGAGCTGCCTTGGAACCATCGAACCAATATCCAAAGAGGAACCTATGAATTGTATTCCTGTATCAGAGGCACCATTGAGTAATTATTCCTCAGTGGACATCATCATGCCTTCATCTATGGGCTCTAGACAAGCAGAAGTGCTTTTGGGAGATCTGAAAGGGCTCAGCGAGGACCAGCCCAATGAAGCTGCTGCAGCACCTGCATCACAGAAACCAGAGGAGCAGTCAGGCTCTTGGAGAGTTGAATATGAGAGTAATGTTGTGACAGATGACGTCCAAGTTGAGGAGCCTGTTAGTCTGGGACAATTCGAAGAGCCAAATAAGAAAGAGGAGGAACACTCAAAGGAAAAGCTGAAAATGGAACACCAGAGCGATCGGCCTGCCAAGCAGCAATGCATACCAGTGGATATTCAGTCCTTGGAACTCAAGCTACCCACAGAACTCGCCTTGCAGCTCAGCGAACTCTTTGGACCTGTGGGCATTGATCCAGGTAATGAAGGAGCAAGAAGCTGGAAGTGTTAAATTGTTTCAGAAGGTCCACTTTTACCATGCAGTCAGCAGTCACACAGTGCTCTGATTTTGCTGTCCTCAGGTGCTTTGACCCCTGAGGACTGTGCAGTACAGATCGATCTGAACCTGGCCCGACTTCTTCACCAGAAGTGGAAGGACACCATACAGGTTTGTAAATATTGGAGTGTGGGTGATGCGATAATGGGGTATTTTTATTTCTTCAGAGTATGAATTGTTGTGTTCGCAGGAACGACACAGGCAGGAAGCACTTTTCTACCAGTTGCTTCAGGAAGGTGAGTACAGCATCTTGCTTACATTGACCTTCCGTTTTATCTGTATATTTTGATAGCATACTATTCACCACCAGCATTATCTTAACTTGATTCATTTGTCTGTTTGCTGTACCCCACATTGTAATGGAAATGTGTTTCAGGTTCCGTTCCCTTGGGAAAATTTCAGTTGCTTAAGCCAGATGGCTTGGCGTCCCTTCGTCAGCCAGACACTTTGGAAAATCTGCCCTTCATGGACCATTGGAACGCCCCTCTGAGCCACACATCTCTGCGAGACATCATGTCTGAGGAAGAGGCTTTGCAGCACAACCTGGAAACGGTAGGCTGCTGATGGAGCGTGGTAGAAATGACACAAAGCTTATTCTTGTAGGAGGGGCTATAGTCAGTAGAGGAATATGTCCAGTAGTCCTGAGAATTCGCTCTCATTGGCCTTTGTAGTACCGATCAAACCATGTGGAGCTGGGCAAGAGAGACAGCGCCGCCCTGCTGAAGGAGAAGCAGCTTTACAGCATGTTTCCGGCGATTGACCGACACTTTCTCAAGGACATGTTCAGGGACCACAAGTAGGCAGTTGGCTTGGCAATTTAATCGCGGTAAAATGTCTATGCTGTAATAAGATCGGTTCTTTTAAGTCCTACTTTAAATGGGTTTTGTATTGTCTTCTGTTTGAAGTATATATCATTGCAGCCAGGAGCCAAGTATCTAGTAGGACGGGCATCCTTGAGTAGGAGGGGTTTATAATAAGGGTTAGGGTTGGGGTATCGGGTGATAACGTGCCCCTCGTTATAAACCCCTCCAAAGTTATGCCTCGTCCTCGACATTCGGCTTCCCGCTGCAGCGATATGCCTCCTCTGTCTGGCGTGCGGTCATCTGCCAGCACGTCTTGAGTGACATGAAATTCCCGCTGACCCCGGAATCTGGCATCCTTTCCCGGCAGCTACTCTTTGGAGCAGACCGAGCAGTTTCTCAGGTCCATCCTGGACCAAGGGCCGGTGAAGACTGTGGTGGCCCCAAAAGTTGTCTTGCTCAGGGACACAGAGAGGAACCCCAGCAAAGACAGTGTGGGTATCTTCACTCAGGCACTTGACTCTGCCGGACGTACCCATGATGAGGCAACCAATCATCATCTCCCTCAGAAACCAAAGTTGAAGGATCCAGAACCTCCTTGGACGCAGTTCCAGGACACGGAGGACCCGGAGTATGAGGATTTCCGTGCTGAGGCGGCGCTGCAGAGGAAGAAGCAGCAGGAATGCTTCAGCAAAGCTGCTGATGCCTACAGGCAGGGCAGGAAGCAGGTGGCCAGTTTCTATTCCCAGCAGGTGGGTGGCTGGGACACGGTTAATGAGCTTGGACTTAACGGAGGCTGCTGGAAGTGTCCTGGCTTACTGTGCCTCTGTATGCCCAAATCTTTAAGGGTCATCTTCACGGGCAGAAGATGAAGGAAGCGAACCACCGGGCGGCTGTGCAAATCTTTGAGAGGGTCAATTCCTCGCTCCTGCCTCAGAACGTTCTGGACCTGCATGGTCTGCATGTGGATGAAGCCCTTTACCACCTGGGAAAGGTGCTGGAGGGAAAGACTGCAGGTAATACAGGTCATAACACCTTTATGGAGAGGCTGAGATGATATTTACTTCTTAGGTGTAACATAATTTCATCCAGCGTTTCTCATCTATTTGACCCCCAAAAAAGGTCTGGTTGCAGGTTGTTTTTATTACGTTAATTCAGGTTGACCAAGCACATTTTTGTGTTTAACTGTGTGTGAGATTTAATGAACTGCAAACATTAACCATTACTGTGTATTTTGGGGTTAGGACAGATTCCTGTTGTCACCAAGGATTAATCTGTCTTGTGGACTTAAGCATCCCAGTGTTCAGTGACACCATGCAGAACTGGGCACTCTTTCCGTCAGGTGGACTGTGTAACTGAAGTCATTCTGTGGCCGTTTTAAACTTGCTGCAAAGGCAAACCTGCTCCCTGCACCCAGTGGGTGCACGCCTAGGAGGTCTCTCTCAGCCTCCAGCGTCTGTATCGGGGTGGAAAGTTGGATGCCGCACAGATGATGATTCCGGGGGCAGACTAAAGATGAACGTCAAACTGCAAGTAGATCTGTCGGAGCAGGGTGGTGGAGATTTAAGGCAAATATGATGACTGTGTACCTCCTCTTATGAGTCTCTGGTGTGGCTTCTCGCACTGGGGGGGGCAATTGGGCATGGGGGGTGTGTTTGCGTACTCCCAAATATTTAATTTGGCTTCATTTTACCCCCTCAAATAGACCTACCCATTTTCATTATTAAGTTGTGCCCTTCCCATATCAAACTTTGGACCTAACCCCCAGCCAAAGGGCAAAACATTCTCTTGCCTAGAAGCAGATGTGTACTGGTCCATCATTCTGGAAAAAGTACCTCTGAACTTTGGACTGTTACAGATGTGTAGAGTTAGGGCAGCTCTTAGTTTGCAGTTACTGTGTCCTCCTACTTTGCTGTTAATAGACATTTCAGAATTGAATCTTTTCCAACTACAGGCCTTCGGCAGTTTTAACTTTTTGGAAATTTTGTAGTGGCCTCAGTCTTGAGTGTAATTAAATGACAACTGTTTAACCACGACCCAGGAAAGTGGAAGTTCCTACTAAAATGTTTCTGACCTGAAACACGCTGCCTGGTGTTTCCTGTAATCTGCTGAGAGCGGTTCTGGAAGTGGTGATTATATGGGTCCAGCTGCACAGCTCAGAGGGCAGAGTGCACTAACAGATCAAAAGAGTGAATCATATGTGCTCAGCGTGGGGGAGGAGCCTGTCTCTAGTTGAACGAGTTTGGGGTCTTGTTCACCAATCATGAACGTGTGTGCATGTCTCATCACATTTGATTGGCTATTGCCCTGGCCACAACCGGCCCATGGTTCAGCCGCTCCCGCCTCCCGCTGGTATATTCTAGCATCGGAAGAGCCTCAGATGTGTCTTGTGGTGGCGTTTCTGGCTGCACAGGCGTTGATCACGGCGTCTTAGCCTCTGCCATCACCTTCCTGTCCCCCACAGAGTGGCAGCAGGGAGGATGTGGGCCTCAACTGACAGTCATCACTGGAAGGGGGAACCACAGCCAGGGGGGTGTGGCCCGTATCCGGCCGGCCGTCATCGACTATCTAAGCAGCAATAGTTACAGGTGAGTCTCCCCCCCCAGCACCCCCCGGGCTCTGCGGCAACGGTGACGGCATTCGTATGTTATGCTAAATGCCGTTTTTGGTTAAATGTAGCTCATCTATATGCAGATTTTCTTATTTCTTCTCCCTTCTTGGTTCTCAGGTATTCAGAACCAAGACCTGGAATAGTGCTGGTTTCACTGCACTGAAATGTCGTCATCGTCGGTTTTATTTTTAATCTTATCAATACTCTTAAGCGCGCTCTCTCTCTCTCTCTCTCTCTCTCTCTCTCTCTCTCTCTCTCTCTCTCTCTCTCGTATTTTTAGAATTGCCCTCATTTTCTCCCTTTTCCACTGTGTAAATTTGCTTAAAAGTTTTTTTCTGTTCCAGAATTAGAACAGTATAGTTTTTATAAAAACTAAGGACTGTCTTTTAACGATGTACAGCATAAATATATTTTTACGTTTGGATACATGAATGTTGAACACGCTTGCTTTTCTGTGGGCCGTAAGTGGCGTTGATCGAAAGCATGACCCTTTCATAATAATTCTTAATTGAACAGGAAAGTTTTTAGTTTTAAATTACAACGCAAGTCATATTGGGAAACCTGGCAGGAGGCAATCTTATATTTTGTATTTTTTTTTAACAAATACAAGTGGTTGATTCCCCCCCCCAAAAAAAAACATTTTACTGGGAATCAGTCTTTCATATCTGCTTGGTACTTAATTCCTCCTTTTATGTGCAATAACCTTATTTATGTTTTTCTTTTTTACTTTTTAATTTCAGCATATTTTCAATATGTACAGAACACTATGTAAAACATTTCTGATGTTAAAAGCCAATGCAGATTTTACAGATTTGATTTTTGCTAAGAGATGAATAAATGACATTTATAAATAAACTTCTCTGATTTGTTTACCCTGGTTTTGTGTCCTTCATAGGTAAATATTCCTTTGCGTTTCAAAGATCTTTAGCCTGTTTCTGGGGTGCAGGGGGACACTGAGCATATGCTAGTGGTGAGCTTGTTCGTTTGGGTACCTGACATCACAGCCGGCGCGTTTTTGAAAAGCTGAAATCGGGGAACTTCACAAGTCAGAGATTGAGAAAATGGACTTTACATGAATGACAAATGGGCTGGAATGTCAGCGTTACTTTGACCTGTGAACTTGCAGCCCTGCAGAACCCCGCTTCGACTCAATGGGATTGTCGACAATATCAGCAACTTTCACCTCGATAGGAGCTTCATCCTTTATGGTTTGGTCTAAGATCAGTAATATAAACCCCTACGCAGACAGCAGACTTCTGTCACAAACAAGCTTCCTGTGGGAGGTACAAGAGTAGCTTTTGACGCTGACGCCGTGTTTCTGTGCAGCTCAAAGTGGTTTTAACTTCTATTTGAGTTTTGGGGCAGTTTTATACAACTGAGGATCACCAGGTTTGAGCTTTTTTTTAATATATATGTATATATATAATATCATGGGAATAAAACATTATAGGAAACAGTAATCCTAGTTTAGTCCTTTGCAGCAAACATTAGGGTTAACATGATGTGTTCATACAATCTCCTTCCCACACCACCTGTGTTAGCTTCACTGCTTGTCTCGCTCGCTATTGGATACATAATTGACCTCAATCTGCTCCAATTTCCCCCACGATTTGAGGGAATGAAGGGGAATTCTATTATATCAGTCGTGATGTTTTTCTTTTACTTATGTATTGATTTTATTCCTGTTTGGCTTTTAATAGCAATTGTAATTCTTAAATATCTGTGAAGGAGAGCAGAAGCATGACTGTTGCTGTGTCAAAATTCAGTTTCCTTTACAATTTATATAGTGAAAGCAAAAAAAGTATGGGTGAATTAGGCCATGCATAGACTCAGAAATTGGTAAAGTATAACATTTAATGCTTCAGTTCATGATTTATAAATATAATTATGTTCAGGCACGTTTGTGGAGGGTAAGAACTGCTATAAGGATTTGTGAAGTAAGCCATGTTGAGATTTTCGACCTTTAAGTGCATAAGTGTCATGATCAGATAATTAAGAAATTATGACTCTTGCTGTTTTTTTTTTAAAAAAACTCCAAACTAAAACTAGCCTGTTTTTTCAACTTCATTCATTTTCCCTGATTTGACTCCCCACTTCTGTAGTTAGGGCTGTGCAATCTGCCGATTCATCGACTAAACGTTTATATGATGTAAACGTTGCAAGTGGTGCAAGGCAGGAACTGACCAATCATTGCAGGATACACACTCAGAGTCACCCACACAGTCAATTTAGGCCCTCTTGCCTAATTTAAATGTTTTTTGACAGTGGAAGGAAACCGGTGACACTACCCACTGCACCACCCTCAATAGGCCTACACGAAATACGACGTAAATATCAATATGGTATTTCATGCAAATGATGTCATCACATTGTGAGGAACACAACAAAAGTTGCATTAAAACATTTTTACTCAGTCACAGGAAACAAAACCTAATTGCAATTATAATAATGGTTCCTTTATAACATTACCTAGTATACGTTTGGAAACAAAATCAGTCTGAAATTTACCACCACCTCTTTGCCTGAGCTCTGCATGTGCTCTTATTCATAGACTGTGTTGTATATTTGGGAGAGATTAAACAAAAATGAGTGAAGGGAAAAGCGAACAAGAAATGGTGACAAAGAGATTTGTCTTCCATCATATGGAAATATGTTTCTTTTTGACAGAGACAATACTGAGCAAAGCCAAGTGTTCTGTCAGAACTGCTTTGTGTCCGTAAGCACAGCTCACAGCAACACCGCCAAATT
This sequence comes from Mormyrus proboscirostris, assembly GCA_026779585.1. Classification (NCBI taxonomy): domain Eukaryota; kingdom Metazoa; phylum Chordata; class Actinopteri; order Osteoglossiformes; family Mormyridae; genus Mormyrus; species Mormyrus proboscirostris. Next base: position 1,597,130 of record JAODKF010000055.1, on the reverse strand, counting down.
GACAGACCGTTAAATAATGCAAAAAATTCAAAATTTCACAATGTGAACTCTTTCCATTTTCGTTCAGCCCTATTAAAAGCACAATATGTTCGCTCAAAAAGATACGGTTATTAAGTACTGTATCATGTATTATTTCACTAATTAACAAATGTCCTTCCCCAATCTGTTCCCACAAAGTAGAGAATTGTTGAAAATGTCTTGGTATGCTGAAGCATTAAGAGTTCCCTTCACTGGAACTACTGTAAGGGGCCAAGCACAACCCCTGAAAAAATACCATCATCCCTCCCCCACAAAACGTTACAGTTGGCACAATGCAGTCAGGCAGATAACACTAAATAAATGCTTCCACTTTGCAGTAATGCCACTTACAGCTGACACTGGAATATCTAGCAGTGAAAAAAATCGTGAACTGACTTATTGCAAAGGTGGCATCCTATGACAGTACCACTCATGAATTCACTGAGCTCTTCAGAACGACCCATTCTTTCACAAATGTTTGTAAACCTGACTGTATTGCTAGGTGCTTGATTTTATCCAACGGTGGCAATGGTTCTGAATGAAACACCTGACATCAATGACCGAGAGGCGTGTCCCAGCACTTTTGTCCAAAATAGTGTATCTATGGTTAACCTTGTATTATTTGTAGAGTCTGTCAAACCTGATCATCATCTTTTAAGATATATTTCCACTGCATTCCTGCTGTGGTGCAAAATTGACAAGCGATTGCATTTTTATTCACTTTTAGCGATAAGGGCGTCTACAGAACAAACCCCTTCGCTCTTGATTTGGAGCCTCATCCGCTATTACTCATCTTTCTTCTGCCATATTGCGAGTAGTTGAAATGGAACATTTTGATTGACGCTTTTTAATAACTGAGTAATCCAGTAAATGATATAATTATGACAGGTCTATTTTGTAGTATGAAATTACGAATCATACAGTTTTTTCTTGTGTTCATCCAGATTAATCAGAGTAGTTCTCTGTCTACTTCATCTCGTACTGTTCAGGGATAGAGCACTTCTTTGGCGGGGTGTCCATATAGGCTAGATCCCATCTTCAAATCAGACTAATATCAAAACAAATATGTGTAGAAGGAACAACTACAACCAAACTCTCAACCTTATCAGGTATCAACAACGCTGACATATTAACTTAAATTCGAATCATTTCGGCGCTTTATTCAATTCTTGAAACGTCGATAGAGCAGCCAACTACTGACAGGGTTGTACTAAAATGACACACACCGCACCTCTGCTGCGAGCGTGTATTTCAGAGACTTAAAAGCGTGAAGCTCACACCTCCATATAATCAAGCGGATGTTGGCCGCACAACGCGCCGAGTGTTTTCACTTCCTATACACATCATCTTCAGAGCTGCTCGTCTTGAAAGTGGAATAGCGATAACAGTTTCTAGTCTTACTCTGAACGTTGGCGGATATGTTCGGATAAGACACGTAAAAATATATTCCAGTTTTTCATCGCAGCAAAAATATATATATTCTGATCGGTTCTTTCTGTCGTCGCAACGAGAGGCTGTTCTGGGCTTACTTTGTATCTGAGTAGGTAAGAAACTTTGATTTTACTTGGAATTTTGTAGTTTTATAATACTGTTTAATATATTTTTCAAATACGCTTTATGAATAGATAAAGAAATATTTTTGGTATGGCTTACATGAAATATTGGGGGAAATTGTAATATCTACGCTCACCAAAAACAGCAAGTAAAGCCAAAATGTGTATGTTATCTAAACATGCCGGAAAATGTATATTGGTTTTAAAATAGGCCTATATACTTTTAAAATGTAATTCATTATAATAAAGTACTTTTACTGGTACGTAGGGGACCTTTCCCGATTATATTAATTGAAAAATAAAGCATACAAATATATTTTCGTAGTTTGAATTAGTGCATATTTTGGAAATTTGTCCTTAAGTTGCCATCAACTCAAATTTATCAAGACGAATCATTTTCAACAAAACTTTGAAATAAAACCTGAAAAAGAAAATCAGTATGAATTGCTTAATATAAATTAAGACAGGTAAAATCATCGTCGGATTGATGTTTGCAGTCATTGATTGGCTTGTATTTAATATCTTTGTTTCATGTTCCCCGAAATGTTTTAGACCTTTAGAGTAATCTAATACAAATATATACAAATGTTGACCAAAACCTACATACATACATCCGTCCATCTGTGTCAAATGTTATTTATAAAACGTATTATTGGATTAAAGAAAATGATGAGTGCAGTAAATGTGTGAAATATGTGAGATATTTCTGAATATTTCATAAACCGAAGGCACTTTATAAAGAAAAGTTGTTTATTTGTATGGTGCGTAGGCATATAAATCAAATATGTACTATTTTCCACTCGGCTACATTAAGCAGAGTTGTTCAAACGCAGCTTTTTGTGCGCTTTCTGTGTTGCTCATGCTATTGTGCCTCCGTAGGCCTCTGCGGTCTCTGGCCTCACAGTCTGTGATCTGGGGGTGCAGATGCGGACCGTCATGGCCTCCGTATTCCATCCCCTGTGATTCTGACAATAAAATCTCAGGTTAATCTTGACATTCATTCATAAATCTAGATCTTTTTGCAGTTTTATACATCTGTTTTATTCGGTCTAGGAGAAAAAATATGAACTGAGTATTGCTTATAGTCATTTGTGTTGCTTTTTTGTATGCAAATGGTGTACACTGGACTAAGGGTGATATAATAATAATAATAATAATAATAATAATAATAATAATAATTATCCCAGTGGGTAACTTTTCCTTTTGCCTACTCCATCTTGCTCTCCATGAACTCATAAAGTTAGAGATTACAGTATAGCTCCCTCAGCCCGCCTTATCAGTGATTGCAGTTAATAGCTGTCCCTAAGACAGCGTCACAGATCTTGTGTATATCTCCATCTCAGTAGCACACAAACTCCTTCCTGCAATGTTTCATTTCTGAGCAAGCGTGCATTGCTGGCGTGCAAAAACGTGGAGGCTCGAATGCAATCCGCAGCTTTCTAGTTTCTCTACGGAAGGTTCTGGCCTCCCAGGCTGCGAGGCCGTCGTGTTGTGTTATTATGTTACGACCTGTGTGATGTCTTATGTCCATAATTGTTTGCTTGTCCATTTTTCTTCTCCACTGCTGCGTCAGTTTGCATTTCTATTACTTGTTATTTGCGAAAGCACCATTTGGACTGCTGTGAAAAACTTTGTTGTACTCTGTAAAATGACAATAAAGTAATCTAATATAATCTAATCTAATCTAATCTAATCTAATTGTTTTTTGGCATCACTCTCTCTGTACCTTTTAGAAAAAGGGGCAACATGTAAAGTTGCTTCTTTATTTCACATTTTGTCAAAACTTGTAATGTGGCAAATTTGTTCATCTTCATCAAAATTCTGGTTATGTCACTTATTACGTGAATGGTCCATAGTTTACAGCACTCGATAGACAGGAACTCACTTATTTTTCATTCTATCCATCCAAGCATCTTTAAACTGCTTCATTTCAGTAGTTTTCAGTCCAGTGATTTAGATTTATTGGCCTAGATGCATCATGGTGTTTGTAGCAAGTTTGTGCACTGGGGCAGGAATAAAAACGGCTAAAAGAAGCAGCAGGGTTGCTGATTCTCGTCAGACTCCGCGAGAGACACGAATGAGATGGGCGTCTCCATCTACTGGTAACGTGTGGCTTTTTTCCTCTGATGGAAGTTCCTCTGGCGTATCAAGGTTTGTTGTGGACATGCCTTGTACTCAGTGCCGGTCAGTTGAAAAGGTGACGTAGCTGGCTGTCTAGAGCGGCATTTTCTGAGGGGGCACCAACTTAGCAAGCCGATTTCACTTATCTCGGACGTACATCCTTCAGTTGGGGTGGGGGCACCAGCATTAAAGCTTGTCTAGGTCTCACATGGGCTTTGAGCGACACTGTTTGTAAGCTAACTGGTATTCTTGTTCTGCCCTTAGATCTCCTTGACCACAGGCCATGATGTCTGCCCCTGTGTCACATGTCGACTGGAATTCTGCCACTGAAAGTTGCTGTTGACAATTTCATGGACGCACAGGACTGTCTCTCGCTCAATTCACCTACAGTGCATGAAGAACGTAAACACTGTTAGAAGTACTTACTTTAGCCAGACCATGGCCTCTCCTATCTGCCTGTGAGCTTTCTCGTGACTCCATTTTTTTTTTCACATAAAGGAGACCCCACTTTTACTGTAGAGATGAACGGGATGACAGAAACCTCAGTCAAGTGCGTGCTGGTGGGCGATTCGGCAGTCGGAAAGACAGCCCTCCTGGTTCGGTTCACCTCGGAGACGTTCCCGGACAGCTACAAGCCCACTGTTTACGAGAACACGGGTGTGGAGGTCTTCATGGACGGCGTGCAGATCAGCCTGGGCCTGTGGGATACAGCAGGCAATGACACATTCCGGCAAATTCGGCCCATGTCCTACCAGCAGGCCGATGTGGTCTTGCTCTGCTACTCAGTGGCCAACATAGCCTCGTATGCCAGCGTGCGTAATAAGTGGATCGGTGAGGTGCGTGCTCACTTACCCAGCATTCCCGTGCTGGTGGTGGCCATGCAGACCGACCAGCGGGAAATGGGTCCACAGCGGGGAAACTGCGTCACCGCCATGGAGGGCAAGCGGTTGGCACGGGACATCCGGGCCAAGGGGTATCTGGAGTGCTCGGCGCTAAGCAACCGTGGGATCCAACAGGTGTTTGAGTGCGCTGTGCGGACGGCCGTCAATCAGGCCAAGAAGCAAAACCGCCGGCCGCTGTTTAACATCAACCAGTGCAAGATCGTTTAGCTGTCGGTCATTCTGTCTATGTCATATCGAATGGTTTTCCATTCCTCGAAGACCACATGCTAGCGACATATTTTAAGGATGTGGTGGACACCTGTGCTCAAACTTGGGATTCTTAGTTGTAATTTTGACCTGTTTTCTGTTGTGGCTTGATGGTGATCATTTAAGTTTTTTATATCATTGGGAGTTTTGTTCACCGTTTACAGTGAAACACGGGCAAACGAACATCTGGTTTTTTAAAAGCAGTGTGCCGTGGGGGGGGGAACCCTCAAATCTTCATTCGCTAAAGTATGGATGGACAGTTTATTACAGGATGTCAGTGATATTGAAATCAAGGTAACACCTGTCAGCGAACTAAATGTTATCTAACAAAACATTGTTTCTGTCACATACCTTCAGTGTGATTATCAGCGCAGAAATTCAGACTTTTTCCCATTTTTCTCATTCCTATAAATGCATACAGTTAAAGGACATATAAAATTTTAAAACTTGATAAAGTTTTTTTTATTGTCTTGGTATTTCTCCAAAGGAGAACTGACACTTTTTTGTGTTGATATGTTGTCTATAAGTGATGACTAGGCTATACATTTTGTGTATTTTGAGTAGTACGACAACTGTAAATATAAACAGCATGGTAAATAAACACAGAGTGAGTCGAAGACAGGCGGCACATGTCAGGATTTTAGTAAATGGTGCTTTAAGTGTTTTTCTTTATGTTTCAAAGACAGAGGAACAGACACTTCAAAAGTTAGACCAAATTAGACCAATGTCTGGTTTTTTGTTGTACATACATATATTATACATATATTCTGCATGTCAACAAAAGAAATAAAATAAATATTCTCCACATTATTTTAAAAAACCTCCAAATTCTCGACTGAGAAGCTCTTTAAGTCACTAATGAATAAACGTGGGTCCTCTGCTGTAAATATAGTTCATTAATATTACATGGTAGTTTTCTCACATTTCGGCGTCTTTTTGGCATGAAGTTATACATAATTGTCATAATACTCAATACTCCCTGAAAGTGAGGGGCAGAAATGTTCATATTGTACATATATAAAATAACCATCATCACTCTGATTTGCATAGATATTATAATTTACATGTCAGTTATTCTTTTGCCCCTTTGTGGAGTCTTTTCTGTATTTTTTAAGAAATATTCATATTAGGAAACAGCACTAGCATATGTGTTTAACCTGGTGATAAAAGGCATCCATGTTCTCATGCCATCTGATTCCAGTTTTCAAATAACAGTATGTAATATTTAAACTGTATAATATGTATTTTTTATTTTTTTTACTCTTTGAATAGACATGTTATTTCAGTTAATTAATTGGTAATCAACCAAAAATAAGATTCTGGACATGTCTGGACCAGGCGGGTGTTAAGGGCCCTGTGTTAAGTGAAACATCTGAACAAACAGCTATGGACCCAAAGGGGAAATTTGCAGCCAGACTGAAACATTTTTAAGTGTGACTGATGTCTCAGAACGGCAAACACTAAGAGCCGCAGAAAGTGAGAAAGTTCACCATGTACCTGTGTTGCGTGTAATTCAGTTGTGTAAGGGAATTTTCTTTTTCCTCACTCTTTTGAAAAGTAATTCTTATGTCTGATGAAATGCTAATAAATTCTAAGCAGCAGAAATAACATTAATGTCATGTGTCATGTAGTTACTTCGATAATTCCGTCCTCAAAAATTGCCCTCCATCGCCATATTTAATACATTGTTAGAATCGATCTGAATCAATACAGCACAAATACCTGTCCTTTTAAAAGATTTTATCATTTACAGCACACATGAGCTACACAAACGGAACACTTTAGCAGAAAATAGTGACAAATACCTGCATTGAAAGCAACATGAGTGACATTCAATCATAAGCACTTCTGTTCTCCACAAAGCTGCCTTGTTAACTGTCAATAAGCATGTTTCTTGGAAATGCATGAAAACACCAGCGTCCATGAGTTACACTGTTAAATATTTACTGCTAAGTTTCATATGGGCAACCCGTCGAAAGGAGGTTTAAGGACCGTGAGCACCAGCGGACAAACATCCAGACCATCTTGATTAGAAACAAGCCTAGGGAAAGAAATGGAACGGCAGTCATGTGGCCTGAAGCTCTATCCTGATTCGCTAGGACATCAGGTAGCTGCTATGACCTCAGCGGTTCCTAGCATTTCCATTCCATCAGTTTCTCAGAAGGATAAGCCACAATCACCAGCAGTCCAATACGGGAGTGTAGGAACTGGAGTGGACATGTACCCCCCATGTTTAATTTGGTTTCATTTGTCTCCCCCTCCCCCCCCCAAAAAAAACAATTTGAATCATCAAGTTCTCTCCTACACTATTAGTCCTATTTGTTTTTTTCCAAGACTCTGCAAAGCAAGTTTTGGTGAAGCACTAATTAATGTAGACATTTATAGAATTACAGGCTGCAGTTTGATCGGACTGGTATCAGAAAAAAGGGAATTTAAAAGGTTGTGAAACTATGGTTGTTAATCTTTTGCTGACAGAGTAAAAATTCACAAAGTTCCTGGTACTATTTTTGGCTTGGAATACAGAGTTTATATCTGTATTCACTTTCTGTTGAGCTAGAAACAGTCATGCAGCAGGTTGCGAGCTTGTAGCTTTCAACATCGGGCTTTGAACCGAGATTAAAATCTGTGCAGTTTTCGCAATATGGCAGGAACAAATTCAGCACACACCTGTTTAGCTGCCCTTAATGCGTGTTGTGCCGCGGCCTACGGACGCAAATGGAATATGTGTTTTTTTTAATCACTCTAGAAGATGTGATTTTGGTTCCCTGTAGAACTTTCACTGTTGCTTCCCATTAAGCCATGTCATGCAGCTTTTGCAGACAACCTTCTCATACTGATTTGGGGCTTGCCAAGTATCGTTGATGTGTGATGTTCATTGTGTTGAAAAAAATCTTCACTGGAAGTAAATAATTATTTCCTTTTCCCAGAGACACTAGTATCAGCTCTGTCATGTTATTTAGCAAAATGTGACCTGAGACTTTTCACTGCACCTGTTCATGTGTGAAAACCGAGTTGGCCCATATATGACAGGCTGTGATCTTCTGCACCTTGAAGGCAGGAAATAGGAGATTGTCTCGCATGTGACGTGGTGCCCCCTGACAGGGGGGGGGGGGGGGGGCACTACCTGCCCAGCGGTGGTTTGGTTAACCGCAGCCCTAGAGTGGCCCTCCAGTGCTTCAATTCGCTGTCACTGTTAAGCAACCTGTAATGGAGATAAATAATGTGGCTGAGGGTGAATTTCACAGGCAAGAAGCAGTGTGGCGTTATGCAATGGTACACTTGTGTCACATTTCACAGCATCTATGGGCTGATTCTGAAGGGATGAGATATTTTTTCTTTTTTATTTCACAGACATTTGAAAGCCATGTGCAAGTTTTTGAGAAAGCAGGGTCCTTACACTGAGGTTTAAGGGCCCAATGATGAAACTGCTCTGTACATCCTGGGATTTGAACCAACAAACCTCCAACCGTGAACACAGCTGCCCTACCTGCTGAGTCTCACAGTACACCCATCTTTTGAAATTTTCAGTGTCATTCTCCTCATTAAAGTGAGAAAATCGATTTGTAATAGTAATATTACCGGAAGCATTAGCCTCGTAGACAGTCGTGAACTACCAGCGTGAAAACGGCAGTTGTGAACACTAATGGTTGCCGCATTCTTGCGCTCCTTCTTCCTGAGGACAATCAGAATCATTGATTGGTGTAAGACCAACTCGTCCTTGTTCTATGTGGTCCATCACTCTGATGGTTTACATCAGTCTCAGTCTTGACCCTGTCTTACGGATGAGCTGTTCTTACGACTGTGACGCACTTACGGGTTTGATTGATTGATTGATTGATTTCATTAGATCCTCTATTTAGTCCCTTATTTCACTGCTTTATGTCCTGTTATTCTCATGCATCTGTCTCTTCCCCTGCAGATGTGGCATGAAAATTTCACAGTATGTTCCTTGGAAACTCATGTGACGCATGAAACGTGAAATTTGAACCTTGCTCACCCTGCTTCTATGCTCTAGTGCTAATGCTAAACTGAGAAGGTCCCAGACAGAAACATGACTCGTGGCAAACTTACCGCCACACAAGTTGCACTGAACACCCACCACATCCCTGGACTGCCGTCAAAAGCTCAGCTCTGGCACAGGGCACACGCACGAGGATTGTGAGTGAAGTGTGAATCTCGCCGGGCAAATGAGGCAGCCTGATGAGTCAGCAGGTGAAGCAGTTTGAGGTCGCTGCTCAAACCAATAAACTGACGAAAAATCTTTGTGGTTAAATTGCCCTTTAAGCATGGAGACCTTTTGAGAAGTGACTAAAACAGTCTGTGTCATTTCTGTGAAAGAGATCTCTGAAAAAAAACCTAAGTAGGTGTGCTGGTGTCAGGTAGTGCGATCTGGCCAGATCCCAGCATTCCTCAGCTCTTTTACTCGCATGCAAATGAGGAGGCTGGCGACGTCCAGGATACGGTTGAATGAACTCCGGTAATAAGGGAGTCGCTAATGCGGAGGATAAAAAAATGATAAGGTCAGGGGTGATTCTGGGGAGGAGAGGCAGCGCCCAAGGGAAAGAAAGACATGTCTACCGACATTTACAAGCTGAAACTCAGCTCATAAACACTTTGTCTGCTTTCAGTTAAAAATGCCTTTCCCGCAGTATCAGGACTCAGAAAGCACGGCAGCCCCCTAAATACATAGACTACTTGAGTCTGAAATAAATGTATTATTATTAATAATAAACAATGCTTTATTAATCCGGGCATCATCTACCACTTTTCTGGGTCACTGGGGCAGCAGTTTAAGCAGGGAAACCAAGACTTCCCTCTCCCCAGCCACTTCATCCAGCTCCTCTGGGGGAATCGCAAGGCGTTCCCAGGCCAGCCGAGAGACATAGGGTGTACTCACACTAGGCATGGTTGCCATGAACCGCGCCCGAGTACGATTGTCCCCCCTCCCCACTCCCCCTCTGGCCTGCACTCACATAGGGTTTCAGCATTCGTGCCGGAG
>JAODKF010000055.1:1567774-1587191 GCA_026779585.1 Mormyrus proboscirostris | reverse complement strand
GGCACGGTTCACATTGCCTAGTGTGAGTACACCCATAGTCTCTGTAGTGTGTCCTGGGTCTTCCTCAGGGCCTCCTCCCCGTGGGTCTTCCTCAGGGCCTCCTCCCCGTGGGTCTTCCTCAGGGCCTCCTCCCCGTGGGTCTTCCTCAGGGCCCCGTGGGGAAATTGTTTTCATGCCTCCCTCAACACACTCTTCGTGGAGTAACTTGTCCATGAAGGGCAGCCACCCATGGCAGCATCCAGGGAGCTGGGGCGTTAAGGGACTTGCTCAAGGACCCACAGACGTGCTGAGACTGGGTTTGAATTGGTGACCTTATGATCACACAGAGGCAGAGCCCACTGAGCCACACACTGCCAATTATCATAATTTACATTTTTATATTTAAAACTTGGTGCACTGGGAACAGGAAAAACACTAACAGAAGCACATTTTCAGTTGGTGAAAATCAGTTACAAAAAAAATCAAGCTTGTGGAAGCAAGACAGCAAAGCATCACATAAATAACATCGGTTTTCAAAATTGTCTTTTGTTTCTTAATGCTGACAATCTAGTTTAAGTAGTACTTGGAAGACATTAAGGTCAAATGCATCTGCCACCCCCCAGCAGAACAGTTGACCTCAGTCTGGCCTTCCAGTTGAAATAGTGTAGAACCACCATTGAATAAAATTTAAGTAGATAAGAATCACTGTGACCAGTGGTCTGCGTGAGAAGCCTGTATACCTTCTTTTAGTAGGTTTACAGTGAAGCTTGTTGAATTATGTGAACGAAAGCCCCGATGAGCTGCTTTGTGGTTAACATGCTCGATAAGACCATTCATGGCTCGTACCTCTGGCCTTTGGGGGATGTTCGGAGTCACTAGACCAGTGTGGTCTGTTTGAGTGGGTCTGGCCCATTCCGCTTCGGGCTCGCAGTTCAGGGCCCCTGCCTGCGGTCTGCGCCGTTGAGCATGCTCACTGGCGTGTGAAAGAAGGAGCCACCCCACCACAGAACACAGGAAGCACCTGCTGTTGAGTCTCAGCCGCCAGGCCTCACCAGTGCTGCCACAACGACTCCTAAAAAAGAGAGTGCGCTGTTAGTGGCACGAGATGCACTTTGATACAGCCCCCCTTCTGGGCCGAGCCGCTGTGCACGCAGAGCTGCCGCCGCCACTTTTTCTTTCCTCTCCTCTCCTCCGGTGTTTGCGTTTCCACATCGAGCGTTTCGTAAATGAGTTAATGCAGGTGTCCCAGTTATTACTTCCTGTTTACAGTGAATTTTGTAAAGCTTTTGAAAATCTTTTTTAAACCCCCTTTATGGAATCTACAGAAGTGTTCGGCAAACGAGCCCTTGTAAAGGATGGCTATTCAGCTGTCTTTTACTTGAAGTGCCTCGGTTTGCAAACCATATTTCACAGGGTTACTCTCTCTTTCTCATTAGTCAAAGTTATGGATTGCATTATGGTACCAAATGCCCTTTGGTGAAGTTGGCCAGCTTAACCAAGACAGGCTTGAAGTTGTGTAGACCCTCATTCCGGTTTTTCTCAAGGCGTTCATTGGTAGAGAGCAGTTATGTTCTCTGAAATTGGGTGTATATTATCAGAAAAGACAAGACACAAAAACACAAGAAACACCTTAAAGCACCCCTACTGCCAGGCCATCAGGATTTTCCCCAACGCCGCCATTATGTATCACAAGCGGCAAAATATACCAAGTAGACCACCTCGGTCAGTGGCAAAATACTGAATTGGGGCCTCTTGACAGCAAATGTCCGGGCTGCTTTTTGTTGCCAGTCCCCTCCTTCCCATCCACCCGTTTTTATGCTCGAAGCCTCCCAGAGTTCAAAGCTGGTGGGTGATGCGTACCTGCTGAGCAAACGGGTGCCTCGGCCTGTGGCCCGATAGGAATAAAATACCTTCTTAAACTCGAAAGGCGAGATGGAGCTTCCTTGATGAGAGTGAGTGTGGGGGATATCTGATCTTCCCAAAATACTACCTGAGGCATAGTGTCGGGACGCACTTGTTCCCCAGCTCTTTCCGGGCCTCCCCGCAGTGTAGCCCCCCCCTCCACTACGTATTTCTCTTACCCTGGCATGGCTTTGACAGACAGCTGCCGGGAGATTCCATTCCCCCGTTGGGGGTGGAGTGCCACGTGATACCCCGTGTCCGGTTCCTCGGCAGGAGGCCAGGCCGCAGGTGGCTTTGCCGCTGGGCACCGCTCACACATCAGCGAGGGACTTTCCCTGCTGCCTCGCCGAGCGTCTTAAATCGGAACGAGGGTCCCGGGACACTGGGCACCCCATCACCCATAGATAGCATTTTATTAAAATGAAGACATTTTGTTTTATCCTGTACTTTGCATCCTTTTTGAAAGGTAAGCATTTGAGCATATTAATAATACAATATTTTGTATCTGTATCCAGACAGATCAACAGAAATGTAAGTATCATGTTGATGCTTGCAGATAAATATGCCTTCCTGCTAATTACATGTGCAAGCTTTCTAATAGTTTGGTGCACCCTGGCCTTATGGCATCGTACTGGCAGAGCACTGCCGTGTTGTGAGGTCCGGTGAAGTCTGATGTTGGCCTGGGCCTCCCCATGCCAGTCTCCATTGGCTCACACCGGTTACCGTCTTTGTGCCCGACACTGGTGGTACGCACAGGGGGGCGGTCGGCCCAGGGGAGGTATGCCCTCAAGCTGCTAAACGACCTGATGGAGAACTACTCCAGTGCCCTGCGGCCGGTTGAGGACACGGACAAAGCCCTGAATGTCACCCTGCAGATCACCCTCTCGCAGATCAAGGACATGGTGAGTCCGCCTGTTGTCCAGCTATGATTAGTTAGAATTTAGAATTTCCCTCTTGCATCAACAAAGTTCATACTAATACAAATTAGGTCAGCTGCCTTGGAGACGATCAGAAGCGACACTAGCTGCACTATTGCGGTTCAGCTACTCAAGGTTTCTGAGCATCTCAACAGCGGCAGCCGACCATAACGCAGCTGCAGCAGAGTGTGCACTGCCTCCGTCCTCTGCCCGCTGTACCCATGCAACTGTAGGGGGTAAACAGAACACGTAATGGACGGGCACCTGCTCACCGCGCCCCCCGCTCCCTGCCAGAAGGGACCCTTTCACCTGCACTTTCTGATGTGGTAGGAAATCTGTGTATTAAACAGTCAGTTGAACGAGCCCAACTGTAACTGACAGATCTGCCAAGTATGAGATTCATATGATACATTAGGCCAGGGCTGTTTACGGTCCTCATGGGCTGAACACCCCAGCTTTTCTTTACCTGAGAAGCCTCTGGCTAATTAGAGTCAGAAATTATTAAGCTAACTACCTGGGAGACTTGAAAACAAGGCCTGGATTTGGAATTGAGGGCCAGATTTGAATAGGGGGGCATTAGGCATTAGCCATTAGCCAGAGGTAGGTCACACTGGGCAATGGCAGCTGGACCTGGCACATAGGTACCAGAAGATGCTGCAGAAATGCTTAACAAAGGCAAAACAATAATTCAAAACTGCTTGAAGCATCATTTACAATCACATCCCTATACAAAACTAGTTCTATGTCAACGGTAATGAAATTACAGTAGAATCAAGCTACAGTTTCAAAAGAACTGACCTGTTTTGCTTGAAATACCGTCTGCTCCCAGCTGTTGCACCCTTCACTAAATGCACAACATTTTTCATGACACAATTACCTCTGCTGTAGAACTGCCCACATACTTGCCCATGGTGGAAGAGTGAGCTTCCAGGTCTGGACTGCCTTCATGTGCATCACTAAATCATGATCAGGCTTTATAACCCATGCCAGTGGTAAAATGCAGATTCTTTCACATATTTCTTAAATATGAGGCCCGGAGCTGTTCAATGTCTGCTATTTAGAGGGTATCTGCAATCAAGAGGTAACGTCAGTGTTACCGACCTGCCATACGCTCAGATGCACGGCTGCGTTTCCCGTTACGGGGAAGCATATCGCACTCAATCACCCTGATAACTCTGCCAGCTCGGCCCTCTGACACAAATCAGCCTGATAGCAGCGGCCTTGTCCTGATCCTGGAGTGCGGCTTGAGGTGTTATGTAGCTGACTGTGAGTGAATTGAACCACCTATCTGCTGATCTTACCGAAGCTCAGTTGGATCTAAAACATTGATCCCTGCAGAGTATTGGACTCGCATTTACCTCATGGCAGAAATTAGGTTATATTTATATTTATATTTCGGTAATCCTGCATTTTCTCCAGTTCCTGACAACTCCAAGGTGGGGCTGCTTCTTGCCCCTGGCTCACTGCGTGGCATGGTTGACATCCCACTGTCTGAACACACGGTGAAACAAATTGCTATCTTTAAACAGAAAAATGAAAAATGTCTGTGTGCCCTGTGATGACCTGGCATGTCATCCAGGGTGTCAGTGTCTCTTGCCTTGTGCTCAGTACTCTTGGGGATTACTGCGACCATGTACTGGATAAGCATTTAGGGAGACTGTATGGGTGTTATATAGTATGCATTGGATGTATATTTTTCATTTCTCTAGGTATTTTTTTTTCCTCGAAATCAACACCTAGCAGGAAGTTCTGTTACACCCAAAACAGACATTTTACTGTTGATACTCTTTAGAAGAAGTGAAACAGAAAGGTTCTGCATCAGTGCTTGACTCTGAAATGGATTATTCTGCTTTTAATTATAAGTGTGAGTCCTGTTCCTCTTCACCATCCTAATAATACTTCGGCAAGCTGTCGTCAACATCCTGATTCCTGCAGGACGAGAGGAACCAAGTGCTGACGGCCTACCTGTGGATCCGCCAGATCTGGCACGACGCCTACCTCAAGTGGAACAAAGACGACTATGATGGACTGGAGGTCATCCGCATTCCCAGCAACCTGGTCTGGAGGCCTGACATCGTCCTTTACAATAAGTACAGTTTTCTCATAGGCGTAGGCCTTTTCTTAAAGTCACCCTACAGACCAAATATCGCTTCATCTTCCTTCCTTTCGTCTTCAGGGCTGACGATGACTCCTCTGGACCTGCTGATACCAACGTGGTCCTTCGCTACAATGGTGAAATCACCTGGGATTCTCCGGCCATCACCAAGAGCTCTTGCGTGGTGGACGTGTCCTACTTCCCGTTTGACTATCAGCACTGCAACCTCACTTTCGGTTCCTGGACCTACAACGGCAACCAGGTTGACATCACCATGGGCATGGACAGCGGCGACCTGTCCGACTTTGTGGAGAACGTTGAGTGGGAGTGCCAGGGCATGCCGGCCGTTAAGAACGTCATCATGTACGGCTGCTGCTCTGATCCCTACCCTGACATCACCTACACGCTGCACCTCAAACGTCGCTACTCCTTCTACATCTACAACCTGCTCCTTCCCTGCCTCATGATCTCCTTCTTGGCCCCACTTGGCTTCTACTTGCCCGCCGACTCTGGGGAGAAGGTGTCTCTGGGGGTCACCGTGCTGCTGGCTCTCACCGTCTTCCAGCTCATGGTGGCTGAGAGCATGCCTCCCTCAGACAGCGTCCCTCTCATTGGTAAATACATGCAAGCTGTGTTCATCCTGTTCACATTACCCACAATGCTCTGTTTCTTTACATCTCCATGACCAAACTTTGAGGCCAGTGTTTCCCAATCCGGTCCTTGGGAACTGGCAGACAGTCCACGGTTTTGCTCCCTCCTAGCTACTAGTAGCAAAAATGTGCACTGCGAGCAGGGAGGGAGCAAAAACATGGGCTGTCTGTGGGTCCCCGAGGATCAGATTGAGAAACTCTGTTTTAGGCTGTATTGTCATTTTCAGTATACAGTGCAAAAGTCAGTCAAAGAAAATGATGCTTAAATGCGCTTCATAGTACTTTAAAACTATGATATTATGTCTGTCAAAAGTGCATCAGCTTTGCCATTTCAAAACCTCTACTGAAGTCCCTCCAGTATTTGCAGCGACCATCCAATAAACTGATGCATTTCTTGACTCGATCACTAGCACACTGTCTTTGGCTAAACCAAGGGTCACCAACCTTTTCGAAACTGAAAGCTGCTTCACGGGTACTGAGCCATACGAAGGGCTACCAGTTTGATACACTCTTCTTAAATAACAAATGTGCTCAGTTTACCTTTAGTTATATATGTTTTTTTTTTAGATATTTTCATTTTCAAATCTATATAAATGGTCCACGGGCGACTCATGTGGCCCCTTGGGGGCATCCATGTTCGTGACCCTTGGGCTAAACAGTACCTTATTGAGTTATTTGACTAATTCATTAAATTAATTAAGTGTTTTTCTAGCCATCCAACAAGATATTAATAACTTTTTGAAGGACAGAAGAAATTATTGTTAGTTTTTATTCATTTGCATCCTCACTGCTCAGATAAATAGCTTTACTCATGTTCTTTGACTGCCTAAGAATTTTGAACGGTACTGCAGTGACATTGTGTTTAATGTTCCCTCCCATCCTAGGTAAGTACTATATAGCAACTATGACCATGATCACAGCTTCCACGGCCCTCACCATCTTCATCATGAACATCCACTTCTGCGGTGCAGAAGCCAAGCCCGTCCCTTACTGGGCCAAGGTGCTCATCATCGACTACATGGCCAAGATCTTCTTCGTGTATGAGGTGGGTGAGAGCTGTGGCACGCCACAGAGCGAGAGCGGTGCTTTCCATGTGGATGAGCCACTGGTCAACGGGGAGCTGGATATACACTGTCACCGTGACAACAGGCGGCACCATGACCAGAGCAACAGGGAGAAGAAATGGCGGCATTCTTCCCAGGCCCCCAAGAAATGCCATTATAACGGACGTGAGGAATATCAGCAGAATGGCGGCATCAGTGCCGGTGTGACTGTGGAGCTACAATGCCCAGAGAAGACCATCTCCTACACCTGTACCTGTACCCACCATGACCGAATCATGAGGAACATCGAGTACATTACCAGCTGCTTTAGAGAGCAAAGGGCCAACTGTATCAAAAGCGCCGAGTGGAAGAAGGTGGCCAAGGTCATGGACCGATTCTTCATGTGGATCTTCTTCATCATGGTGTTTCTGATGAGCATCCTAATTATCAGCAAAGCCAATTAACACCAGACCTTGAGCCCTTCGTCTTTCACTGTGTCTGTATTAGAACACAATTTGAACATTTGAAATTTGAATAATGCAGTATGAAGCAGATTATCTATCTCTAAAGCAATAAACTGCCCAAGATCATTGATGTAATAAAGATATTTTTCACACACTTGGAGCCACTCCTCCTGATGACAAGACCAGAAAATGTTTTTTTTCTTTTTTGTTATTTTCAACATTGTTAATATTGACACTGTTGTCTGATTGGTCATCATGCTGGTGTTCATCCTAATGCGTCCTTGATGCTGGGGTTCATTCTGGTGTCATGATTCAACTTAATGCCATGGAAAATACAATGCAGGGCAATAGGTCAATCCTTAAATCCGGTTTCTTTGTAACACCCATCTCTAAATCCAGTTTAATGAAGACACTCTTCACTGAATCCAATTTGCTAATCACAACTTTTGCTGAATATAATTAAATAATGACACTCTTTGTTTAGTCTGATTTGCTAACAGCAGACTTTGCTGAATCTGCTGAATCCTTTCATTGAATACAGTTTATTAATGGCACCCTTTGCTGAATCTGGTTCGTTCCACGTCCACATTAACACAAAGTCATTAAATTATTAAACCTGTTTGTTGTGACAATCGAACACATCCCAAGAGAAACAAATGATATTCTGTCACCATATATTGATTGGCATCGACATCATATTTCATAGTACAATTCCTGTCAGATTTCATACATATGACTTTGCTGAGTCTCAGATTTAATTAATGTCTGTGCTGAACATGCTCTGCATGCTGGTTTTGAAGGGGAATCACCCAAGCAATTAGCTCTGTGCAGGTAAATGGATCATCAGCTATCATGAGGTGGACATCGGGATCAGCCACAGGAAATAGGACGCCGGCCCGGTCCTGCGGTGGCAAATCCGACCCTGCTCTGAGCTCAGAATATGGCCTGCAAATTATTAATGGACAGCTTGTTTTCAAATGTAAGATGTAAGATGATCCACGCATAGTGGGGATGTCCATCCATAATGCATCATGATGCTTTTGGCTGTGACTCATCTGATGGATTTGCACTGGTCTGTCCTGGGAGGTGGGAGGAGAGGTGTTGCATTATCAACATTCATTAGTCTTCAGTAAACATTACAAGATCCGATAGTTCTAGTTCTTTTGTAAGTTCGGCCGACTGTATTTCAACTGACTTACAGACAGTGGACGAGAGCAAGTTCATCCAGGCATTTGTGTCCTGCTGTTCATTTTCCAGTGTAGCAAGACCTGTCATTATTATGTTTGCTCCTGGAATGGGCAGATACTTGTTACTCTTAAATGATGACAGCCACATGCAATGCACAAACGCTGGATGAAAGGTTGGTGTGACGCTCAACAAGCTCATGCATCCATGGTTCTCGGTTGGATGCCCTACTTGTCACAATCCTCATGTTCATGTCTCACAAGCAAATGCAAAACAAGAGTGTGACGGTGTCTCTGAAATTGACAATTGCATGGGTCAAGGAGAAAGAGCAGTGGGAAGAGAGAGATCAAGGGACGCCGCCTCGGAAGCTAATGACATCTCCTCCCCATTGGTAATCAATCAAGCAACAATCAGCCAATGAGGAAGCTGCGTGGAAGAGAACACAAAAGTAAAATATTAAAGACGAAAGTTCAGGTCCAGAAAGTACAAATCCAGACCATGTT
This sequence comes from Mormyrus proboscirostris, assembly GCA_026779585.1. NCBI lineage: Eukaryota > Metazoa > Chordata > Actinopteri > Osteoglossiformes > Mormyridae > Mormyrus > Mormyrus proboscirostris. The sequence goes on along the minus strand of JAODKF010000055.1, from coordinate 1,578,453 downwards.
TTTGTTTCAACCAACCAGCTGAATATAAAGAGTTAAAGTCATAATACTCTACTGGTTGGTTGAAACAAAACGTTGGTCTGGATTTGTGCTGTCAATAGGAGGCGTCAGGCGAAGCTGACCATGCTAAGCAGTAAGAAGATGGCTGAAGGTTAAGGAAATGGACACAAGACGCACTCACACTGTTTCTGAAAATGCTTTATTATCTACTTAGCACTATAAATACAGTCCTGGAAAACAGACTTTAAAAAATGGCATTAATAGAAAACAGTCGAAGGCCCAGGAGGTTAAAGCACGTTTTGGCAATAAGGCACTTTAAATCTGTCGCAGACTTTATTTAAAACTCAGCGTCTGTTTATCTGGCTAGGAGTGTCCATCTCTAGCTGAAATACCAGCCTCGTAGTGTCAGTGAAATGATTGATTAGCCAGGTGGCAGGTATCACTAGCCCTGCCCCCCGGGACAGTGTTTCCTTTAGATGGACCAATCATTTCCATTCTATTGCAGTACTGTAACTGCACACTGGACACATGGGCGAACATTTTGGATACTTTGTGTCAGTACAGTGCTTTGGCAAAATGACCGCTGTTGAGGTTGTGTTTTTAAAAAAAAAAATTACCGATTTATAACCACATCCATTTTTCTTACAATATATTATTCTAATTCTCGTTTTTAAGCTCAATAAACAATTCATCTCACATATATTAAAAATATGCTCTTTGTCTTTAAATCAAGAAGATGAAAATGTACTGATATCATTGCAAACACTACAGGAGAAGCCTTTAAACAGGCCATAAAACCAACACTGCAAGTCTTACACTGTCAAAGTGTTATTGTCCGACGGCATGAATAAAAGTACATTAAAGTTGGCCTATGGGAGTCAGGGTGGCCCACAAAAACATGCTGTCACCAAGGTCACGGGGTTGTAGGTATGTGACAGGAAAGCCGCCTCCCCCTCCCACCCTCCCAAGTAAAAGTAAAAGTATCGGGGCAGTAAAAGTATCGGGGCATTAACCATAGCCTTTTTCAAACTGCTTCAAAAACAGAGTTTTCGCAACCAAAGCTGACATCCGTCATGCCTTCCACTTGTCGAAAACACAATTCCCGGCTTTGCTGGGTAACTCCTCCCACTGAAATGTCCCTCATCTCTGCATTGTGACGGCGAACCCTGCGGGAGGACTGGCAGTGAACTATGAAATGACTGTCTGCAAAGAGGAAGAGAAGTACCAGGTAGCAAACAGTTTTATTTGGGGGAGGGGAGTTTCTACTACTAACATAACATATAGTATGTTGATCCCAGGGGGAAATGCTTGAAAACGGGCTCATCAGAGATTTGAGGCCAGAAAACTAAATAAAATCATATGCCCTAGCAAGCCTTGGTTTGAGCGGAAGAACATGGTCACACACACTCGGATAATAAACCCATCATCATAAACCGGTGAATCCCCCGTCACTGCGACGAACAGCATACAGGCAAGTGCCAAGCTCCCCCTGGCCAATCACAGCGTAGCACTATGCAGACACAGCTGCATCAAGGCCTCGCAGCCAAGGAAAAGCAGACGGCTGGGGCAACAGCCTACGGGTCGCCATAGAGAATGTCGTTTAAACCCAGGGGTGGAGTCTTGGCTCAGATGGAGATCAAGCAGTCAGCTCCTGCAGTGTTATTCTAGGTTAGTTTTGTAATCCAGCAACAGGATTTCTGAAAAAAGAACAAACTGTATATATAATTTTTTCATAGCCTAAAACAAATAAAGAGAAGCAGATAAAGTGGTCGTATTGCTCAGCTCAGTTCAGTCTTGCAGCGGCACAACTTGTGCAAAAAATATCATTTAGTGGTTACAGCATTAATCTTTTTCTGTGCACTTGATGGGAAACTCGCCTATCTGTTCACTGGTGGTCTGAGTTGATAATGGGGGAGACCAAGGTCACCCTTGAAATCCCGAAAAACTCCCAGAAATCCCTGAAAACACCACGGCTTTGGGGGGGGGGTGGGGGGTGGATCAGAGCAGGCACGGAGTAGCACAGGAAAAATCCCACAGTATGAGCTCACTTGTATAACCTGCCAAAAGACAAGTTTAGACCATGATTGGAAGATTTGGCCTTCGCCTGTCATTAGGTTGTGTTTTACTGTATGCGGCTTGACCAGGTCCAGGAACTTTTCTCATTGGCCTTCGCCTGTCATTGGGTTGTGTTTTACTGTATGCGACTTGACCAGGTCCAGGAACTTTTCTCATTGGCCTTCGCCTGTCATTAGGTTGTGTTTTACTGTGTGCGGCTTGCACTACATTTGTAATATTATTAGAAAAAAAAATAGCTAGCATTTTTATTATCCTTTTTGTATTTCACAAGTCTAGAACTGATGTTTTAGATGAAATATTACAAGCAAATAATGGGTCAGCCTCAACCTGGAGCGTACCAGTGCAACCTTCATACCACAGGATTAACAAATAACTCAAAAACTGCTATATTATTCCACTAAAATAACAACAGACAGCATAACAATCCAGACATCCCCAGGAATGTCGGCAAATGTACAAAAACAGCATATGGACAAAAGACACCCAAACATAAAACATACAGTATCTTTAAAAGGATACTTTACATTTACCTATGCTAAAAACTAAACATCTTAAAACAGCTAATTAGAAAAGAACCTGAAATCCCCTGTGCTTTTCTTCTTTCTTTCTTTCTTTCTTTCTTTCTTTCTTTCTCTTTTTCTTTCTTTCTTTCTTTCTTTCTTTCTTTCTTTCATTCTTCTGAGAAGCTTTGTTTTGTTTTCCTGTCGTCATTTTCACTTTTGCTATACACGCGCTTAATCCTCTACCAGTAACACTGGTCTGTCGCAGACGCAAATGCCCTCACTGGGACACACGTGCGATGGAATGTTCCGGAGGAATCAGTGCTTTGGAAATACCAAACGGCTCCTTCAGTGTCCTGGCGACTCCTTCAGTAGGGTTGGTAGATGTCGTGGACGGGCACTGGGAAAGCTCCAGCGGGGAAGGGCTGTGGTATGTACCCGGTGTAGCCGGCATAGCTGGCCGCAGCCATGCCCGTGTTCTTCTGCAGGGTGGCCAGGGCGGCAGTGCCGGTGGGTGTGGCAATGGGCACGTAGCTAGCCCCGTACAGGCCAGCGGCAGCAGGGAGGCGCTGCACGCTATGCGCCACAGCATACACCGGGGTGAGTGGGCGGCCCTGTGACAGTGGACAGGAACAGCGAATGAGAAGCTGAACCTCATTAAGTATCAGCCAATTGGAAAAGGTCCTGCGGTCAGTCTGGTTTTAAGAGTGCGACAAGTTACCTGGAAAGGGGGAGGGGTGGAGACTGCAGGCATGACGGCAGACGCTCCAGGCGGGGCTGTGTGGTCAGGCTGTATGGGGAGGGGGCTGATGAGATGGTCCAGGGCATGCAGCTTTCCGTCCTCCATGAGCTTAGCAGCAGGGCTGGCGGTGAACATGGGGTACTGGGCTCCCAAGGCAGGCAGAGGCACTGCAAGAGAGAGAGAACAACCCAGGGTAGCTGTGAGTCCACAGGTGTCCACTAGAGGGCGCACTGACCCCACACACACACACACACACACACACACACACACACACACACACACACACACACACACAGCCACATGCAATGTGTAGCCAACTGACTGCCATTAATTCATCTATCACATAACTGATTTTTGCTTTTAGGTTATTTTTTAATGGAAGCAACATTCTTTTTTGTATATCTGGACTATGACTTGAAAATTGCCATTTTGGGGCATTTAATATCCATGACATTTTTATAATGAATTTATAATCATTTTTGAGATAAAATTATAGCATTATACTTAATGCCAAACATATTTATATTGTAAGTGCTTCATTTTTGTTTGTTGTTTTGTTTATTTCTACGTATTGAAATGTTTAAAAACAATGTAACAGTGAATCATAATGTCAGCAAACAGCTTGCAGGAGCTGCGTCTTATAAACTCTTAGCTCTACTGAACTGACTCATAATGTGGGTATGACACCAGTAAGTTGGCTACACCTGGAGCTGGGACAGCCCCAGGAGTGATTTTTGTAGATTACGTCACGAGGAAGTTGCGCAAGGTGAAGAAAAACAAGAGGCCCTGCGAGCAGAACGCGGCTTGCATGACTCCGGCTGTGTGGCCTGCGGAGACGAGCTCTGAGTCAGGCTTCATCATGGATCAGTGGCTTCAGAAACAGCAAAGGCTAGCAAGAGACGGACGGACGCCTGTGGGGTTAACTCTCAAGCAATCACAGTGCGTTATACCAGCAGGGCAGAGTCAGTAGAGGAAAATATATATATATATATTGACAGAGGGCAGAGGCAGTGCAGCAAAGAAATGACCCGACCACCAGAGGGGGTAGTTTCAGGGGATTTTGGGGGGTGAGCATCCTCACAGTGACTTGAACCCGGCTTGATGCCTGCTGGGTTGACTGTGGCCAGCTCCAGGCTGGGGACCAACTCATAGGTCTTGTCCTGCTGCTTTGCTTTACCCTCATGGTATCTGCTGTAGATGCCACGGCCAGCTGAGTACCCCCCCAGGTAGGAGCCCCGGGGCCCGGGGCCCCTACTCCCGGTGGCTGCACGCCCTCGGCCCCTTACAGTACCTGCTTGAGATATAAATGAGAGAGGCTCAGGTAGTGGGGGTGGGTTTGTAACGGGCCTCTGTCTGGAGTGACAGAAACACACGCTTGACAAGAAATCTAACTGACAGCGCTCAAGGTTCTGGGTGACAGCTGGTTTGGATTTCTGGTTGAATTTGACTTTACACATGAGCCTAAGAAAAGGTATTTTAGCAGTTGCTCCTTGAATGTGTGTTTTATATATGTATGTTTTGGGGTGGTGTGTAGATAACAGCTTTCTGTCCACTGTTGCTGGATCTTTTCTCCAGCACAGCTCTGATTTCATCTGATCTCAGGTCTGTGAAGGTGAGCAGTGGCGCTCCTGGGTGCCCTCGACCACGGTGTAGCAATCGCATCCCCATGAAACTCGAGACTGAGCTGGCGGAAGGCTGTCAGTCTGGGTGCTGTGGCGACCTACGGGAAGGTCAGGCCGGGCTTTCTGTCTGCTCTCAGGATGATTCGAGACAAAGCGTGTGCTGCTCAGTCTAAATATAGACGCCTGCTGCAGAACCAGTCGTTCTGTGGAAGCCTGCTGTCTGAGGCAGTGTCCTCACTGATATACGCATTGGGACATGGGTGAAAATGTGACTCCGTTGTTCTGTCTAAGGAAGGAATGATGGGAGATGAGCAAGACTGGCCCTATTTATAGACTGCCCATATCTCTCATAACAACAGGGACTATAGAAGCAGCGGCAATTTTGTTCGATACCCAGGGGTTTCATGTCTGTCCTTTGAGCTGTGCCATATAGGTGTCCCCGTGTAACTCCCCAGTCACCAGCGTTAAAGGGGGTGGGACTTGATAGAAGGATGAGAAAGGGAGCAGACAGAGTTGACGGGACACTTCATTATCACAAGAAGGCGGTATCATCCAAGGAGCAAAGCGTGCAATAGAATGTTCATGTCCACTCAAGGGAGAGTGTTTAGTCAATCAAGCCAAATTTTATGAAAGGAAAATGACACAAAATCAATAAATGTAGGAAGATCTTATTCTGCCACCCAGAACATTGAGAATCAAAAAAATAAAGTAATTCGACATTCAGATGGAAAAGAATACCTATGGCATTGGATTGGCAATTCCAGAAATTCATTAGCGTGATTTCGTAACAAATTAATGGATATAACGATGTGATCAGAATTATCGTTATTAGTTAATGTCCAGCAGGGTGAATAAAGGAACCACAGATCAGAGCTATGGCATCACAATAACATCCACGGATAGTAAAGCAGAGCAAATGAAGTCTAACCTTTGATGAAGTAGTCTCGGTTGGGTCCTATCAGTGTGTTGTAGGGGTATCCGTAGTAGGCGAGAGTATAGGGGTCACACTGGTAAATGTAATTAGGTTGAGAGTTTTCTGGAGCCGGGGCACCCTTGGAGGCTTTCTGGTAGCGTGTGTACTGCTCCTTGTCCACAGGCTTGGCCAGGGTCACCTCTATGCTGGAGCCCTCTATGTCGGAGCCGTTGAGCTTGTCCATGGCCAAGACGGCGTCTTCACGGCTAGCGAAGTGCACAAAGGCGTAGTCACGGATCTTCTTGACACGCTCCACGCATCCTGGGTTGAACTTGCTGAAGATCTTGCGCAACGTCTCCTCGGATGTCTCGATCATGAGGTTGCGCACGTACAGGATCTTGACGGTCTCCATTACATCTTCATCCACGTCGATCTCCGGCTCGGCCCAGTCGACGGCGATCTGGTGGCCCCACAGCTGGATCCGCCCAGGCATGAGTTTTCGGCGGGCCATGGCAGCTGCCCGGTGACTCTCATACTCTACGAAGGCGAACCCGCGGTTCTTCATCTTGTCGGCAGCGCTGGCGTACACGATGACATCCAGCACACCCTCGGTCACCTTGGAGACCTCCTCCAAGATCTCCTCACGCTTCTTGGTCTTGGGAATGCCCCCGATGAAGAGTCGGCAGTTGTCCACGCTGCAGCAGACGCCCAGCAGGCGGCCAGGACGCACCTCGTAGTTGTTGAGCTCCCGCACAGCCCGCTTGGCATCGGCCTTCTGTGTGTAAGTCACGAAGGCATAGCCACGATTCTTCCCATCAAAGTCCATCATAAGGCGCATCTCGTAGATCCGGCCTACCGACTCAAACACGGGGACCAGCTCGTCCTCATACACGTCCCGTGGGATCTTGCCCACAAAAATTTCAGTGCCCCTAGGAGGCGAAGGTCCCTCCCAGCCGGGTGGCGGCCCATACTTGCGCTGGCCGTTCTCCTGGACCATAGTGTAGCCTGTGCGCTCCATAAGGGCCACCAGGGCACTCTCGTTGGACGCTCCAGCTACACTCTCTGGCACAACGACGGGGGCAGGGTGGGAGTGGCAGGAGGCCTTGGAACTGGAGGAACTTGGCTTACTCATTGAGGTGGAGTCTTCAGCGGTCATTATGCCCAAACCGCTCGCTGTTTCCTGGGGCCTGAAAGGGAATAAGGAGGAGAGTGATGCCTTCAGAATCCTTGATGGGACACAGCAGAATGAACTTACCCTCCATCATGGACAGTGAAGTGGTGAATCAGCCGTTTACCCTCCTATTATTTAACACAATCAGTCTGAAATGGTATTTTAATATAAGCATCTCCATAACATTTGACGACTAAGCAATACAAGTACTACAGTATTATTATAGTAAAAACTGTCAAATGGTAGAAATTCATATTAGTGCAGGATTTTTTTGGGCACAAGATCTAGGGGCGTGGCCATCTCAGGGAGACAGTTTAGGTCAGGTGACTGGGAGAATTATGCTCATTCAGTTCACCTGCTCCTTGTTTTCTTTCAGTATAAATGTCAGGTTTTGGTGTTCTCTCGCTCCAGTGATCCTGTCTGGATCATGAAGCCTGTAATTATGATTGTTTGTAACCCCCCCCCCACAATTGCTGCGTGAACACCCACCCCTGCCGGCTGAAAAGGGAATCCCCAGCTTGTATGAAATACCCACAGCTCACATGGGCCTGTTTACCGTCCAGACCGGGGCAGGTCAAACAAAAGCACTGATGTGCCTTAGGGTCTACCGTGGCAAACACAAAGCTGTGTGTCTTTAGCGTTTACTGGATTATGATATCTGAATGATTTGTGATTATTTTTGCTATAGTTTAACACAGCGTGTGTATTGGAATGCCTTAAGCAACTGAGATCATAAAATGAAATAAAAGAATTAACTCATTGACACATGGCTATGGTTACTCACTAGGGACCTGAAGGGATTATAGCCCAAGGCTGACTGACTTATATTGCTGACATACACGCACTTTGTGTGCGTGTGTATGTACACACAATGTCCCCACAACGTGATGAATACCTGTTTTTTTCCTTCTATGGGGACCAGGAAACTGAAAACTCAATTTAATAACAATCTGTGACTGCAATGAAAAAACTAAATGCAAAAACTCTTATATTTTGCTTGGTTACTTATGGCTATGGTTAGGGCTGGGTGGGGGCTAAGGTCGTCATAATTAGCGTTAGCATTGTTCCCATAGAAATCAATGAGCAGTGCTCATAAAGATATGTTTACCCGACGTGTGTGTGTGTGAGTTATTTGAAAAATATGATTTCATCTTAGTGGCAGCGTCTATCATCATGCAAACAACATATTTGAGGTTGCTGAAATTTGGGGTCCCCCTGTTGGCCACAAGTAGTCAGTACAATACAGGGGGGCCAAGGGTCCCAAGGTGACATTTTGAGCGGAGCCCCACCCCTGTTCCTGACCCTCACCATGTCCCTATAATCTATAAATGGGTATACAGATCACTTGCAATTCTCACTTTCACCACTAGAGAGCTCTTTTTACCAGAGTGCCACCAAAGTAATTTAATAAAATGCCACATGGCTGAACAAACACGATACTGGAGGAGACATATACAGAAATTTTACCTATCATAGCCTCTGGTGGCATAAACCAGCAAAAGATGACTGAAAGCTGGGAACTACCCACAGCCCTCAAGCCTGAACTGAGAACCCAAAGTGTGGCACTTGTGCTGCTAGGCAACCGCGCCATGGCAACATCAAGTACTTATGACTTGATGTCCCACGCCAGGGGCCTGTGTTGTTTGCATCACTTCCTTTTCGATAGTTTGGGAGACCAAGAAAAGTCATATGTCAGCAGGTAGCATTGATGTTAGGGACAGTATCCCTCTAAAGCAGTGTTTTCCCACCCAGTTCTCGGGGAACCCCGGACAGTCCATGTTTCCGCTTCCTCTCAGCGCCTAGCTCACCTGTACCAGGTATTCAGTGTGCCTGATTGGCTGGGAGCTGGAAGGGAGCAAAAACGTGGACTGTCCGGGGTTCCTATGTAGCAGATTGTGTTTTCCCTCTAAACGTTATTTTGAAACACTACATAGATTGTTCGTTAATGAGGTTGAGCTTATTAATAGCCAGAAATAATGTTTTCAGAAGGAACACTGTACTTCCCCTGAAGACCAGGAAAGGCGGTCACTTTTAAAGGCTTTGGGTCCATCAAAGGTCATTAACAACATAGATTTTTAACTGTCAAAATTCTAACTTGGCATATGTTAGAGAGCTGAAATAAAATGTATTTTCCTGATAAGCTCTTGGAAATTGCCCTCCACTAACCTGCTAGTACCAGTGCATCATTGCGGAACAGCTTTCATTTTCAAAACCGGATTTAGAAAAAAAAATATTAGGTTTTATCTTCGAGCGCATTGGTTTGAATCTTTCCAGTCGTTATAACCACAAATCAGGAAATTCCATTCTGTTAACGGAAGACCTCACTGCAGTTCCCTCAACGTTTGTTTTGTAATAATGTTGAAAGAAAACTGATTCATAGCTGAGACTATCTATCTAATCTTTAAATTAAAATATATAATTATTATATTTACTTTTTAAATGTTAATTTTATATCCTTATCTACTGTGTTCTGTTTCTGAGTATTTTTTTGCAGCATCTAGAGCAGTGTTTCTCAACCCAGTCCTTGGAGACCCCCAGACAGTCCACATTTTTGTTCCCTCCCAGCTCCTAACGCAGCTGCATCAGGCATTCAGTGTTCTTGATTGGTTAGTTTGTTAATTGTTGTTTGGTTGAGGCACACTGGGAGCTGGGAGGGAGCAAAAATGTGGACTGTCTGGGGCTCCTCGAGGACCAGGTTGAGAGACACTGATCTAGAGGACGGAGAGGAATGTCATTGTTCACCGGCTGCACATATGACCATAAATCTAAGCTTAAACTACACAATCGGGGCACGTCGGATTTCGTAGGCAGCCCTTTTTCATGAAGCAGCTTTTGAAGCTGACTGCAGACAGTGTGTGATGCGGGAGGTCAGGCTGCTTCATCCCATTTCAGCTCTTGCCGCAGTTTTCTGGAAGTGAAATTTGGAATGTCTGCACTCGGCCGGGTTTGTAGCAAGAAGTGTAACCCTTGCACGAAGAGAACTGAAAGTCTCATGCAGAGCCGGCCTCCCCACCCCCAGCTGGGAAAATTCCTCCCAGACTGCTGATATGGCGATACGAAAATTGAGGGTGTGTCTCCTTATCGATCGTATTTCCAGAAATCTGGATCCTATTCTGCCTTATGGTGTCCCGCACACAACAAACATACTCCTCTGGGGGTGGGCATGATGGATGACGTGGGTGATTTAACAACCGTCAAGCGGCTTGGTACCATGGTACCATTCCCACCTGGTTACCAAGGACTTTCTGTAGAACCTGAGACCCCAATCAGGTGATGCCAGAGACCACAGACAAGAGATGATCTTTCTGTGAAGTGATGGTTGTAGGTGGGACCATGAACAGCTGCTGATTCAAAAGAGCTCACAGCCAGATCCAAGCAGATCTCAGTCACTGACTCTAACCCAATATGATGAAGTGCAAGCAGATCTCTGTTACTAACCCTGACCTTGTGTGACGGGATGTCAAATGTAGCTTTTGAAGTGCAATGTATTCAGCACTAAAGCTACCAGCCGTTTGAGAATACACATTATAGACAGTGTTGTCTCTAAAACATTCTTTATCTGACAGAAAGTATTGCATCAGAAAACAGTGGAACATAGAGAGAACCCCCCCCCCCCCCACCCCCCGCCAACCCCCCCCCCCCCCCCCCCCCCCCCCCC
>JAODKF010000055.1:1539630-1549862 GCA_026779585.1 Mormyrus proboscirostris | reverse complement strand
CCCCCAGCATCCCAATGTTACTCTATATATTCCTGTATCTCATCCCCTCCCAGCAATCCTGTCTCTGACCTGTCTGATCGGACCTTCCGCGACTCATCCGCATGATAGGGGACCCCGGGTTGGGCAAGAGGGGGGGGTGCATCGGTGCCATGTTCTGGGTCAACGCACAATGCCCCAGCGCACCCACTTAATAAAAAAAAAAGCAGGGTGTATGAGATATGACTGCGACTTCCAGGGGAACTGCAACAGGAGGCTTGCGAATCGCAGTTTCCAAAGAAAGCCCCCCCCACCCCCCACCCCCACAAGCCGAATACTAACCCTCTGTGCAGGTACCCTGACATCAGCGATGGACACCCACTGCAGCCCTGGAGGCGTGCCGGCCGGGGCTCGCTGCCTTTCTTACCTGCTTGTGCCTTGGACCGGGAGAGCCAGCCGGCCGGCTGGAGTTTCCGAGAAGTCCTTCAGTGAGTGTGGGGGGGGGCACGCCGTCGGAACAGGTGCATCTCGTCTGCCCACCCCAGGCGTGTCTGGCGTCTCCTTCTCCGCGCTCTGCCACCGTCGCGATCCCTCCTCCGACTGGTGCCCTCGTGGCTGTATCACGGGGCACCGGAAAACAGGAAGCCGGCAAGATCTTGGGAAAGAGAGTGAGCGATTAGCGCGAGTCCCGGCGCAGTACCTGCCGCTCACGGACATAAGGCTCACATTCCAGTGTGCAGGGGAGGGGAGGAGCGGGGAGGGGAGGAGGCGGGGGGGGAGTTTAAAGGGTGCTGACACACATACACACACGCACACGGAAACGACACGCGTGTCTGATTGAGCAGCAGCCCGACAGCAGCACGTCCTTAAATGAAATGTCAAAGAAGACAGCAGGATATAAAAAAAACCAAACAAGTGTCTGATAAACGGAGAGAGAGGGCAAGAGATAGAGAAGAAAGGGAGAGAGAGACCCACTGAGGCTGTGGGAAAGTCTGTGCGGCAGCAGTGGCTGGGCTGTCTGTACACTCCCTGCTCTGAAACTCGCCAAACCTGAATCACCCTCCCGGCACCTCCGGCATCCTGGATGGCTGCACCACGCCGCGCCGGCCCCGAGCTCACAGGCTGCTTCTGCCGCTAACATTTCCCTAACACACCATTCGCGGTCTCCCTTGCCTGGCCATTTCATTCTGCTTACCTGTGCTGGAGCTCAGCTAGGAAATAGGAAAGGTAAAAAGCAGGCAGAGGAGAAGAGGAGGAGGAGGAGCAAGGGAATGACATTCTGCCCCAGGACAGGAAAACCTGTCGTGGATCAGGAAAGATCACTGACCTGTTGTGATCATGACTGACGATCTGAGTTCACATACCTTTGTAATAGACGTAAAATAAGGTACTTCCTTTGTGTGAAGCTCAGAGGACACTAGGCACAGTGATTTCGGAGTCCCTCGTGTGCTAGTTAAGAAAACAAGGTCCAGAGCATTCTCGTGACCCGAATGACCCGTTCTCTCACCGAGCACCGGCGGCTGCTCTTACTGGTTCTGAAGCGGGGTCTCCGAAGCCGACTCCGGGAGACCTTTGACCTCCCTGTCTTCACCCCTCAGCTTCGGCCTGGGTGTTGCGCTCCGTCTCTTGGGTGCTCGATGGAGCAGCCTGTCGTCTCAGGGTGCTGTGTGGGAGAGCTTTACAGGAATCACTGAAAAGAGAAGTATTCTGTTTCTGTTTCAAGAAACCACGCGTGCAGAGACAAGGGGGGGGGCATGGTGCAAGGGGAGGGCAGAGGACACTGGAGTTAGGACCTCTGTGAGGGTTAGGTTTATGAATAGGGTTAGGGTTAGGGTTAGGTTTATGAATAGGGTTAGGGTTAGGTTTATAAATAGGGTTAGGGTTAGGGGTTAGGGTTAGGGTTAGGCACATTCAGGGATTCAAGTATCTTTATTTGTCGCCTGCAATGTATGCAGTTAGACTCCAACCTGCAGTGAGATGAAACCGAGATGAACTCTGCTGCAATAAAAAATAAATGTAAAGTAAATAAATGAAAGAATAAAAAAGGAAAATAAACAATATAATAAATATGTAAATAATGAAGGGAAAGATTACATGAAAAAGCAGAGATGTGCAGCATGGCTAATATAAAGTGCGTAGTGCCATATTTAATGAGCGAGTGTTAGACTGTAACTGTTTAGGGGGTATTTAGCAATCTGACAGCCTGTGGGTTGAGGCTTCTTCTGAGTTCATTCATTGGGAAACATGCAGGATTCGGCAATTCATTTCAACCACGGGTCAGTTTTTACAACAGCGCTCAGTGAGGGGCAAGCTTAGTTTTTCAGGTGCATGACATTGGAACTAATTTGAATATTATTTATTTTACAGTGATTTTTACATCAGTAATTTTGATAAGTAGTCGCCCACGCAACCTGAATAGGACATGCGGTTTCAGAGAATGGGTGGGTGGATGTTTTTAAATGCAAACTAGTGATAGTGTCGCATCACATGACCTGGTCATTTGACCTAAAAACTGTAGAGATGTTTGACAGAGGAGTCTGACCAGAGAATGAAGGACAAGCGGCAAATGAGTGCTCAGCATACATGTGCATATATGCATCCCAGGAGGCCACCTCATAAAACTGGCATAGACAACAGGGTCAGCAAATCCCCAGATGCTGAGAAGCTATGATAAGCTTCAGGTTCAGAGAGTCACCCTCACCTGAGAGCATCCCTGCCTTATCCCCATACTGCACCAGGACGAGAGCTTCAAAGGGCCCTGATACAGGCTTAGTTTGTTCGAGGCCCCCGTGGGACATTGCCTACACTCCCACCCCCCCCGGCAGAGCCACAGAAACAGTAACCACCAGAGAAGCACGTCCTCCAAAGGAAGGTCCACGCAACGTCCCCGTGATAAGGACATGGAACCGGGATGAGTCACGTGTTGCTGCAATAATCCGGCTGTCCGACACGCCCTGGGGACGGAATCGTCACGGCTGCAAGTTTTAATATAGAGTGAAAAAGAAAAACAGAAGTGAATTCCAGGTCCTCTGATGAGGCCACATTTGTATATTTTGGACGAGCACCAAAGCGTCAAACCCCACAGTATGGGCAAAGCCCCATTTTCACGGCTACAAAAGGCATTAAAGTGAAACTGCTCCTGTGAATGTAAAGAAAAATGTGCAAATATATGCATTACGCATGCGCTTGCAGAGCAACCGTGCAGCCAGTGGCTTTCTGGGAACAGTGACATGCACACCGGTTTGCCAAATTGCAACATAACACAGGGAGGCAGTTTCAGGATGGAGCTGGAAGAGGAAGCAACTCTGACACAGAAAGGCGTGGGTGACGGCTTTGCTCGCACACGCTCACCTCAGGAGCAAAAGGCGCTGAGGAAGCCAGGTTTGGGCCCCCTGCTTGAGGAACTGCTCCAGTGTGCATGGACCTCAGCGGCTCCACCGCAAGCCTGTCACACACTGATGGGCGGTTACATAACCAGCAGACGGCACCGTCTTGCCATAGCCTGCAGGCCACACGGATTTTCCAGATTGAGCTGGAGCCGCTTCATGTGTTTCGCTGTGTTGACATTATGCTGGGTGAGCAACTCTGTCACCATCCAGGCAAGGGTCCACAATACTGCCCCACGGAGGTGAAACACAGCAACTACACTGACACTGTAACTGAGTTTTGACTGTCCACCTGTATGTGGAGCAGGTTGGTAAATGGTAGCATTTTTTTCAAAGAGGAGTATAATTGAACTAGGACATGAGATAAACCTAAAAGAACCAAATTCCAGTTTCCATTCCAGTCTCGGGTTGGGAGCTTAGGCCTGAACAGCACTGCAGTGCGCAGTGCGGGGTTCCGTGGCACAAAAGGTGAGCCCAGTCTCTAAGGCCCTCGTTTAAGCGATCTGGTGTTGTACTCCGTGATCCTGTTACACATCTCTATGGACACTTCTTCCCGGAGGGAACGCCATGTTGTGAGAAGAACAAGAGTGAGATGGAAAAAGCCTTTCAGCGCTGACAAAGCGGCCCCTGAACAGCCCCTTCCGTCCATCGCAACAGCAAACAAATGAAAGAGGAGAAGTGAGGCAGACACAAGCAAAGACACGATTTCTGCGGCATTCATCACAGTCTAGCCTGGGGAATGTGGGGGCTATCGACCCCCTCCTATCATGATGACGCCCCTAGATCTGTTTTTGGTGAATATAAGACAGTGTTTTTTTGTCAAATGCTTCAGTTAACATGAGTTTGCTTAAAAGACAAAAATACAGAAAACAGAGTTTCTCACTCAGCTTCAATGGGATACCAGCTCGACACTGGTGAATGTAAAATTTAAATTATGTTTTGTTCATTCGGAACAATCAATCAGAGCATTGAATCAGCGACCTTCCGATCACAGATACTGTGCTCGAACCCACTGAGCCCCATACTGCCCCCTATGGGGCAGCTGGAGGTTCAGCACAGGAAGGAGGAATAGCAAAGAGAAGAGGGTACATGTCCAGATACATGACAATGTCTTTGTATGTATTTTTCCTCAGATCTATGTCTTGTTCCAGATGCTTGTCACTTAACCCTAAGCTGATTGGTTGTTCAAAAAAAATTCTGACTTGCATTTTATGTTTCAGGCTGTATAAATGACTCTGTTCACATCCACTCATGAGTACAAAGTTATTTTTAAAGGTCATATCGGGGGGCAGCATGTGGCTCAGTGGGCCAAGCCTGTGTGCCTGTAATCAGAAGGTCACCAGTTCAAACGTCTGCAGGTCCTTAAGCAAAGCAGTTTTATTATTTATTATTTATATATATAAATTATTATTATTATTATTATTAATAAGAATCACAGGTTAGAGTAGCCTGCTGTTTATCGTTGTGCTGAACTGATACTGATAAATCCATGGGATTATGACTCCAAATTGGAAGAGAAATCTCATAGTTTATAGATGGTTTGGTAGACGAACAAAAAATACATCACTATCACACAGTGAGTCTCTCTGCTTTAACATCCACAAAAATCCCCCAGAATTCCTCTCGGACATAAAATCACATGATGATGATGATGATGAACATGAACTTTTCCTTTTCTTGACCTCAACTGGCATATCATGTGGCAGGGAGACAAACCGCTTATCAAGCTTTCCGTTTGTGCAGTAGTAAGATAAACAAGCCAGTAGCTGCTCAGGGCTTCTTCTAGCAAATACAGCATAAAAATATGTTTGAGTATTTCTACAATCTGCTCTTTTCTCTGATTGAGCCTGAGCATTTACTCTAGTGGTTTACAATCTTTTTTTTGTTTTACAGTGAGTTACTTTTGCAAAGAAAATACTCAAGCCACCGGTAAATTTTGCCGATCGACGGTGGGGGTGGGCACTGATCAAAAAGAAGTTGCTTTGTAACAACAGACCGGTTGACTACCACTGAAATAATTAAGCATTATCTCTTAACACTCTGGAGAATCGATTTGGAAACATGACGCGATTCACCAGTAGATTAAGCTTAGCGAGTTGGACAGCCCTGATTTACACATGGCGTGTCCATCTAGGCCCAAGACAGCTAAACGTGACTAAGTCCAGCAGGAGGAAATGCTGATTATGACAATACTAGGGACATTACAGCGGTGTTTGCTTGTTCCCCTGTGGGTTTATTTTATGGGGTCTTACTGCTAGAATGTTGATCTGCCCAAAGTTACTAAACTACTGGCACAAATGCACCATCAAGGCATCTGCACATGTAGATTAACATCTTTTTCCATATTAGCAGAATCAGCAGGCTTTACCCAAAGCAACATTTACACAGGCACACAGGTTTCTACTATGGATCAAATATAAGTTTATCACATGTCAGATTTCTAAGATGTCCGCCATATAAATATGTTGATTCCTTAGCTGACATGCTACCAATGTCACCTGATTCTGACTTTTGCAAGCATGAAAAAACATCAGAGCTTTAAAGTAAACATTCACAAAATTACACTCTAAGATCATCCAGTCACTTATGCTGGTCAGGGCCAATGTCAATAATAAGTGAACCTTGTTCCCAGAGTTACATTTTTTCCACTTTTAAAAGTGTACCTTTAGCGATGCCAGCCCAACGCGTCCTTGAAACTAACTTTCTTTGACTCCTCTTGGGCCCCAACAGGAAGGAAAAAAGATTAAATATGAGTCTGGTGGAATGTGTTGTAGTCATTTCAGAGTCAGAACCTTTATTGACCAAGTATGTTAAACATACAAGGAATTTGTCTTGCTGGGTGTGACCCAGTATAACGCATAATATGCAAGACAATTCAAGACAGTATACAAGTATGTATGCATGAGATTCTACGCATACTTTTAACACTAGACCGTCTATCTACCATCAGACGCAGGACGGGATGCAATAAAGGGCGAGTAAATAAACTGGGAATGTAAGTAAACAAAGAGTGGTGACGGTAGTAGGAGTTACAGGATCACAGCTGACTAAGGGGCAAAGTGTTTGCTGTTAGCAGACCAGTAGTTACTTCAGTTATTTTAGAAAACACCTGAAGTGCGAGTTTGATTCTGATGTCGTAAAAGATCAGGCGGATGATCTATGGGCGTGTGGGGGGGGCCGTGAGGGGGTACAGCGAAACGAGGTTGGTGGGTTGGTGGTGAGGTGGTGGTGAACATGAGCCGGGGTGTGTGTGAGCAGCAGGAACAATCGTGGGTCTTGCTCAGCACCTTCCTGTAAAGATTAGACCTTTACTACTGAAATTCCAGATCAGCTTAGTCGGCAGACAGGCGTCCCTAACCTAGTGCAATCACGGCAGCCAGTCACGTACGAGCCTCATACAACATAACAAGCCGCACGCCTGGAGAAGAACCGGCCTCAGTCGCACATTTCGGGAAAGGTACCAAAAATTTTCATTCATGCATTTTATGACACTATAACCACAGAACTAAATGGTGTGAAGAGTATAAAGCTATTTTCTCTTTCATGCAGATATATATAATTTTTGCCAATTATTCTTCTGTGGATACACTTTTCTGGACATAATAAGGTCAGGAAGACTAAGTTTTATCCTTATATGTGGGACATAATTAACACAGGGAGCATGATAAAATCAGAGCAAGTTGCTTATTATTACAAGCCAGTGGATTTGTGTGATTAGTGACTGTAGATTTCGGTCATAAAGCCTGTTGCGCAATCCTCAAGAGGCTGCTCAATTCTTCTATAAATAACAGACTTTACAATCTCAAGTTCACGTTGCTGTAATTTATATGCAGTCAATACTGAAGTTCCAAGACATGGTGTCTTTTTCCTGTATATTGTGCCCTCTAGTGGATGCGCAATTGTCGCACAACAACACTGTATTTGTTTAATTGGATCTTAAAAGCCCAGTCTTTCTATTGTACATTTCTTCCTCACCGCAACAGTGCCTTAAGGAATCCCAAAACAAACACTGCAATATATATATGTGTACATACCAGAGAAAAATGTCCCGAAATAATAAAATTCTGTAAAAAGCGCAGATGATAATTCTAGCTGCTAAATTGGATCCTGCCAGCAGAGGGCAAACTAGAGCCAAATGTAGAAAAATGCTCCGTCTTTCCGCATGAGTCAATTCACTTCCTAACGATTAACCAAACTGCTGACAATCTGGGCAAAGCATAGCATACTGGCCTGCAGAGAAGCTTCCTTGTTAACTGGCCATGAGCTGTGCTCTTGCTCCTGCTCCCTTCAATGGCATTTTTAAATTCTGCCTTTTTTATCATGCAAATACTGTATGGCGAAGTAAATGTAAATATCTCATACTTAACCAGTATTTGCATCACTAGAGTTCTATTTTTTAATATATCTTTCTACTATACATACAGCATTATTAATTTTCCTCTCATTTATTGTTGATTTTAAATGCCACCCTCACCTAGAAAAGCAGTGATGAAGATGATGATAATGATGATGATGATGATGACAGTGGTTAATAGTGTATTATAGCAGTGCTTTTATCATAGGCAACAAGATTTTGTTGATATTTTTTATATAAAAGGCCTTTGAGTCATTGGGAGTTATTGAATATGCATCTAGACAAGCCTTAACATAGTGGCGCAGGTATGTCACAGGTGATGCAAACCTGAAGGCTCCTTCCATGGCACCCCTGCTCTTCACCATCCTGGCCGTCCAGTCAGCTGTGTCTCCAGTTCTTGTCACATGCACATAGACCCAGGGCTCCCATTTATCTGGTTTAGTTTCTGCTTCATGGCATTTAATACAAGACAAAGAATATAATTTTGCATTCCACGTTAATGGACATAATAGCAGGTTACTTCTAGTTAAATTGAATTTTTTTTACATCCCTAGAATTTAAAAGGTAAGAACTTCTGAAATTCCCTAATATGAAGAATATGATTCTTAAACAGGTGGAAAAAGTTCACTGATACCATAAAAGCATAAAAGGTGGATTGTACCTCTACGTATATCTTTTAAGGAGGTTCAGATTTAATCACACATACCACCAAAGTATTTCGTTAGAATGGTTTTGCGAGCTGTTGTGTTGGGGCATGATGGGAAGGAACAATCAACAGTGTGGCTTAGTAGCAACATAGGGATTTTATTGAAATGATTAAACAGACAGGAAACAAAAGGGGCCATGAGGGATCAAACCCAAGGCAGGTAGGAAAACAGGAATGCACTAGGGCTGGGAATACACACAAGGAAAAGCAGAAGTGACACAAGAAACTATGACAAGACAAACAAAATGTACAATATTCACAGAAGCACTGACAAGTAACACATACAATGACCAACCGAGGAACTGGGTAAAGGCAGAAATGTGTACACACAAGTAACTGGGACTACACAAGAAACAGGTGTGGGCCGTTGATGAATTAACCAAACAATAAAGCTAGGGATAATAAGGAACAAGTATGGGTTGTTGACAATCATGACGGACTCAAACACTAGGAAGGCAGAGAGAGAAACAAGATGACAAGTGACACCTGTTGGCCAAATGAGGAAATGAGGGACAAGACAGGGACTATCCTTGGAGCCATTCTTTATTCTGGATATTAATTATTAAAAGACAATGCTCCAACATTCATGCTTCTTATGTTTAAACAGTGGCATGTGTTTAGCGCTATAACAACACATTAACTCTTTTTGCATTGTGCTTTGTTTTAACTAGAATTGGCTGGATACACAGTTCCGAAAACAATTTAAGGTAAGTTACAGATTGCTGGCCATGACCATCACTAATCCAGAAACACCAACAAAGCTGTTTTAAAAGACGTAACAGATGAACATCGACAGATCCGAATCACAGAGCTAGTCTGAAAATTAAAAGTGGAATAATCCTGGGAATTATGGTGATCCCATTTTATTTTTGGAAGAAAGACTTTCCCCTACAGTTCATCGTAAGAGACTCACATGACATACAGAATTAATAAAATTATCCAAGACTGATGCACTTTCACCAGGGGTAAAAAGCAGGTCTAACAGCACATGGAAAAGTGACGCATGAACTTGGCTCAAGCCTAGCCGCGATCAGACAGACTGCTAGGATCACTGTACTGCCCCTCCTGGTGAGAATGATACTGAGATTTCCAAGGGTTAACGTAGAAAGCCAGGCAATAGGGCCCATAATCACAATATGATATCTTGTATTTACATTGCTCAGTCCGAAACTGTACTGAAATGGTGCTGTTCACACAAGGAGTACAGTCAATCAGCTTTACAAACAAAAAGTAATAAGGCAAAAAATGACACAATATCGAGAAATATTGATTATTAGTTATTATCAGATGCGTCACATGTATGATACAAATACATAATGATTCCGAAAACAAATTTGAATATACATACTGCCATGCTGCAGCAAAGTAGTTATGACAATAGGGCTTTGGACCATTGTAAAACTGCTGGTGTAAAATGAGTGGTGTGGTAGAATGAATGAATGCTCTGCAGGCAGACCCTTCTTGACAGGGCTGGGGTTGTGGTGCTTTTGTGATCCTCTTAAGGGTCAAGACTCTCTGGTTAGACAGCCAGCAGGGCACTCTGGCTCGGCAGCACTATGTAAATATGCTGCTTCCTGCCTGAGGCCACATCCCCCGCCCGGGCTGGGAAGCTGGTTATTTATTCAATATGATGTATTTCAGTGTCAGTGTAACTGGTACCAGGAGAACCCGAGTACGCACGGCAGATTACAGGAGCGGTTCCAGACGAGCAAAGCCGGGGCACGTGAAGGATCATCTTTCTTAACCATTCATTTTATTTACGCTTCGCCTCCCCCTGCCTCCCCCTCCCCCTCCCGCGGCTGCCGGTTTC
>JAODKF010000055.1:1512811-1539530 GCA_026779585.1 Mormyrus proboscirostris | reverse complement strand
CCTTTTACCCCCTCCCCCCCCCCGGAGAAGATGCTGCGCTTGCATTGGCTGTTCTATGCCCCATTTTACATGGCCTCCATATTTCTGTTTTGGAAAACTGAAGATAAGAAAACGACGGCGGTGTTAGCTTTCCTGTAACTTGAATAGGGCGCTAGTAGCTGAATGTATGTCCCCTTCCCGAGATTTCAATCAAACTGACCGGACAACTTCTTTGTCTTGTTTCGTGGATTCAGTGTCATTTCAACCGCGGGTGTTTAAAATTTAAAGGTAATTTGCGACGCTAAGTGGAAAAAAACTAACAAAACAAAATGGCCTGGCAGTGAATGATTTTGTTTAGGTTGTTGTGACGTGGTGGAGGCAGAAGGGCTGGTAGGTCTTGGGGGCGTCACCGCTTGAACGCTGTGTCACACACACACTCTGATCACTTGTACTGCTGGTGTGTTATTTAGGATACACTGCTCCTCTGGTAAGATGGTGACACCGGAGGTGGCAGGCTGTCCTGTCTCACTCTTCCAAGATCTGAGCCTGCAGGATGAGGCAGACCCCGTTACTGATGAGCCTCCCAAACTGCTTCCTGGGGCCCCTCAATGGGCAACAGCTGGACCCCCAGATCACGTGTACCTCCTGGCAGCCAGCATCTTCCAGAGCTTCCGTTTGGAGATGTCATCTGTGTGCAGGCTGATAGACTACGGGGAGAAGATCAAGCCACCCGCGCCCAAGGCCAAGGATGAGGTGTCCCGGCACTGGGCCTACGAGCTGGCCTTCAACACCCTCACGTGTGAGTAACATGGAAGAGCAGAGCTTGATGAACACGGCTGCCAGGTTGAGAAAATGAAGGTGTCGTAAAAAGCTGGTTTGGAGTCTGTTTTACAGTAACATAGAATCATTTTTATGCACAGCTGAGATCTTGAGATTTGCACTCTTTAAGGTCAGCATTACCTATATTAAGAAGACATTTTTATTCAAAGTAAAGATCATACAGAAGGGTCAGAATTTCCCTGGGGCAGTAGGATTTAAAGACTTTACTCATGGGCCCAATGGCAAACCACGTTACCTTCTATGGGATTTGAATCAACAACCTTCTGATCACAGGCAGAGCTACACAACAGGCCAGAGGTAATTTCACATCAGCATTCGTTATCTGTTCCAAACCTGTTTACCAGAAGC
Organism: Mormyrus proboscirostris; assembly: GCA_026779585.1. NCBI lineage: Eukaryota > Metazoa > Chordata > Actinopteri > Osteoglossiformes > Mormyridae > Mormyrus > Mormyrus proboscirostris. The sequence continues at coordinate 1,538,363 of JAODKF010000055.1, read as the reverse complement.
TCCTCCTCTCTGATCCTCACTTGTATGTTGCTTCAGACAAAAGCATTTGCTAAATAAGGCGAATGTTATGTGAATATATGCGTATCATGTTCAGATTTTTCTTTGAGTGAATTTGTTATGTGAATTTATGAGTGAATGTAATGTGAACAGCTCTGAAGCAGACCAGAATGAATTTCATTGTGTTTCAGTGGAAAATTATTATTATTAAAACTGCTATTACCTTTATTGAAGCTGATCTGTCTAGTTTGGAAAACAGCAGACTGAAATTTGTCCAGAATCCTGTGTACTATCAATCCCAATATGCCATCTGTCTGATTACTATACCAAACCTTGCCTATTCATCTTTGTCCATAAAGTGGGAACACGGCGCAATACTAATAGTCTTTCGTACTGCAAAATCCCAGATTCTTGGTAATATTTAGTATCCTACAGGGAAAATGACCGCCACAGATGATGTCTGAAGCAAATCCGTCCAAACATCGAGGGAAATACATTCTAGGACAGGCTGCATAATAAATAAAGTGTGTCCCTCGATCTGTGGGAATTGTTCTCAGAGATGCATACATTTTCCATGCCTTGTCGTTGACAGCTATTGTTCTTGATCTTTCCAAGGCTCTCACACCTTTTGGCTGCAGAATCTTTCCATTTTCAGAAAAAAAGCTAAACAAGCATTACATAAACATCATATACACCATATCAGCAATGGTTTAGTCTGGTTTTTGATTGAAGCAATCACATGCCACAATCTCACCATGGTCTTGAATATTTGTAAAATAACAGTAATGTTTTACAATAATTGCTCTATGTTAATTTATAATCGATTCTTACAACATTCATAATACATTTATAACACATTCATAGAATATTCATAAGCAGTCTGTATGTATATTTTAACATGCTAACATACCTTAACAGCTTTAATATACATTGATAAAAAATATGTGATAATAACAAACAATTATTAATCATACAATGTGTGTCATTAATGCATATTAAAACTGGTATGGTATATTAGGATAAGGTATACTTAAATGCTGCTTATGAATGCATTATGAAGGTGCAGTTCATGTAAACTGTTACTAGTAAGACTACACACTGTATTTCTTAGCATTGTGCATTTAAGAACATCTTAATTGCAGGTTAGAAAAATGAACATTCAGCATTGTGAAAGGAAGACTGGGCTGCTATTGAACACGCAGGTCAGCTGGGAATTTGTCCACCAAGACTCAAGGGTTGCTGGTGTCAACGCTTGTTTCCTGTGTGTCTCATGGATTTTTCGTTTTGTCTATTGCAGTGAATAAATCCTAAAGCCATCACTGTCCATTATTCTTACATAATGACTCTTCTGAAAACTGCTTCGCTGCTCATTTCAGATCACAAGCTTCTTGAAGACACCATGATTGACAGCAGCCTCTCCAACACCATTGTAAGTGCTAAGCTCTAATGCTTTAGCCTAGAAAATGCAACGGGATTTGGGTGGGGGTGCAGCATTTTGTGCCATAAAAAAACAGTGCACAACTTTGCACGTGTTTGTGGGCCTTCGTCGTGTATGTCACATTTATGAAGCCCTTAGCTTTTCATACACCCATGATTTTCTCCGAAGCGAATTACAAACAGGAAATCCAGTTCGGTGAATCAGTTTAGTTTGGACCACTTGAGGTTTTCTTTGTGATCAGCAACTCAGAATTTCTGCATAACAGGATTCCTCAGATCTTTGATATATACATCACCTGTATCACAAGTAGCTTTCGATTCTGTTCCCTTTATGATTTTGGGTTGTTGAGCAGGGTTTCTCAAATTTTTTGATCAAAGGTCTGCATTAGATTTTTGTTCAAAGTCAGAGGTCTGGAACAAATTTTCAACAACAATACAGCATTTCATGAACTTTAATAAATTAACAAAATAACCATCAAGATAGACATCAATATGTAACAAAAACGGAACTTTGTAATGCTTGCTAATTTTTTTGTCATGGGGGAGGGGTTATGATGAGCTATGTGTAAATTTGATGGTTCTACATCATATTTTTTACTTCAAATCACATTTAGCCTTTTTACATTAATCATATTGATTTATAAGGTATATTATAGGCAAGGTTTGGTTCTTATCTGGACTTTGAGAAGCCCTGTTGTGGAGTAACCATAAGCAGGTACATTGTAAGGAGGGTGGGATCAGAACATTCCCAAGGGCCAGTGACAGGCCCCCAAAGAAAAACTGGAACATAATTGGATTTTTCTGGGTTTGTGGGGCCTATATCAAATGCTTTCCTGGGGCCCAAAATCTCTAGGGGCAGCCTTCATCACACAGTCATCGGGTCTTAATATTAGATTTGAAGGTCATGTTGATGAACAGTCTTTGCAGAACGCTTTGTGCTTTATTTAATCTCGATGGAGCCGGACTAATCAAAGTGACACAAATCCACAGTGATGACTCTTGAACTTCCATATTCCTTCTGTAAAAACACACAGGATAATGGCCCATGTATGGCTATGTACAGGATATGTACGTGATGTCACAATAAGCCAAACATCTGACCAGTGCTCTGCTCTTTAACTTTCATACATATTTAATGGTCGGTTTAATCCCTGTTTGTCTGCCTGGTAGGTGTTCATCCTTGTTTGAATTCAATTATGCTTAAATGCAAAACAGTGCAGGATAACATTGAATTAAAACCGGAAAGTGTGTCAAAGACAGACACGCGGGTGAGAGTTCTGATATGGAAGCAAGAATAGAGACTTTCAGGAAGCTTGTGAAGGAGATCAGAGAGGGGCAGCTCTCTCTGCTAGATACGTAGCACTTATAGGTTGCACTTTGTGGATGTATGATCTGTGTGCATCAGAACGTATGAAGGGTCCTTTTCAAAGTGCAGCTTTTAGCGTAACGCTATTCAGTTAGCACCTGGCACTAAGGGAACTTCCTTAGAAGGGTTGAAGGATCATCTCCTACATGCTGGGCATCCTTATGGATTTCTGACGTGGCCTCAGAAGTTCCTTGGTTGTGGGTGCAGGATGGATGCCATTCTTTCATTGGCAGCCCATCTCCTTGCCTTTAACCCCCTGTATGCCATGTGACTCTGTCTGGCTGTGTGTCCTTGTCCCTGTAGCCTGCAGACACGGTAAGCCTTGCAATGGTGATGCTATACGACCTCCAGGACAGGAAGTTCATCCCCCGGAAGCGACCCAGTTCTGACCAAGCGGAGCGGCTGGCTGACGTGGTGGAGGTGGAGAGGTGGCTGAACAGGTCCGCACCACGCTACCTTATCAATTTCCTGTTTTTGTTTTCCTTTTTGATTCTTGTCGTGCTTCAGAGCAACTAGATAAATTATCGGACCCTGCACTCAGGTCGTAACCTTTACTCTAAACTGTATATGTGTTACGTCTCAAAAGTGGGCATGATGGCATATGTGAAAAGAAGAATTCCACTGTATCTGTACTCATGTTTATGCAAATGGAAATTAAAGCTGCATTTCATTTTTTCCTGTAATTTCATTTTAACATTTCATTTCAATAATTTCATTTCATTTTTTTAAACCTTTAAGTCCAAATGAGCCCAGTGTGCTGTTATTGTTTCTGTTTCCAGTTAAAGGTGATGGTGACGATTGTGTCATTACTGATAAGTCGCCGTCGGCAGGTGGGATGTCAGTTGGGTATGGGGGTATGTTAGCCCAGCCCCTAGTCTCTGCTTCCCTCCTTTCTGTTATCTGTCATAATCTCCCCCCCCCCCAACTCTACCCAAAGTTCCAGGACCAAGCTGGCGGCCTCGCTGGCCCGCAGCCGGATTAGAAGTGGCCTTCTTTCCATCGATGCCATCCTGCCGGAATCTGTGAGGAAGCGCCGAGAGCGTGCCTCTTCCCTGCCCCTGTTTGCCTGGGTCAACAGCCTGAAAACCTGGTGAGCTCCTGACCATCCTGGCCGCCATTGTGATCACTGCGTAATGCCGCCATGTTTGTCCCAGTAAACAAAGCTCATCTACAGGTCACCTTCCATGTACCTTACTGTTGGTACACAACTCATAAACTAACAAAAAAATTTACATGAATCTCTCACCCTAGGCTGCTCTACCTCTGTCTTTAAACCCCAAGAAGATGTCCCATGAATCTGTTCATCTGTCACTAAATTTGCTACACAAGTACCTTGGACAGCGATTTATAAAAGCTGTTTAGCATGACTGCATGCCTCCCAACTCCCAGGCCATTTTCCCAATAACGGCGGCCCTCAATCCTGAATGTGTAGTCAGATTATCCTGCGACTCTGTCCGAATATTCTCTGTGCCTCAGTGGCTGGCTGGCCTTACTGAGGATGGAGGCTTTACCTGCCATCATACCAGGCCAGGCTGAAATGACCGAGACTACAGGATCTGGACAGAAGCCAGAAGAGACAAGCAGTGGTTGATTTCTTGTACATCCCCTGCTTCAGGTTCTTGGCCTGATCTATTGTAGGGATTCTCAGATGAAGTGTTTCTGGTTTTGTCTCATTATTCCTGAAAACATGAGCTTTACTGGTCACCTGCAGGGGGATTCAGATGTGCTCATTGAGGAGCCTTAATATTCAGAGGATCACAACAGACAGTGGCCTCTGAGTTTGTTTTGATGAGGTTACACGGGACCAGGTATAGGCCACGCCCTCCTCATTCACTAATACTATTGTCAAGCTCAGCCTCCTATCAAGCTGTGCAGTTATTTTTTTGATGGTTTCAATCCTAATAAATTTGCTATGCCAGGTAGACATGGGATTATAGTATTATTTTTGCAGTATAACGTTAACCTTTAGAAAGAGTTAAAGAATTGCGATGACAGCTGCGTCCTATTCTGCTGTTCATCCTCTCAGCCTCGAGGATGTCTGCAGTGCTCTGGAGGTGGGGGGCTTTTCTCAGGTGAATGGCCCCAAGCAGCTGCAGGGGGCTGCCTTCTGCCAGGACCCGCACTGCCAGGACCTGCTCGCCTTCCCTTCTCACCTCAGAGGACGCCTCTACGGCTCACCGCTTTTCATCCACCGGAAGCTCCTCATTCAGGTCAGCAACGAACACCGGAACTGAAGGAATAAGTGAACTAAGCAGCTGCATAGGGCCCAGCGGCCACTAGGGGTCACCCTCCAAAGCTGATCAGTCTGTCAGAATGGGAAGGAAGACGACAAATGACACCTAGGCTAGTTATATTTCGCTTAGGGCCCTAAAAAGGGTTGGGGAGACCCCAGAGGGGGCTGTGTTTTCTCCTGGGGTAGGTGAGGATTGAGAGGTGGTCTATAAAATCCATCACAATTAGACAAAAGGCCAGAGGTATCACAAGCATTTCTCTGTTATCTCCCTGGTTACCTGCCCCAATGCCTCATGGGAGCACGAAGATCTAGCTAAGCATGCAATGCATAACGGTGCTGTGCCAAGGCACCCCTAATAGGGATTTCTGATGTTTTCCCATGATTCCAGAATTCTGTTCTAAATAACACCCCAAATGCTGACGTTCATGTTTCATTGGGGCCTGTTGGCCATCAGATATAGGCTGCTTTGTGGTGTCTAAGTTAATCTTAGCAGTGCATTCACACAATCCCACGATTTAATGCTGAGCGCACCCTCAGTACGCCCCCTTCAAAGTGTGAACTGCTGACCTGACTACCGGGGACACGGTGTGGGTAATATTAGCCAGGATTACAGTTTCTCCCACAATCCCCCTCACCGCATAATGCCACATAGAAAAAAAAAAGAAACAAATGGAGATAGTCGACAGAAGATCGAGGAGAGGATAATGCTGTGGTAGTAAGCTGGTACAAATTTCAGCTATTGTGGAAACTACGTAAACCTACTCTTATTTTTGTATTTATGTCTTTAAACGTTTTATTGTATTTACCTGGTTCAACGTGTGAAGCTTACCTGAACGCTGCTTCCTAGGATAAGTGCCGCACTTTGGCCCTTAAATGCATCAGCCCCCTGCTGGCCAAAGGGAGTAACCTGCTGCTGGCTGGCGCCCTGTCAGCCTCGAGCATCGCCCACGCCGCTGCCCTCGCCGCGTCACACTCCGCTCAGGTCTACATCTGCAGGGTCAGCCACATGGGGCCACAGAGAGGGGAGCTCCAGCGCTGCCTGTCTGACATGGGCTGCAAAAGTACGTGGGGGGTCCTTCAGCATGGGGCTGCCCTGCTCATGCCTGTGTATGCCATAATTAATTCATATTTTATCATTTATAGTGTGTATTTATTCTGCTACACTAGCCTATTGTGAAGAAAATCGCCTCTCTGTCTCCGAAACGAACTGATATTCTAGAAACAGTGGATAGTTTTTCTACTACTAGGAGTCTCTCGATGAGCCTCTAATCTCTGCTGTTCTCTGTTGCCATAAAATGTTTTTGATATACTTTAATGTCACTGAGACTGTATATTGGATAAGCAAGTGGATGGAAAGACAATTCAATGTTAACTTTCATTTTATTGTTCACAATTTATTTATAATCTCCAAAGATTTCCTTTAAAGATGGCCTTTCTGACTTTATTTTAAGTACTTTTGTATATCCATCCATCCATCCATCCATCCAATATCCTGTTCGGGGTCCTGGAGCTTATCATATAGCAACGGGTACAAGACAGCAAACAACCCAGGATGGGGCGTTTATATATTCATGTGGAAAAAAAAAGATTTGGATCAGTGTTTCCTGTGTAATTATGTTAATCTATCATAGCGAAGTCAGAGAAAAACGCATTTGGTTTTATGGAAGCGGCATCAATAATGCGTGACGGCACCATCTCCGCTCTCAGTGAAATGGGGGCGTAATTAAGACGATCAGGTGACAATTTTAGGGTTTTAGATGCATCCACCTCCCGGCTGTGCTGCTGATGGGCGGCACATTTCCAGAACGCTCCATAAAGTCACTCTGGGTTTTCACACAGTCGCTTGTGGCTTGGGGGGGATTTGGGCAGCTGGATGACCTTGGACCCCCAGAGTTTTTTTTTTGGTTCCTCTCTTCTGTTTATTTCTTTCTTTCTCTCTCTCTTCCCTGTTTTATGCACCATTCTGTATAAATGACGCAATAATGAGTTGCTACACACTCTTGTCGAGTGCCTTGGAGCTACTCTGTTGTGAAAGGCGCTATATAAAAATGAACTGAATCCCCCGTAGATGTGAGACTTCTCCCGGAGCTCTTCACGGAGCTGGAGCCGAGCGACATGCTGCTGTACAGAGTCCACGTCATCCTGCTAATGCCTCCCTGCTCTGCCTCCGGGGTCAGCAATCCTGTGCAGTTCCTGCTGGCTGAGAGCGGAGGTACCTAAGACCTGCTAGAACTGCCCACGTCTCCAGGTTCATAGGATTTGCCCCCATTGGGTACCCTGAAACCCACTCTGTGCCCCCATTGGATACCCTGAAAATCGCTCTGTGCCTCCATTGGGTATCCTGAAACCCACTCTGTGCCCCCATTGGATACCCTGAAAATCGCTCTGTGCCTCCATTGGGTATCCTGACACTCGCTCTGTGCCTCCATTGGGTGCCTGAAATCCGCTCTGTGCCCCCAGTCACCAGACATCATCACATGTGTCACACAAACATCTGTTCTGGTTTGTGGTGAAGGCAGATCACTTTGATGCGTTGGACGAGTCACATATCAGAACAGAAACTTGTTCCTTGTTCCATTCAGCCACAGTTTATATCTTGCTTTTATTAAATCAGGGTATTTTCCTTTGTTAGCCTGCCTGAGGGGGGGCAGTTGACCTTGGACCCCCAGAAGTTTTTTTCCTTCCCTCTCTACTTGGTTTCTCTCCTCTGTTGTCATCTGACATCCCTTCTTCCCTCTTCCCTGTTGTGAGTCACTGTTGTGAAAGGCGCTATATAAAAATGCGTGTTCCAATGGGCAGCAGCTGCCACCCAAACCAAGCACTGACAACTGTCCTTCATGGCTTTTAGACTTGGACCTTCTACCAGATTTCTCCCACGGTTCACTCTCCTCACAGAAGCTCGCCGACCTGGAGGCCAGACAGATGCAGTACCTCACTCACGCCATGATGTGTAAGTCTCGGAGAGGAGGGGCCATGCTGACCAGCTTGTCCATGCTGACCAATCTTGTAGCCCTAGAATATGTTATTCATAATCATAAGTCAGTGATAGAATCTTCCCAGCACATCAACCCTAACCAACCCACAGAGCTTCCTAGTGATGCTGCATAATCCTCATGGATGACACTGCAGCTCAGAGTCTTGCTTGTGTGAGATTGAGGTCTGTACTCCGTCTCCTAGCAGACGCTTTTATCCAAAGCTGCAGAGAATTTCACTAAAGCGTCAGTAAGTACAGCACATTCACTCTCTCCTGCTGACGTCCACGCTCCTCGCCTGCAGGGGAACGTGCAAAATGGGTGAGCGCGTGGAAATCACCCCCGGAAAACTGCAAGTGCAGTAAAACAACCAAAGACTACCCATAATGCCGTGCACCCTCAGCGGGCCCCTTTGAGTGTGCCGCTCGTGTTATATGATAGGCAGATGCAGCATTTCCAAGGTTTCCCCAGGTGCTCATTAGCCAAGAATCGATGATGACTCTGCCAGCAGTGAGGAGAGCTGGTGAGAGCAGGAGCTCGGGGATGGGGGCAGGCTCCCTGCTGGTGTTTCCTCGCTTTGGCAGCAGACAGTTTCCTCTCTGTCTCCACCCACTCAGGACAGGGGGACTGCAGCCTGCAGTTTTGCATTGACGAGGCTGTCTGACCGCAATGGGGTTTTACAGTACGTCGGGGTAATCATGCACCCCGGGGTCTTCCAACACATGTACGTTCAGCACGTGGTTAATGCGGGTGGTCTTCTCGACCGTTGGACTCTTGTGACAGGAGAGGGTACAACAAAGACTCATAAAAGGACAAAAAAGATGAGATTAAACCTAAAAGTAAACGATCAACAAAATTTAAAGAGCATTGGATTTATATTCAATAATATCTGTTATCTTGATGTTGTGCCGTTATAAATCTTTCAGCAGTAAACCATTTACCATCAATAATAGAGGCAGGCCGGCAACAGCTGCAGGTAAAACCAGGCACTGCCTTTCACGGACAGTCAGGCAGGAGGCTCTGGAAGGCGCCCTCTGGTGGCCAAAGTGGGGGGAGGACGGGATCACATAATCATTTGAGAAGTGCAGTGGACGGTCACGTGATCGTGTGGGTTTAGAACTCCCCAGTCCGATGTGTCTGTCTTATTGTGAGTTTTTCTGTGCGTTTTACCCAGTCCTCCACCAGTGAGGTAACCTTCAGCTCCCGGGAAGGGTGTGGTTTCTGCTCATGTGACATTAGTGTTAACGCAGAGAAAGATGGTCTTAATTAATGATTTAAGAAAGCAACCACGAAGTTACGCACTATTTAAGTCAGGGTGAGTCATATTACAGATCAATAAACATCTTAATCTTAATTAGAATAGTAATGCAACAGCATGTAATCCTGGCCTGATCATGAGCAGGCTAGATGGCTGTCAAGGGGGTTTCCAGGCCGAGCGGCGCAACACGCTTCTCATGGCACATTCACCATCGTAATGCATGTGACTCCAAGCGACCGGCGTGTGGGATCGCCAAGGTCAGCCACCAGAAGGCCGGTCCGGCGGCTAAAGCGGACGGCTGCTTCCTGCCGGGTCGGCATCCCTGGAACGAGGTGCGTCACCTCCCCATTGCGGCGGCCGGGGGCTAATGGAGCTCCTCTGTGCTCGGCCCTGCCCCTGCCTCAGACATGGCACGCCTTGGCCTAGTTTGGGCTTTATTAATACCCGCGGGCAGAGCGCAGATCGATGCTGCGGCGAGGTCGGGGGGTGGGTTAGCTGGTGGGTGTATTCACACCCCCCCCACCATGTTTCCAGCGATGCCAACGAAGCGTGATGCTCCTGAACCTGGCACTTTTTATCATGAAGCCTGGGAAATCACTCAGACATCTGCATTAATCATAACTACACATAAACCGCAGATAAGGTTATAAATAACGGTGCTTCCTTCTGAATATTACATTTTTGGGTGTTTAGTGTCCTAACAGTCAGAGAGGAAAATATGATTTTAATGACTTGGTGAACATTAGTGAAGCCAAAGAATGTTTTTCAATTGGGGTCTTGAGGCCTGTAAGATTGATTATCTTTGTTTTAGCGCAGCATTAGCATTCCATTAGCATAAGCAGGTCGTGGTAGCATCTACTGCGACGGCACAGGTGGGCCAAGCTGGTCCTGGGCCCAACCAGATAGAACACAGATCCACCCATTCATCATTCATAGCGAGTGATACAGTGTGATAAAATGTCTGACAGGCATGTGTGCGTGGTTAGATCAGTCGGAGGAAATGTAGTTGGAAAGTATATGCGATGTGATTTTGTCGGCTAGTGAATTATTATGGGACTGGCCCACCTGATTTTCTGCTAGCTGTGATTTCTGGCTCCGCTATTGCGTGTCCAGCTAAGATGGTGTGGCTCCCCATGCTAACACAAATAGCATTTCAGCATTAACATACCATTACCATAAGCAAGACAAGTTAGCGTCCGACTTGGACAGTAAGGCTCCCAGTGCTGATGCGGAAAGCACTTTAGCATGAGCATACCATGACCTTAAGCAGAACAAGGTAGCATCCATCTGGGGTAGTGTGGCACACAGTGCTAACATGAATAGCATTGTAGCATCAGTGTACCATTAAACATTGGGACATAGCGTCCAGCCAGTACAGTATGGCTCCCAATGCAAACAGCGTTTTAGTCTCTGAGTGCAGGTAACCATATAGTCATCATCATCTGAAGGAGCATTTGTCCAGTTGCAATCTAGTTTTTAGTATAAGTGATGCTGGTGGTAGTCATTCCACATTATTGTGTCATTACAATTAGAATGGGAATGAAACCACTATAATCAAAATGATTATGTAAAAGTGGAAAAGGGAGCCAAGAGTTACTGCGTTTGCACTGTGTTTATTTATTCACTGTCACCCGATCTGATACTGTATGACTTGTACAGATTCTGCCAGATTGTGCATGAGTGTGTTTCATTTAAATCCCCATAGCAGCAATAGCAGGTTATAATTGTGTCGTCCTTCTGTATTACGCTGTGCTCGATAGGCAGAATAAACTTTATGTCTTCCCTCACACGAGGGACTAATAAGTACATGAAAATCCATTGGTTGGATTTTTTGTCTTTTACTACCTTTTTGCTGACACTGACGTCGATTCAAGAGGAGGTTTTGCAGCTTTTTTCTACAAATATGCTACTGGAAACGGATCACGGCAGCTCATGCTTGGGATGCATTAATAAAACGTGAAGCACACATTCTTACTTGTCTGTACTGGTATTCTCCAAGATGGCTGATGGCTCTTTCAAAAGTACGGTACCGGTGCTCTGTGAAGCCAGGCGGGTTCAGTGCAGTGGAGTAGGAATCCTGATACCAGATGGTGCTGGTGTGTCCCCGCTGTGCTGGGGACGCCGACCCTGTTCCTACAGGCGGGCCCCTGCCTCTCGCGGCTACACTCCAAATGTCAGACGTACACGAGTTTTCAGCGTGACTTACGGCTAGCTGTCTGCCCCTGCAGTTCCCAAGGTGCGGGAGGTGGTGTACTGCACATGCTCCGTGCGGAGGGAGGAGAATGAGGACGTGGTGGAGAAGGCCCTGCAGCTGGGGGGAGGAGCCAGACACCGGCCATTCAGGTGAGCAGTGACCAGTCCTTCCTCCACGCCCTTCATCCACAGGTGACCCACGGCAGGAAGTCAACGAGTGGATTATTGGAAAGCTGAAGAACTTCTAGGGGAAGTTTTCTAGGGTTACACTTTTATTAAAAAATGATCAGAACCACCTAATCGACAAAAGTGAATTAGCGGTAAACGAGAAGTAGAACGGGGGTGTATAAAGTGGACAGAAGAAAGACCTTCATGGAGAATTCTGTTACCATTCTACTAAAATGAGAATCTGAGAATGGATTTGATTTCCTGTAGGGCTGTTAGGTGACTGGAGAGAGTCTGTGCAGCTGAGGTTGTGAGGTCAGGCCGGCGGTAATCTCTCCCTGAGTTTGGATGTAGCTTGGAGCTGACACCATGAATATGCCGGCCTGTTCACAGTATAAGCCTCATTGTCTAATTATGATTTTTTGCTTGAATCAGATTTGCCTATCTTGACGGTTCACATTTAATCACAAGTGACCTGTATCTAACGCAACATGTCCTCTGCATGCACACGTTCATATGTTTTTGCACGAATCATCTGCATCACCAACAACAAAAAACATATTTTGTAGGATAATCAATTGTTTGGAACATTTTTGTAGGTTGTTTCTAGTTTGGCTAGAACTGACCCATTTCCCCAACAGTAAATCACCAACATTCCATCCTTCCACCGACTGTGGTCACAGCTGTAGCCCTCTTCCATTTTTGTTTTGCTGCACAGCTGTTGCTGCCTGATGACAACAGTGTTCAGGTTATGCATATAGGCAAACATATGAATTTCAATCTGACTGTTCATTCATGTTTGTGTGGCCACAAATTGGAAATGCATCCAGTTTAGGTCCACATATGAAAGTGAATCAAATCTGATTCACTTGAACAGATCAGATTTATGTGTCCGCACAGCGATGAACAAATCAGATCGAAATCACATTCAGGTGAAAAATCGGATTTCCCCGGTGCCAATCGCCCCGATAGAGTCCCCAGCGCTGATAGCATCGATAGTCTCCAGCACCAATTACTAGGTGGGACTGGTTGAGAAAGGGAGTGGTGAGCAGCTGCACTCAGTCCTCAGAGGCAGCTTGGAACAGATAGCGGAGTGGGGCTGCCTCTGCACCGATCGCGGAGTGGGGCCGCCTCTGCGCCGATGGCGGCGTGGGGCCGCCTCTGAGCTGACGGCAGTGTGAGGCCGGCTCTAGGTCAATCGCGGCGTGGGGCCGCCTCTACGTCGATCGCGGCGTGGGGCCGCCTCTGGGTCGATCGCGGCGTGGGGCCGCCTCTACGTCGATCGCGGCGTGGGGCCGCCTCTGGGTCAATCGCGGAGTGGGGCCACCTCTGGGTCGATCGCGGAGTGGGGCCACCTCTGCGCCAATGGCGGCGTGGGGCCGCCTCTGCACTGATTGCGGAGTGAGGCCGCCTCTGCGCCGATCACGGCGTGGGGCTGCCTCTGAGCTGATGGCAGTGTGGGGCTGGCTCTGGGTCAATCGCTACGTGGGGCTGCCTCTGGGTCGATCTCAGCGTGGGGCTGCCTCTGAGCTAATGGCAGTGTGGGGCCGGCTCTGGGTCAATCGTGGCGTGGGGCCGTCTCTACGTCGATCGTGGCGTGGGGCTGCCTCTATGTCGATTGCGGCGTGGGGCCGCCTCCGGGTCGATCGCGGCATTGATCGCAGCGTTGGGCCGCCTCCGGGTCGATCGCGCCATCGATCGCGGCGTGGGGCCACCTCTGGGTTGATCGCAGCGTGGGGCTGCCTCTACATCGATCGCGGCGTGGGACCGCCCCCAGTTCGATCGCGGCGTGGGGCCGCCTCTACGTCGATCGCGGCGTTGGGCCACCTCTGGGTCGATCGCAGCGTGGGGCTGCCTCTACATTGATCGCGGCGTGGGGCCGCCTCTACGTCGATCGCGGCGTGGGGCCGCCTCCGGGTCGATCGCGGCGTTGGGCCGCCTCCGGGTCAATTGCGGCGTGGGGCCGCCTCTACATCGATCACAGCGTTGGGCTGCCTTTCTGTGGAGCTGCTCCTATTCCTCTCTCTACCTCCTCACACCTTCCACCCCCATCATTCCCACCCCCATTAAGCTTTTTGCAGTTCTTGCTACTTTGCTCCCTTCACAGTGACCAGAGTTTCTGTCCATGTATCTTCAGTGCATCCCATGAATGATCTCAAAATATGTCCCTAAGTGGTCCAGACTGACCTAGTAATGTTTCCCTGACAGGGTGAAGCCCCCGGCACTGTCTTCCATCAGCATGTCCCCAGGGGGGGGCGTTGACGACCCCTTCTTCAGGACAAGTGCCTCCGAGGACAGTAATGGCTGCTTTGTAGCCTGGCTGACCATGGAGGTGAGCATACTGATGTGCCCAATGCTACTACTTCCCTGCTTATTGAGACGATACTAGACAGTGTGCACATTTTACTTAATTTACTGAACTTACGATAAGTGTGTCTTCATGCTGCTGGCCTTCGTCACTGTCGTCAGCAGAAAAAGGACCTCCAGCGCCTTCAGACACAGAGCACTGATTTGGGCAATGACGCAAAACCTGTACTTAGGTTCAGAAGCTTTACATGCAAGGATATACAGAGGGGCGGGGCCACAGGAGCACTGGTCTCACGTGGAAGCTGATTGGTCCCTGGAGTGCCTTTCCACTGTCAATCACCATTTAAAGACATATCATTGGCTAATGATAAGGTTGGCTTCTCTGTATGAATTATGGTCCTACCTTAAAAAAATCCTAGAACCACCCCCGAACATGGGCCGTGTGTGTGTCTTTTTGTTTTTCTGTAAGACTCCTGTGGAAACTTAAAAGTCTTTGAAGGACCTCCCGTGTTTTTAATCTTCAGCAGCCTCTTTTCCTTCAAAGCAAAGATCCATGGGGATCCAAGCACTAATTCCGCTCACATCTTAAATGTTAGTCCCTGTTGCTCCCATGCCTTACTGGAAATTGTGGCCCCCCCGGCCCCCTTCGGCAGGGAGCTGCACCACTGACAGGCAGCAGTGGACAAGTGACATCGCCGCATGGACGGGTCCGATCGTCACAAGCTGGCCCCCCGTCCACCATTGGCAAGTCGGCATTATTCGATCCGGCATAGACACGGGATGCCAGTGTCCTTGAGCAGGCCGGATGCCGGGACGGCTTAGTCCTGCCGTCCGGGGACCTGGAGCGTGTAATTGCAAAGGAGATGGGACACTCGTACCATCTATCTTCATCTACTGTCAAGTGCCTAAATCCTCATAAATGCAAATGGAATATTGTAATCAGTAATATGGGGAGTCTCTGGGTTAGGCTGATGTTTCCGTAGTGACAGAGCAGGCCTCTCGTGGACACCTTTGTGCCTCTCACCTGATTGGCTAATCATCTTATAATGAAGTCATCAGTAATATAAGGAACCTTTGGGTTGGGCTGTTGTTTCCGTAGTGACAGAGCAGGCCTCTCGTGGACACCTTTGTGCCTCTCACCTGACTGGCTAATCATTTTATAATGAAGTCATCAGTAATCTGAGACTTTTGGTTGGCTTGGTATAAGCTATACTAATATAAGCTAAAACTATCTGAGGTTTATAAATAAAGGTCCATAAACAAAAATAAAAACTGTATAAAAGAGGCTTTAAAGAACACCACAATTCCATTAGCTGCCAGCTTTGCTGCGTTCTGATTTGTTACTGTGACTCGGTCTGTGACATACTGGGAGGGTGAGCCAGCGTTGCCACGTCAATGTGGTACCAAGAGGCTGTGTGACAGTTAACGCTATTCTCTGCTGCAGTGTCGCCGGGCAACTCGTTTCTGTGGAAACCGTCATGGAACTCCGACAGACCGATCCCTGGTTATCTACCTGGTTCACAGCCATTCAACTCTGTAGCTGTGGATTCTGGGTGCAGGCATGCTGGGCAGTGCCGCTCAGCACACCTGGCACAGAACAGGTAGATGAGAAGGTCAGAGAAGGTCAAGACCCTGCTTAAGGTCTGGCCAGCAGATGGAGTCAGGCAATCTGATTGGCTCCCTGTCAAACAAACACACAACACAGCTCTGCTCTGGTGGGAACTGGCCAGGTCTTTGATGTCTATGTCTATGTATTTAACAGGCTTCTCGGTGCAGGCAATGTGGACTGCAACCGTCCACACTTTCTCTGATGACCTCCCCACTGTGCTTGCAGAGAAGGCCTGTTATATCATAATATTAATCTTTTATGTTTTAGCTTTCATGCACTTTACGGCTTGGATTTTGCATCCGTGTGCACGTGCATTACTTCAGGCGGCTCTATATATCTTACCACATGGCATTTTATGGCAGGACATTTATCTGCGGAGTGCAGCTGGGACTCAGCTCAGAGGGTAAGGCGGGTGAGGGCACGCTGTCACGGCGGCGCAGCGCAGAGGCAGCCACATCTTAACAAATGTGCCTAATTATCACGATCGCGTGCTTCTTGTCATTCCATGGATGAAGCATAAGTGATCATAGTAATTTAAGAGATCCTTCCTCTTTCTTTGATTTTTTTTCCCTTTCAGAAAAACACCATTTACGGGGAAGATGGTGGTGCAGGAGGTAGTGCTATCATTCGGCAACCGGAGGGTTGCAGGTTCAAGCTCTGGTTCCTCCTGACCCCATCAAAGTGTCCTTGAGCAGGACACTGAACCCCAAATTGCTCCCGTTGTGCAGGTGTGTGGATGGATGAATGTGAGGCATGTATCGTAAAGCGCTTTGAGTGCTCTGAAGGAGTAGAAAAGTGCTATATAAATGCAGTCCATTTACCATTTGAAGAATGAATTAAATCACAGGAAGTAAAGGTGCTTGTGGCATGGTTTTGGGTCGGCCTCATGCCAATGGACAAACCAAGGGATCCTTATGCAGACTTCCGGGCCTTCATCGCCCGGCCCACTGTGACAGTTTGGGGGCAGAGTCCCGGCTGCTGATTCGGTGGCCCCTGTGGTCACATGACCAAAGGCTCATTGTCCGTTCTCAGTGACAGCAAACCGGAAACCAATAATTAAAACTTAAAATGAAGTAAATCAGCCTTTACTGTAGTTACTCAATCGCTGAGTAATTGCAGAGTTATTGTTAATACACTGTCACAAGACACACTCTATGTTTGAGAACCTAAATAAATAGCATCATCTTATGAGAAATTACAGCATTCACTTGACTTAACCCATTTTGAATCTGTTTGGTCATAAGCGCTTATTAATTAGGACTTGGCTGCACATTTATCAGAACTTCAGTGCACATTGTGGGCATCTAGGAGTATCACTCATACAAGATTAATCCTCCTCCTGCTGTGATTCTCTGCTCAGAATATACATATATATCACACTGGCATCAAGTTCAGCCCGAGTGCCAAAGATTTCTCATCTCTCCTTTTCAATAAGATGGTTCAATTTATAGTGGCGTGTCTGAATGACGGATCTCAGGATCTCCGCCATGGGTTGTCCGTTACACTCCCTCAAAATGGAATACCATTTTGAAAAAGAAAAAAAACTAAATGGGCAGGAGAAAATCTTGGCAATCTAAGTTCCCACAATGAAATGTCACAAATGAAATGTCACAAATGAAATATTTGGCCATTACATCAGCTGCTCGGATGCCTGGCTGCTTGGCATCTTAGCGCCATCTGCTGCGATAAAGTTGATTTAAGGTGACTGGGTACCTCCACCCCCCCAGGTCCCGCTGTCATTGGTATGGGGCCATCATGGGATTGTAGGGGAGTGGGGGGGCAGTGAGACCTCTCCATCTGAGGATTAGACTTTGAGATCTTCCCGTCATGTAAAGGTCAAATCTCTGCCATGTCTTCAATGCAGAGATTGGGTAGACAGATAAGGGAAAGCAACGGGAGGATCGCCTTCTGTGCCTCGTTGATTATCGTCTCATACTCGGTGCAGGTCATCCTGTGGCCACCAATGACCTAAACTCACTCGTTATCATATTACGGTATGGGAACCAAAACTCAATCACTCACTCGTGTTCTCCAAAAAAAGAACTTTAGCTACATTTCCCGAGTCGGCAGAAATGGCTGCCACTCACAAACGTATCTCATCTACAGATCTCGTTTTCTTTTCAATTGCCACAGCCGAGGACTAGAGAATCTGCTGATCACACTGGCTTGGAGGCCTCAGCTTTCCACACTAGTCTTTGGTGTCCCTGGGCATGTAGAACAGGAGTTCACTTACTGACCTTCTGAGTGCGTCTGCTGTTTCCTGAGCAGGCGTCTTGCAGCTTTTTATTCGACATGTGGCAGGTTGGGGCTGTTTAAGGTCAACTTGAGGCCGGGCCGCTCTTATCCATCATAACTGCTAAAAAGGAGCCACATGCATTGGGTTGGGCTCACTCAAACACGGCGTCCGTGCAAAGCTCAGACAGGGGCTGCTCAATAATTCATGTTTCTGCCTGTCAGCATTACCATCAGTAGGGCGACCTCAGGAACTCCACCTCCAGCACTGTTCACCTGCCCGTCTTAATCCATCAGAGAAGCTGGGGAAAATGTTAAAACGACCACAGCGGCCCATAGAAGGTCCCCTTCCTGTCCCGCTGGATGGAGAGCTTCTTCTATATGGGCGTCAGGCGACACAGATAGAACTGAGTGTATAAACCATGCTCTTTGATTCTTGACCTTCATGAACGTGTCACCTGGTCCAACCTCTCTTTGTGACGGCCTGCAGCACTGGTCTGAGATTCTACTCGCCAGTCCAGACGGCCCACAGAAAGCTGGAGTAAAAAGATGGACATGACTGTTGGAACCATTTCATTGTCTTCTTGTTGCTTCGACAGCTGGATCCAGAGGAGGAGGTGCAGAAAGTTCTGGAACGAGCAGTTGCTAAGGGCCTACTTGCCGGCAATGGTGTGGGTGTGGAGGCCAGTCGGCCACCCAAGAAAACGAAGCGGAGACGGATGGGGAGTGTTACACTGGGCGCTCGCCCCGCCGCCCGGCCTGGGGCCTCCTCCACGAGACAGGTTCACTCTCAGGAGGTCCCAGAGGCTGGATCCCAACCTGGGGGCAGCCATAAAGGCTACGTCAGCAAGCACTCATCACGGAGGAAAGTGGGAAAGCGAAAGACAGCAAAACGAGCCCCCAAGGCTAAGGCTGGGAAACTTGATCAATCGCCTTTCCTTCGCTGGCCCCGCCCCAATACTGTCAGTCAATAACAAGCCCCTCCCCCTCACGCTATCATTGGCAGAGGGAGTCCATCTCCCTTTCCCTAGCCACAAGTTCCAGTTACATTACAGCCACACTGCATTATTCTGAATAGTGACTGCAGTGGGTCCTCATGTACCATGATTGTAGAGGATTTCAAATTCAAACACATACTGTATTTGGTGCAGAGCTTGATTAAAATGATATAATGCTTGATTAGAAAGCCCTCAGATAAAATTTTCTGATTTTATTACATTAAAACAGCCACATATTCATGTTCAGTTCTGTCTCTATATGATACTAAAAAGTAATTTTTAAAGCTTTTAAAAGCAGACATTAAAATCCAGCTCTAGGGTAAACTTTCACTTAAATATAGTTCATGAATAATTCAGCCATTGCTCTGTGTGGCTGAGCGTCAGAGTGACACGACAGGAGGAAAAAAAAAAAATCAGCATTTTGGGGAACCTATTATGGCTCAACTTGGAGGTTATAAAACATAAAAGTTTCATAGGTAGAAAGGTCATCAGGGGACACGCCAGTGTCCCGTAAGGTGAAGAGGATGGAGAGAAAAAAGTCAGAAATACCTGCCAAGACTTTGGTTTGGAGAGTGCAGAGTCTGACGATTATAACTAGATGATTTTTATAGAATCTCAAATACAAAGCAGGTATAGATCCATGGGTTCCAGGGACACAGAAATATATCCGAGCCTTAAATGGCTTCAAAAATTTGCTGAATTTGCAAAAAAAATGCTAAATAGTCCCAACACCAATATTTGGAAATTTCAGCATTTTTTCCCTCTTGTTGTATCGAAGTGATTATTATAAAAATTTTAGTTTAGATTATTATATAAATTTTTAGTTTGGAGAAAACAAGACCCTGCTCTTATTACAAACTAATATCAAATGGTTTTAAAGTTTAACCACGCAGAAGGCGTGTAGTAACATATCTAAAATATTTACTGTGCTTAATCTCAAAATGATGTGTAATGAAACCCACTCAAAATCTATAGGATGGGGGTCTATAACCTGCGATAAATGGTTTCATTAATTTCAGTCGCTTAAATAGTTTTTCGGAAGAATTTACGATGGTCCGTCTTATAACCTTCCTTACGATCAATTTGCCTTTCCTCAGCAAACTGGTGTATTCATAAATCTGCCTTATCATCGCAGAGATTGTGTGACCACGTTCAGGGAACTGGATGGCCTGTAAATGAACACGGTGTAGGGTTGTTGGGTTCAGCCGGAGGACAGCGGAAGGCCGAGACTGCAAGCTGCCAGCCCCTCGCCAAGCGCACGGCTAAAGCGGCATTAGCTAGCTTAGCGCAAAGCCTTATGGTCCGTTTATGTGCGGAAATGTGCAGACACCTGCCTACACTCCACCACAGCGTACCACAAGAAGAAACCATCCATTGTATAGCTCATGGTTCTACGCTGATGCTTCATTCAGTGACCGCAAAACAAAGCTCGCGGACGTCGCGAAGTTCACTGCGCAGTGTGCCTCAGGAAAGACGACATGGAGCCGGGCTGGAGACAGAGTCAGATTTTAATATGCAGGTTATTCTCACGACAGATTACATGAATACGGTGTAAAACCTGTAACACCAGAAGCTTTTTTCCGAAGTGTGTTTAAAGGTGAGTTTGGTCTCCTCAGCATTGTTAGTTAGCTGCGTTAGACATTCGTGATGGGACACATCTTGGTGTCTCGGCGTCCTCTGGGCTGGAATAAGCTGACGCAAAGTGTGGTGAGTGCAACATTTCACACGTCTAAAATCTAACGTCATCCACAAACTTATTTTCTGCAATTCACCTTCAGTTAATGTCGTCCCGCCGCCCTGCAGGGTGTCCTGCTAGACCACACTTCCTTGTTAGTCTGAAAACATGTACAAACATCACTATGACCATGCAACCTTGGCCGCAATTAATTCCTTACTTGATGTGACCATGAAAAGATCCCTTTCGAAGGCTACAGTAAATGGGAGCGGCTGAAAGCAGTGTTTGTTCACAAAAATCACAACACAACGTGGAGTTTAAGTGAACTGGACACTAAATCCAGATTTCAGGTTTAGACTGATTTTCTACTCCTTAAATAAGGGAAGACTCCTGACAACTCCATTACACACTCACGCCGGCCTGACTGAAGCACACCCCCGTACACACTAGGCCTGGGAGGTATTACAGTAATACGCTATACTGCTGAATTCTAGGTACCTTGCAGCATTTTTGTTCTGTGAAATTTATCTTGGGGAATAATGCCCCCCATTGAATTCACCAAGATGTCAAAATACCAGGGTAGCATTTCTTTTGAAAATACCGCCAAAGCACCATATACCACGGTATAATGTCTGGACAGAATGACGGTATGAAAAATTACATACCTCCCAAGCCTATTACACACCCTAATGCCCTCATCATTGGTGTGAACATCCTTCTATCTGTATTTTGGTGCAGAGAAGATAACGTTTTACAGTATAAAGACCGGCGTACTTCTGCCGGTCCAAAACGACACATACCGTGGTGCGTTCTGGACGTGGTGGTCCTCATGCCATTTGACCTCTGCCCTGTTACTGGGAATACTGGGATTTTTCCAATCTGCTGAAGGAGTTGTGCTATTAGCTATGGAAACATGGCATGGCTCATCAGTGTCGACTGACTATTCTGAGTGAGACTAAAGTGTACGACAAAACGGGACTAGCTGCCCAACAAAATAAAACCATTATACTCCAATATAAAAAAGAATAAATAAAATAAAAGTATCTGTTAAGTACATATTATCCTTAAGTTGTCCCAGGACATGCAAGGCAAAGTGTCTGCTTTTAAAACTGCTAGATCAATACAATGCATAGATAATGCTTGGTAACATCTAATTTTACAACAACGAATCGGCCTAAAGACATTAAAATAAAATAATTAGCATCAGTTTTTTTCCCCCTTTCATTTTTGACTATCTACACCACATACTTTAGACTTTACACTTTGGCCATAAGAGACAATGTCTTTCGATAACAGAAAAAAATAATAATAAAAAATAAAGAATTAAAAAAAATAGCGTATAAAGGGATAAATATATGCAAAATGTTATATATAGATATGTACACAAGTGAATGACTCACATCACTTCTGCGTTTTTCACCCCCCCTCCCGTGTACAGAAGGCTTCATGGCTGGTTCAACGCAAATGGGGTGGGGCGGGGGGAGTTTGGGCATGTGCAGGCGACAGACATGGGGGAATAATAGCCAACATTCGACTCCTTTCTTCTTCCCCATTTTGTTTTCAGACAGACTTCCCACCCACAGCGCCAAAGCCCCTGCACTGATGCCATACCTGAAAGATCTGATCAAGAACACCGCCACCTCCCCCCCCCCCCAAAGAAAAGTGGTATGGACCACAGCCGCCCAATATGTCAGCAGCAAGGCTCACTGACATCAGGTGTGCAAAGAAATCAAGAAAAGAAAACTGAAACGTGTACATAATACAAACTTAAATATGTATGAAACATTCATTCATCTGTCCAGTGACCCATCTGGGTGTTGCTCATCTCCCAGAACCATGGCTGCGTTCTTCCCCTAGTGGCGTGTGATAGGGGTTCCGGCGCCCCCTGCTGTTCCCATGGTGTCTCTGCAGGTCACTCCAGTGCAGGGCCATTGTTTGTGCTGTTGCCAGACCGGGACCAGAGCGAATCCACGGTTGACCGCTGTCCACACTATTGCAGACCTTTCCGTCTTTCACATGCACATTTTTTTGGCAGATATTGGTAATATTCATGAGGACCAAACCATCTGGGTCAATGGAGAGGGGGAGACAGAGCCAAAGACGCAGAGGGAAAACGGCAAGCTGGAATATTGCTGTTTCCATAGCGACAGAAGAGGGGTCAAGAGATTCAGGAACGGTTGGGTCTCCGTGAAGACAGGGACTCCTTTTAGACCAACAGCAATATGGCACAGAAGACCATTACGTGGGAGAGGGATTCGGAAAAATCCAGAACATTGATCCAGGGCTGGCCCGGGAGATGCCGTGCGGCGCTGGGGTGTCCGTAAAGCTGCAGATGTAATCACACGTCGAGTGCAGCTGACTCGCATGGGCTGCATAGCGAAGGCGTGGTCACGTGACACTGGCATGCTCCGGGGGGGACGCAGGGCGGGG
Organism: Mormyrus proboscirostris; assembly: GCA_026779585.1. NCBI lineage: Eukaryota > Metazoa > Chordata > Actinopteri > Osteoglossiformes > Mormyridae > Mormyrus > Mormyrus proboscirostris. The sequence continues at coordinate 1,515,491 of JAODKF010000055.1, read as the reverse complement.
GGGAGACACGGTGGCATGAGTTGCTGGTTCTGCATTTCGCCTTCCACAGGTCGCTTCTTCAGATGCTTGTTGCCGTTAGTTTTTTTTGTTTTTTTCTGCACTTTTTACTTATTCATCTTGCACTTTAGTGTAATGCACTGCAGGTATTTACATTATTATTGTATTAATTATTATTATTATTATTATTATTATTATTATCGTCGTGCTGATTATCGCTGATTTCGCCGCTACTGCGGCAGCTCCTGGATGGGCCTCTTCTGTTTCAGAGTGTCAATGAGTGACAGCACCCCCCTCTTCACGCTTGTGGACACACGCCGTGTCACCGAGTCTGCAGGGGGTGACGCTGAGCAGGCCTTCTGCGAAGGAGGCCGGGCCACCAAACACTTGTGGTACCGCAGCTGAGGGCAAAAAAGGACCGGGGGGTGGGCGACACCGTCAGAAGCTTTTTGGCTGCCTCGTCGCCTGATTGGCTGAACCTGATCACACGTTTCCGAGGTGGAACCAATAGGGACACCACAGTAATGAGATGTGTGAGGGTTCTGTTGTCTAGACCTTTACCGCTGTGATTCCCTCACTCTAAACGGGAACATGCCGGAGCGTCCCTTACCATGCACGCCGCCTGCACCGCCTCCGACACGTTCCCCGCGTTGGGGTCACACCAGAACACGTGGCACTCGAAATGCTGGTTCCCCGAGTCCATGATGAAGGCAAAGGTATGCACGTCATGGCCCACGCCCATGAAGGAGAGGAACCGTACACGGCACTCCACAAGCACCTCCTCTTCTTCTTCCTGATTGGGTGGCAGGGATGCATGGAACATCAGCGCCAAGATGACGCTTAACGCAGGGGGGCGTGTTAAATTAACCTTTTCTCAGGCATTACTGTCCGCACCCATAATCCCTGCAGTCAGCAGATTTTTCATCTAAATAATTTTTTTCCTGAAATTAATAGCTTTACTTTTTCTAGCATTAAACAGTACATTTTACTTAATCTTCTTAATCTTAAACTTCAATATTTTCCAAGAATACATGTGAGAAAGTATCCTGCACATGCGGGGAGTTCCTTTGCCAGCTAATTAACAGATAACGGCCTAAGACCCATTAGAAGAGATCCAAGCTGGACTGCAGGTAGTGAAGAACAGTGAAGGGTACGATTAACGTTTTGGGTTAAATCACGCAGTCTGCACTGCATGTGAGAGACACGCCGGGTCTGGGGAGGGGGGGCACTTGCCTTCTCTTTGATGACGGTGACAGTAGCGTCGGCCACGTTCAGCATGACCGGCGTCCAGTCGTCTTTTACAGAGGAGCCCAGGAGTCCGTCTATGGCCCCATTGAGGATGTCCATCCCTGTAGATGGGATTTCAGCATCAGTTAATCGGACTTGACTCAGACATCAGGGGGCAGTACAGCTCAGATGTGGGATACAGATCTACTTTTCATCTCGGGCGGTGTACCACAGATTTCGGGGGGGGTGCCCAAAAAGTAATATGAACAAAAGGCACAGTCCTCTGTGACAGACACATAATTTATTAATCCTGCTTCTCTTTGTACAGACAAAACAGATGGAGAAACATTTGTGGCACGACATGGGCGGGGCTTGGCATGGGCGGGGCTTACCGATGGGCCTGGCCACAGACAGCATGCCCAGGTAGAGCACGTGGAACTTCTGCACCAGCTCTGTCTTTGGGGTGGGAAACTCTGCTGAAGAGACATGCACCAAAGCTGTGTGTTACTAACACTCACCTCCCCCCAAGGGCTGACCGTGGCAATGCCTGCAAAAAAATGATTCTTAAGAGAGACAAGTGGTCCGAGGGCTTGATCAATTAACACACGACCATGGGAATGGAGCTCTATGCCGTCGGGGGATAAGAGAACAAAGATTCCTTCAATCTAACAGACATGCCCCCCCACCCTCCCCCAGCTAAGGGTGAGACCACGGGAGGCGGAGACTACCAATTCCCCCTCCCTAAACAGGGCCTGTCAGGTAGTACTAGGGGGTGATCAGAGAGCTACAATCACGCTTGGCTCCAAATCTAACACGAGTGACCAGCAGGGATGCGCAGATTCAAGGCCACACCTGGCTCATGAGCCCCAGGGTCTACTTCTCTTTACTCCCGGGCCAGGAGCAGCCCGTCAGCTGCCCAGGAAGCATCAAAGGACCCCGTCAGCTGCCCAGGAAGCATCAAAGGACCTGCACGTACGATTCTACCCAAACACCGAGTCTCTACATCAAGATTCGTGTGGATGAGGAATACGCTTTCAGACAGGGGACCAGCTGTTTCACTCTTGTAACTGCTTGCTTTATGTTACTCCAGAGAGACCTAGTTGTAGCAGACAATGAAAAGCGTCGTTCTTCATGCCGTAAATGACATCATTAGTGGGTCTGCTGCAGGATGCATATGGGCTGCATCTTCACTGGTACTTTACCAGCATTGAATTAATGTGCACTTTATTAAACACACTGCAACCCAAATCGAAAAAATTAACAATAATAACAATACATTAGAGCAGGGGTCTCCAACTCCGGTCCTGGAGAGCTACTTCCAGTAGGTTTTCTATCCTACTTGTCTTCTGATGAGCCACACCTGTTTTTGGGTAAATACCAGGAGCAGGTGTGGCTCATCAGAAGCCAGGGAGGATAGAAAACCTACTGGATAGTAGCTCTCCAGGACCGGAGTTGG
>JAODKF010000055.1:1491804-1503164 GCA_026779585.1 Mormyrus proboscirostris | reverse complement strand
TCCACGAGGACCCAAAAGATCATGCAAAGATTATATACAGATATTGCCCCCCCCCCTCCCCGATGGCGTTTAGATTCAAACAAAACCAAACAAGAGACTGTAGTAGCAATTTAGCACCACATTTTACAAGAACAATTGTGTGAAACCTTACTTAGTGATTAATGGAATGCCATTCGGAGAAGCGTGACCAGACCACGGTTTCACCATTTTGTGCACATTTTCAGGAGGTTTAATATATCGAACATCAAGATGCTAACTGGGCCAAAAATACGGGTGAAACCAAGTGTGACAGGTCTGTCTTTGTACGAGAACACAAAAAGCTTTAGAAAAACAAAGGATTTGGGCACCACGTATTAGAAAGAGTACCAGCTCTCGTAATTTCATGTGAAATACAAATATTAGTGCGTACAAACTGAAAAGATCCACAAACATTGAAAGATGCTGAACATTGAAAGAAATTCACCCCCCCCAAAAAAAAAAAAAATGAAAACATGCTAAATAAAAAATAAATAAATAAATAAATAAAAACCATGAACATCTAACTCATCTGCGCACTTTAAGTCACTCAGTGCGACACCAGGCCGACTTTCAGCCATCGGAAGGTCACCGAGCATCTGTTGTGCTGGTGTTTGTGGCTCTGCTGGACACGTGGAGCTCACTGTTTAGCTGGTGTTTTCCAGCACAAATTTTCACAAGTGACAGGAGCTGACTGTTCACCAGCCTTTCTTGGATGTAGCTTTTGCTGTCGGCTTGGTGTGTTCAGGCCAAGACTCACCTCAATTAGAAAACTATGTGTAGAAATGAAAAAGAAAATCTACAAGCCAACCACTACTTGCATATAATTGCAAGTTTAAGACCAATTATACCTGAATTCCATAATCTGATTTTCCTTTAAATCAAGTATGTTTATACAAACAAAATCTCAAATATGAAAAATTCTAAATTCAAGAAACAAGCAGATTTTTAGCATAAACCAGAAACAAAACAATGCTTCAAGACGTTTAGCAATAAGACAACAGAATATATATCTAGCATATAATTCATATATTATATACGAGATATAGAAAAGGAGAACACACACCTGGACAGGGTAAAGCAGGTCAGATTTTAACCTATACCACAAAGTGGCTGGTTTGCTGCTTAACCCCACCTGAGCAGGTAACACTAAGAGGGGTGATACAACGGCAGTGTGGCGTTTCTGAGGTGTTAAACACAGAGCGACACTGCGAGAGCAAAGCAGGAAATCTGTGGTGTGTCACTGCATCGGGTCAAACAAAACCCAGAGAATGCGTGTTGGTGCAGACAGATTCAAGAGTACGGAAACAAAACAATATTCCATCCCAGAAATGATCAAAAACAGGACAAGGTAATAAAGACCTCAGAAACAGGCATATCAAAGCCGTGGGAGAATCACAAGGCAGTGCCTAAAGATTTCAACACAAGCGCATTAGACTAGGCCAAGTACCATTCGGGCAAGTCAATTATTTACTCAGGTCTAAGTGTTGACTCTCTCTGACTCTCCACCTTCAAAGAGTCAACATGAGACAGAAAACGAGAGATTACAACAAAAAAATCCCTCTGGCAGAATATGAAAACGCTCACTTGGCATGTTTATGCGCCAACTCGAAAAAAAAAACAAAATCCATTTACTCCACGTCAAAACTTCACACCAGTTATTTTACTTGTCATAGGCTTCAGACTTTACCGGTAAAAACATATTCCCAGACGATTCTGAGAGGCGTATCAGCTCATTTAACGCTGGTAGAACTAAAACAACGGCGCATTCTTTATACAGCTCTCTACATGCAAATTCATGTAACTGTTACGAATAACACTTGGGGGTGGGGGGGACGGGGGACGATAAAACTAAGTGTAATGCAGTGACGGTACTTTAATAGCGCAAAGGATCCCCCAATTCAGTTTTAAAATTAAAGTTACAGCTCCAGATTATTAAAATTAATACATCATACGTCGACGTCGTAGCAACTGGGCCGGAATGCAAATTAATTAGAAAAAGATGAAACGCCGTTTGGCCGGTGACCATATTGCCTGCGAGGTGTGAGGATCCCTTCCGCAGATGAACGCCAAGCCGAGGCGCTAAATCACCGCAGTATCCAGCTCCCCCTCCTAGCAAAACACTTCGTCCAGACAATACTGCTATACCTTGTATTGTTGCTATTACATTGTATGCAAACAGCACAGAAACCAATGCCCAGACATTTTAATATGCAGAGAGCGATGCACAGCTGTACTGCACACGCAGAAATGAATGTCCATATATCTGAGCAAAAATTAAGTTCTTTATAATAAGCACCAAAACCCTGCATCTTTTTACATTTATTTAAATCACGTACATACATTTTTCTAACCATAATGAGGACAGCAAACGTTTTGGTAACAAAACAAAGGTCCTTTGTGTGAACTAATGTGGAGGTGTGCAGGAAATTTGTATGATGGTAAATAAATCGGATTCCAGGACAAAATAATTTACTTTTACACAATTATATTTAGAGAATAATTTAAAAATATGATTATAATTCTCGGTGTCACCATCGAAACACTTTCCATGCATGCCGTTGGTACTGCATTGCACAGACACTGAATTATCAAAAATCAAGATATTTAATTAAAACGGATTCGGACTGCAGACACGCTGCATACAGGGATTGTAACCCTCCTCCGACTCCCTCATTAAAAGGTGTTTGTCAACAGAGCCCAACACATGCTGATTCCCGCTCGTTTGCCGCTAATGTGAAAACAAAGTGCTTTTTTGCATGTTAACCTAACGCTTCCTGGTATATTTCACAAAAATCGTTTTCTCTTTCCCCACCGTACGTACAGGTTGCAAATTAAAAGGAAAACTTGAACAACTCTTCCTGGCGACGAGTTTAAAACAAACAAGCGTTTCTTTTTCAGTTTCGGCCGCTTTGCAAATCATCCGCATCCCGTGTGGAGTCGGACTGCGCAGCAGAGCATTTTGCAAACTTTCACCGTAACACAGCGATGGTCACCCTGCGCTCACCTGCATGGCGAACACTCCGAGCTCCTGCGCGGACAGCTTCTTCATCTGAGCGGCCAAGACTTGCGCTTCTTCCAGGATCGAGAAGTCCTCGGCGCCGCACTGCCCGCAGCACAAGAGCGCACAGGCGGCCACCAAACTCCAGGCTACAAACTTACCGCAACCCCAAAGTGAACCCGGCTTTGGAAACTTCGTCCGATGCTGGGAAAATTGAGCTAAATACACAGGTCCTTCCAGCACCCATTTCGCCATGATTGCCTGTCTGGCTTGAAAGGTTTACTTATCTAAACTGCTGCAAACCAAAAGAAAAGCTCGAAGCGAACCTGGCTCTCGATCACTACTCCAAAAACTTTGGTTTCCTGAAATTTCTGCAAACGCTTCCCTCGACTTCTGACCGTATCACCAATGCATCGCCCCGGTAGTAACGCGTATTAAACGCCGATCGGAATTACAGTGTATCATACTGATATAAAGCAAATGCTGCGCACTCCTGGCCGCGGCCGTACGCATTAAAAGTGATCCCGAAGTGGGAGTCCGGAGCGCCACAATGGAAATGGGAAGAGACGGCGGCAGGGCCAAACACCGGCATGGAGTCACTGCCACCCACGGATTCGGAGTCACTTCGAAGTACAATTACTTTCACATCGAAGTCGTAAAAGGTGCGTTAAAAAACTGACCATTTAGGGACACGTTAATGAGATTCTTTTTGGGCCCGAGTTCGTCGCACTAATAATCACTTCAAAACAAACCAAATTAATTTATATTAACATCTGATCGTATGCGTTATTCTTAAGAAATTTGTTTTTTGGGTGAAAACGGTAGTTTTAAAAAATCACCCAATAACAAGCTTTAAAAGCATTATCTCTGCTTCTGATTTTAAAAAAGTCAATTAGAATATTTTGAAAAAGTTTTGGCAGAATCACACGTCTTGGGGCCTGGCAGGTCTTTGCATGTTCCTCAACATTTGGCATCGACAATCTGCACAGTGTTCACGGTCCACTAGATAAGACTGATGTATGTTGGTAGTTTTGAAATAGTACCGTTTTACAGTGTTGCTCTAGGTATTTTTACATTCAATATTTCTCTTCCGTTTCCTAGCAAGGCATAAACCCATCCACTCAAAATGATAAAGTTAGAAATTAGAGTTCTTTTGTTAAGCATTATCTAAAGTGATTTAACTTTCAGCTCACTATGTTGTTGCAGTAATATTAAGGTTCCTGACATGAAGCAGTTTAATGAATAGTAAACATATAAAGCCACGAAATATGTTGCTTGATAGCAGTATTAGTCTAATGATTACTGAAATCAACTTCAGCAAATAAATTTAAGTGCAGAAACTGCATAATTGACCAACTTTCTAAGTTAAAAATTAATTGCATATACTGTCTTGCACCCGTAGCTTCCAGGGTAAGCTTCGGAGCTTCCGTGACCCCGGACAGGACGAGATGCTTCAGAAATTGATGGATGGATCCAATGCATATAAAGACGTTTTTTATGCTCTGGAGGTGGAATCCAAAGTCAGATGGATCTGGGTAGAACCTTGGCCGGAATAAATCCAGCTAGATCAGCTGATAATGAGATAATTAAAAGAATAATTTTGACAAAAAAGCAGCAGTCCCTAAATTCACAGATAGGGCACTTTGGTATGTATTGAATTGCAGCAGATATGACTATTTGTGAAGAAAGGTGCCGATCGATAGTTTAGCGTTTCAGGGTGGATTCGCTGGCATCACCGCAAGCAGCAGAAGCTGCGTCGCTCTCCGTGCCAGACATATGCTACAAACCAAGTGTTGGGCACAGCTGACGGCCAGAATCTGGGGCGAGCTCCGCCGCCCTCCTGGCCAAGGCGAGGGACACGGCTCTTAAGAAACCCCCCGCGCCATTCTGCCATGTGTCCACTGCTCCATCCCGCCTGCCTCACAGGCACTACATTAGTTCCATACAGCAAAATGCATTTGGTAGCAGTTAGTATAAATACCACATCATTCTAAGAAATTTACATGCAAATATACACAAAGAGCCCTTTATATTGAGCATTCCCAAAAAGAACGATTACAAGTCATCGGTACTGGCTACCTGGCTAATTGCGTAATGACTAAAAAATTAGCCAGAAGGGGGCAGTGACGCTAATGGATGCATCAGCGAGTCCTGTTTGTAAAGTGCCTTGGATGGAGCTTCTCTCCGCTGATTCTCTCTCTCTCACACACACACACACTAATATGCTGAATATCACATTTGCTTTGCAGCAGAAGCCACTGCCCCGAAAATCAAAGCGTGCCACCTCCCAGTCTTCCCCCAGCCATGGGTGTGGACTCCGGGGCCCTGGCGCAGATGAGACAGCCCCTCGACCCACAGAAACCCCTCCTTGTCCCTGTGCTAGCAGGAGGTAAACTGAAACTACAGCTTCTTCTTTAATATTTAGCTGAGATGTACTCATCCCCTCAGCACCTACCATGCATTGACAGGCAGGTGGGTATTTGCCCACCTGCCCCACACAAGCTCATTCCACCCTGTTCTTCTCATGATATACACCCATGTCATTACAGGCTACGGAAGGTCTTTCTGGGTTCAAACCGTGATGTTGAGCGTCAGCTTTGCAGGGGTTCCTCCGATTCGTTTTGCTCCACAGTGCCCCCTATTGCCAGTCACAAGAAAGATCACGTGGACGGCACCCTCCACTGAGCACCTTATGGGTTGTGTAAGCCTTCGCGGCCCTCAAGGTGGCATGGACATCATGTGCTGAGCCAGAGACCCATTCCAGATTCAGGCGACGGGGGAAAAGTTATAAAAAACACATTTAAAAAAGCTCCAGCGACTTTTGAATAATGGTCACGCATCCCAGAGCTTATTCCTGGGAAAAAAAAGTCTGTTGCCACAGTAACACAGCGGCAGGTCAGAAAAACTGAGAAGTCCAGGTCCTCGTTGCACTGTGGAGGATGGAGGGACCCTTTCAAGGGGTGACATCACTGTGGCAGACTTATTAACCATCTGGCCTGGACACTAATCACAGCTGGGGAGTGGGGGGGGGGGCTTTGAATGTTCCTTGCTTATTTGCTCACCATCACCCCCTGCAGGGCTTTTCAGCAACAGAAATCCTTAGGATGCGATCTGCTCCAGGTCTGTGACCCGCGGAGTGACCATGTATCGTTCACGCCTGTTAAATGCGTCCAGTGGGCATGTGAATCTCTCACAGTTTAATATGTTTCCTCAGCGGGACATCAAACCGAAGGTGATTCTACACCAGATTCAGAGTTATCGTAATTAATTACGATACATTGCGGCATCTTAAGCTAATGGTGAACGCCACTAAAATAATCTGGATATTACTAGAATTTAAATTTAGTAATGGATACAAAGTTTTAGCATTAAGAGTGAACAGCTTATATCCAAACATAAAAGCCCAGTTTTGTATGTATAGTAAATAGTTAGCAGAAGCGCCCCCTGGTGTACACAACCCAGTACTGCACACCACACTACAGCTAAGGCTGCAGGGTAAAACAAGGCTACAGTTACATTCCCTCCTTTGAGCGACCGGACTCTGGGGCCCGGAGCCATACTTTACAGATCAGAACCCCCCAAGGGAGGTGTCCCCATAAGCAAACACACACATGGCTGTACCTGTCAATAAAATAACCCAGAAAGATGGAGGAGACGGCAAGGCACCACTGGGCGTATTAAAGGATCCATCTTTTATAAACACATCTTCACATCATTAATCATTCATTTTGGGCTTCTTTAGAGAAGGAACAAAAAAAAAACAAGCTCAGATGGGCTGGCAGCCCGTGCAGGGAGTCCCCTGCTGTGAGCCAGAGCTTCTAGGGGCCCCCAGGGGCCCGCACTGCCTGGGCTGGATGGGTGACGGGTGGATGAAGTCATGGAGTGAGCTGGAGCCCAGACAGCCAGATGGACAGACACGCCCTGGTGCTCATGGCGCGAGGCCGTTAAAGAGATAAGGACGCAACAGAAGCCATAAACGGGGACACACAGCCAGATGATGTGGGGCGGAAAACAGGCGTGGCCCTCGTTAGCGCGTAATTAATGCACCTGTGGATAACGAGGTGCATCCCAGCCTCTCACACAGAGCAGGAGCTTGCAGGCAGCGCACGGGACATCGGGGAAACATCATCGTGTAAAACCACGAATACTAATCAACTGTTTAATTTAAATATCACAGTCTGCTCTCGGACGGCCACACCGACAACACGCTGTGCACATTAACCGCAACACGTTAATCTAATCGCCAAACAGCAAATTCAAGGTCAAACTTAAAGGACGAGGAAAAAGTCAATAATAATGTTTACAGCTCCCACGTTTTAAAGGCCGAGAATGTTCTACAGACCCAACACCGGGGCAGAGGAGTGGCGCTGGCGAGCCGCCCGCCCTCCATGCCTACCTGCCGTTGTCGCGGCCGACGCCCCAGACACGGATGCTGGCGATCGGCTGGGCGTGCAGCGTACTGTGATCCATGGGGTCCACCAGGTTCAGCAAGTTGTTCTCCAGGATCAAGTACATGTCCTTACCCTGAGGAAGAGAGACACTGGCGCTGGGGAGGAGAGAAATACGGCATGGGGGGGGCTCGCCACAGCACCTCCCCATCTACACCAACTCCATCTGCACGAGCAGATCTGGACGCCCCCTGCCCTTCTGCCCCTGTCATGTTCAGTAACAATTTCTACGGCGAGCTTTACCGACTTCTGCTAAAGGTCATTTAGGGTGATGAATAAAACACAATCTGACAGGATTCCCAGGCTCAGTGAATTAAAGATGTCCTGTCCCACTCATTAAGAACTAGCTGATTTGAGTCTGATATATTATTCAGAGACATGACGACGAGCTCTACTGTCATATCTTATTAAACACCAGATCACGGTGACACAAGGCTGGCTGAACATTTTCATCCAGCTTTCTCCCCTACAGGACCTCCAAGGACCAGACAGTCTGTCCTGTCACAGCCTACTGCGGTTTGACTGCTTCTTCCCAGCAAGCACTGCTCAGAAAGGTCACAGGTTTCAGAGATGCCAGCCATAGCATCTGTTGAACTTAATGCCACTGATTTTTCTGGCCTTGTTCCCCGAATCAGAATATCACACCCGGAGTGGAACTGATGGCTCACTATTACCCATAATGCACCTATATCTTCCGCTGTATTAAGCAGTGTAATTTCCATGTGAATTTATCTTACCTTATCTTTGGTCTTATCAATCTGAGACTAATTAGGCATCATAACCAGCCATTCATTAAGCAGGGGGTGCACAAGCTGTTTGTGTAAAACCACAGTTTGGTCTACGCTCAGGTGTGACCCAAGTCCCCTCTCTCCGGACGCCCGCTCACCTCCCCCCAGATGCCCACGGTGTCCCGGATGTCATTCTTGCTGTAGGACAGCTGCCGGATGCAGTTGTTGACGGCCACGCTGCTCTTGCCCGGCGCCAGATCGTCTTCAGCCATCTCCACCCAGCCCAGGGAGCGCACAGCGAAGCACTGTGGGGGAGAGCAGCGGTGATCAGGCCGGGCAGGGGCGTATACAGGGGGCGGGGCCACTGGCCTGAGCCGAAAGCTGATTGGCCCCCCACAGTGCCCCTCTTCCTGTCACTCATCAAATCAAAACATATCATTGGCTAATGATAAATTTGGCCCCTCTATACACATTATACCCGCCCACCTTAAAAAAAAAATCCAAGAATCTCCCCTGCTAATGAAACTGGATACAAGCTCCTTATCGGCTACCACTGTGTTGCCTTTGTCACAGCGCATAGCAAGACCGCTCACTGGGTACCAGAGCGCTTTCGTGATAGAACCACGTATGTGCGGCCCCACCTGCTGGTGGTAGCTGGTGTAGCGGCTGCAGCGTTATACGCAGACGCCGGCTAGCTAACCGCTAAGGGTGCCGCAATGTCAAAATCACAGCACTGTCCGTGCAGTAAGCCAGTCAGACAAGCCGTCATAAACCAATCACAGACACCATATTATCATGACAAAGATGACATCATGGAACTTGGGATACTGGCAACAAGTACATTCAGCTAAATCCATAAAGCAGGGAGCAGTGCGTGGCTCAGTGAGTTAGTGCGCTGTCCCTATGAACAGATGGATGCAGGTTTGAATCCTAGGGTCAGAGTCATGCCAATATTACTCTCCCGTGCAAAGCTCCTTAACCCCAGCTGCTGCACAGCCTGACTGACCCTGCCCTGTAAATATCTATGGATACAAACATAGGGCGTGAATTTAGGTACCAAGCTAAGATCATTTAAGCTGCTGTATTTTTTTTCTCGCATAATTACCCATATGTGCGATAACTGACTCGGTTTGAAATACTGCTGCTGTCCACAGACAAACCGCAGCTCAGGTTCAGCTCCCCCCCAGACTGCAACAGCTCTCAGTCAGAGTGTACCACACCTGCGCCCAAGGGAACACTGGAGCGAACCATACGGCTATCAGGAGGGGTGGCGACTGAGGAATGGGACGGGCGGCGCCGGCTGAGGGCGTCCTGCCAGCATCCAGCAGACACCAGCCGGTGACATGCAGGAAATGCAGCCCTGCGGCAAGGCAGCCACGCATGCACGCACGCACGCTGCGTTGCTGCACACAGGGATGACTGCAGGCAGGTTGTCTGCCCATTTACACTGACAGGCCACCCAGCCCCATGTGCAGAATCCATTAAGGAGGGCCAGGCCCATGTATTACTGCCTCTTTAAACACTCAGAGGCAGAGCAGGCAGACAGGCACCCTCCCCAACCCCCCCGTCTGACCCCACAGGCATCATACCTAGACATTGAGGTGTTGAAGACGGGGTTGGTGGTGGTTGATAATAGGCAACCTCACAGGCCAGGGGGGTCCTTATGGGGTTCATAAGCAGGCAACGTTAACCCCCCCCAGGGTAGGCACACAGCCCCAACGGGCAGACCCCACCCAGTTATAACACCCTTCAGTCTAATCCAATCAGAGCTCCACAAAAGTGCCTTCTAAACTCCAATGCAGGTAATTTAAGTGCGGCGCCCCCTCCTGGCCATTCTTCAGGGCCTCCTGGCAGAGGCTCACGCAGACCCAGGCCACGGTGAGCCCTTTGTTATTCGTGCACAGCAGTAAATTCCTACATTGTACACAAGAACAAGAACGCACAAGAACGCAGTCACGAACACACTTAGACGGGAGCAAACGATCGCAGACACACACCCAGAGATGCACGCTCGCCAAGTGTAACATTACACCTCCAACTACGCAGTCTGCCGCTACCGTTTTCTGAATAATCTGGGCACGATGAATCTTCTTTTGCCAAAAACGTAAACCGTCTGTGAGGTAGAGTGAAATAGCAAACCTAGTCAACCAGATTCGTGACACCAAGTTAATGTCAGAGCCTACTGCAGCTAACAGATGATGCTAATGAACGTGGCCTGCCAAAATACCAATGGATGAGCCTTACAAAACACTGACGGCTAATGTGATGGCAGCCAAGGGTAGGGGCTGCTGCGGCAACCTACAGGCCATCACTACAGCTCATGACAGCCAACAGCTGTCAGTCGAGAGGGGAGGAGCCGCAGTCGCACATGCCAGCCAGCAGGGGGCAACCACACGGCACGCGAGTCCCGTTTCCCATAGTCCATGCACATAAAAACTGTTCAATATTTCAGTGAGGGGCTCTCTGAGGAGAAGTGGGTGGACTGCAGGAATGAGTCACAAGAGGAGGCAGCGATGAAATTTTTAATGCTGCTTCAGTCTGCCAACTACAACACTGCCGTTTACCAAATGGCAGTTTGCGGGACGGGGGACAGCGATTTATCATGTGAAAACAACTTTTAAAAAAAATCCATGCTTTAAGATCCCAGCTGCAATGAATTCTATCTGAACAGGTGGAGCATTATGCCAGCAACACAAAGGTTGTGGGCTCAAATCCTAGGGTGCACACATAAATTGTAACCGTTCCATATGCTGCAAGTCTCTCTGGATAAATGCATCTGATGAATGAGTTCATGTCAATTCACTCCACAGGCCGTCGAAACGTTTGTTTGACGATCTCGCATTATCTTCCCGCATTTCTGACTGGAGAGCCGCTACATGTAATGCAGGGCTCTGCCAGCAGGTGGAAGCATGGCAATACGGGAAATGGAGCCGCGCTCCCAAATTCTAGAAAGTACTAGAGGTGGCAGCCAATCAGCGAGCAGCGTGATGGAGGGCGTTCATCTCTGAGAACGACTTGCAGGATAAGAGGACACAGACACAAGGACCCACCCCCCCAGCATAATTACAGACACAAACGATGAGCTGGGGATACGCCGGGGGGGGGGGGGGGGGGGGGGGGGGGGGGGGGGGGGGGGGGGGGGGGGGGGGGGGGGGGGGGGGGGGGGGG